>CM020977.1:795987-996796 GCA_010134655.1 Fragaria nilgerrensis
AAAACAAAGGTCCACTCACAAATTAGGCCTAAGCCTGATGACGCTCCGAGGTTTCTTCTGCTCGGGCCTCCTCACGTCCTGTTCCAAATATATATAATTAATTTCCCACTAAAATCCAGTATTGATAAAATAGGCAAAATTAATCGTGAGCCATAAATACGCTCATCATTGCCTAACTTCGATATTCTTAAATCGAAACGATCCAAACTTTTATATCATACTCGGCAGTCGTAAATACAACATTTTCCAGAAATTGATTTAAATCCTACGGTCGGATTTTACATTATTAACCGCCTAAATACCAAACTTCGGAAATTCACAAACCTATTCAAAACTCGTTCGAAAATTCTAAAACTCATTCCATTAAACTCCTCATAAAAATCTCCATCAAAAACAATTTTTCAGCGGCGGCCGGCGACCAGCTCCGGCGACCTCCAATGCCCACCAAAATTTGACAGCATCTTCCTCTCAACCCCCTCTACAACATTCATAACTACCACAAACTCCAATTCTAAGCCTAACCATGTCAATCAAACGCAAACACACAAAAAAGCCCTAGAATTTCAAATACCGATTTCTCCTTACCTAGCTGAAGATGGAGGGAGCCCTTTGGAGGGATTGAAGCACGGGAGGAGGGCTTCCTTTTGAGCCAAGGCTCGCCAGCTATGGCGGCCGGAGGAAGGAGTTCCGGCGAGAAAACCGATTCGGCAATCGGAACTTCCAGGCGGCGTCTCTCCCTCATGGCAGCGCTAGAGAGGCTGCCACCAGTCTAGAACGGTAGTTGGGTTGGAGACCGATCGATTGGGACCGGTGCGGCGGTCGGGGCGGCCGGACGGCGGCGGTCGGGCGGTCGGAATTCCGACAGGGAGTGGCTCGAGTGCGGGAGCAGGAGAGGAGAGAGAGAATCAGGAGGGAGAGAGAAATTTTTTGGGCTTGGCGCAACCGATTCCAACCCACATATACCCAAGCCAAAATTTTAACACCCCCAAAATAATACCCTAATAAAAATTACCTTTTACTAGCTAAAATTTACCATTTTTACCGTCGTTACATTTTTCTCCTACGAATAACTCTCCAAAATAATCGTCCCTCAAAAACCCCTCTAGGGACCAATTAGATTATAACTCAATGTCGAAGACGGTAAAAATTCTTATTATAATCAAGCTAGTAAATAAGATAAAATTTTACGGGTCGGGATGTGACACCGGCGGCCGGTGACCGGAGTCGGAGTCCGATGAGATTCCGACCAAGTATTCTCTCTTTCATTTTCTCTCTCTATGCATGTTTAAGGGGTGAGGGCAAAATAGTCTTAAAATAATATGGTTTGTTAAGACTTTAGTAAAGATTTGTGCATTTGGGCATAAAAAAAGTTACCTTATATTGAAATGGGCTAATGAAAAAGGTTGTCATTGTAATGGGAAATGAGAGGTTTAAATTAGTATTAAATGGGTATTTTCCCTAACATTTTATTCACTGGAGAGAAATTCTTACGTGGACCACGTGGCTTCTGCGACCAGCTATTCGAAATCCAACACGTTTCACTTTTTTCCACGTCAGCATCCATCTTCTTCCCTCTTCGTCATCGTCGACAAACTCACACCCAACAGCCACACCCGGTCCCTGAACAGCCATTCTCTCAATCTCTAGTGTAAATCAACATGTAGTCCACGAGAGTTTCAATCTAATTCAAATAATTCGCATCAATGAAGCTATTGTTGTTCAGATCATGGTTATGGTGGTGTATTGATTCTTTTTAATTGGCTTATGGGAGATTCATGAACTTGGATTCTTTTTAATTGGGTTAGTATTGGAAGGTGTATTGGGAGATAGCGTAGTTTTAGGCAAGAGTGGGTTAGTGACTCATTGTGTGTTCGTTGCTTTTGGTGTAGTGTTGGTGATGAAAGACGTATTCTTTCTTATCTTTGATTATTTTTTAGGCAGAGACATTGATGGAGTGCGGGATGTAAATGAGGAAGGTTTTGCTTATAGCAGAGAGCGGTCAACATTGAAGGACTTAGAGCAGCTGCTGGAGTTCAAAGACCAGAAAAATGCTTGTCGACGCGGGAGACGAAGGAAGAAGAATGCTAACGTGGAATAAGTGACACGTGCGGATTATGAATGGTTAGTCACTGGAGCACATGGTGTGGCTGTTTGTGCGACAGTTGGGCTTGGCTGAAATCATGGGATGGATCTTTTTGGCATGTTTCTAGTTTTGGACTTGCTTTGGGACTAAGGTATCATGGGCCTGGGTTTTCAATATGGGCCCAAGATCGTTTATTTTTTCAGTTTTTTTTTTCAGTTTTAATTATTGTTATGTTTTTTAATTATTAGTTTTACAAATAACTAGCTACCTTTTTTAGGTAGAACTAAAAGAACTTGGTCCCGTTCTATGCACTTCGTGTACCTCATTTGCTCTATGCACCTCATTGCCACATTTGGGACTAGGGTATCTTGGGCCTGGGTTTTCAATCTGGGCCCAAGATTGTTTATTTTTTCAGTTTTAATTATTGTTATGTTTTTTAATTTTTAGTTTTACAAATAACTAGCTACCTTTTATGGATAGAACTAAAGGGATTTGGTCCCGATCTATGCACCTCGTATGCCTTATTTGCTTTAGGTAGGCAACGATCTATAAAATGGTTTTTGTATTCTAGTGGCAGGATGAGACTAAGTGTCTCTGAGATTATTTTCTAGCGACAACATAGTAGGAAAGCTGCATTGTTAGACATTAGGATGTGTAATCACGTTACATACCTACCAATCTTTCTATTATGTCACCACTGTGACAAAGCAAATACAGTCGTCATTAGTATAATACTCTTTGCTATTTGGTGTTTGTTAAGATACATGTACTTTATAGAGTTTCACGGTATTATTTCGGGATTTTGTAATTAGGGGTTTAGGTTTTACGTCCCCAAGGGTATTCGACAGTTTCATCAATGAAGGCTTGAGAGTAGCCGCAATAGCCATTTATTAAAAAAAAACAATTAGTCAAAGTGTCATTCAAAAAATAATAATAATGAGTCAAAGTCATGACTGATGCTTCACTTATACTCACACATGCAAGAAGGAACTTTTTTTTTTGTCAAAATAAATATACCTCAATTAGAGCCAATGCATCCCAAAGAGGCAAAAGGAAAAGGCAAAATGTATGGTTTTGCCTCTTGCCTGTGCTCTCAAGTTTTTCGTCCACCCCAAAACCATAAGAAATGAGATATGGCTGATCGATTGTCTAATTCCAGTTTCATCTCCACAAAAAGACTCAGAATAATAACAAAACGCAGAGAAGTAAATCAAGAATGAAAACACCCATATCCGTCACCTACTCCCCCAGATCACAGTCATGCATTTCAAGATCATACATATTTCAATTTTCAAATAATCAAATTCCAAACATATTTCACAAGATCAAGATCAAATTAAATTTTTATCTAATAATTTATTCTAGACATATTTCGTAGTTAAAGACTGGGTAGATTGATACGGAGAGATTGATCAATGATGTAAAAGGAAGGATTGATAAGTAGCACAGCTTTGCAGAGGAATGAAAGGACATAGCAAACTAAAGCTTTATTTTTTTGGTGTGAGGAAAACAGAACAAAGCATAATCATAGATGGA
The DNA here is from genome assembly GCA_010134655.1 of Fragaria nilgerrensis. Taxonomy (NCBI): domain Eukaryota; kingdom Viridiplantae; phylum Streptophyta; class Magnoliopsida; order Rosales; family Rosaceae; genus Fragaria; species Fragaria nilgerrensis. The sequence goes on from CM020977.1 coordinate 799,607, forward strand.
AAAAAAAAAAATTATCCTATGTCAGTACGCACGTGACCCCCGATATGCAGGTATTGATCGACTTGGTCAACGTCCAAGACCTGCCTCTGGGCTTGATTGAGAAGGCCAGAAGTTGACCAAAAACTTTGCGCTGCATCATACTTTGTTTTTCTGCAATTTGAGTTGGTCTTAACCGTGCGATGCATTTACTAGAGGTGGGCATGGGACGGGATTGGGGTAATCCCACGACCCGTCCCGGACATTGAACACGGGACGGGATCAGGACGGGCCTTGTGTTTTTAAGAATTGATCCCAACCGGGACGGGATGGGACGGGATTGGGGTAATCCCACGACCCGTCCCGGACATTGAACACGGGACGGGATCAGGACGGGCCTTGTGTTTTTAAGAATTGATCCCAACCGGGACGGGATTGGTCGGGATCGAGACAAGACGGGCCTAATCCCGGCCAATCCCACAACTAACAAATTAAAAAAAAATTCCCTGATGGCCTTCTAAGTTTGACAGGAAGAATCCAATATGTACATAACATCCATAATGTCTGACGGCTAAAATGCAATAACCAATGCTTCATTATTAGTTCGCACATCATAAAGTTAAACAAGGAAACTAGAAAAATATTACAGAGCAATACAAGCTGCACCAAACATCCAATATCCAATAATAAAATTTCAACCCTGAACAACCTTCACATTACCGGTTGCAACGGACTTTCCCCCTTCTCTTTTGTGTTTGGAATTGGAGGTGGACTTCCCCCCTTCTCTTGCTTGAAGCAGTGCTCTTATGCTCTGCAAATATGAAAACTAGTTAGTCCATGCCAAATTGAAAATAGCACTTCAAAGTTGCTATATATATATATATATATATATGAAGCGGACGTCCGCACTCCGGCTTAAAGTGCGGACGTCGTCCGTTCTCCGCTGTTTCACTCCGGCGACGGCTTCTCTCCTTCCCGGATGACAGCACAGGCTTCCAGGACAGCTTATATATATATATATATATATATATATATATATATATATATATATATATATATATATATATATACAGATACAGAGAGGATGTGAAGCAGACGTCCGCACTCCGGTTTAAAGTGCGGACGTCGTCCGTTCTCCGCCGTCTCACGCCGCCGACGACTTCTCTCCTTCCAGGACTGGCCGACGACAAGTTTTCCGGCCAACCTTGATCAATCATGGTGTTTTCCGTCCAAAGCTTCAATTCGGCCGGAAAACTTGTCGCCGGCCAGTCCTGGAAAGAGAGAAACCGTCCTGGAAGCCTGTGCTGTCATCCGGAAAGAAGAGAAGCCGTCAGCGGCGTGAGACAGCAGAGAACGGACAACGTCCGCACTTTAAGCCGGAGTGCGGACGTCCGCTTCACATCCTCTCTCTATATATATATCTATATATGTATATGTATGTATGTATGCATGCATGCAAGTGGACTCAACTGTGATCATGTTGCTATGTATATAAGCATTACAGAGTTAAGGTCCAGTTAAGGTATATATAAGCATTGTTGCTGAAGACAAGAATATGGGATACCAGAAATGCAGAGACAAAATGGAATGACATGCATACTGCAGTAATTAGAATTGTATAGATAGGAAATAAGGTACTACTCCACTCAACAATATTAGAACAAGCTCAAATACCAATTTAAGACTTGATTCATTCAATATTCAAATGTACAAATTTAACCGAATTCAAATACCACAGTACTCTCGATTTGTCCAGAGCCATTTTAGAGTTGTAATACATACTGAGGACTAAATCAGACATAAGTCACAATCTATCGTCACCACAAAAATGCAGAAATTTTATAACATATATATTGCCAAAGAAATAGAACTGATGTTGCTTACAGAGACGATTGGCTCAATAAGTAAAAGTCTTGAGAGAGTTTCAGATCAATTTCAGTTGATTACACAAACTACTCAGATCAATGTTTAGACTATTATACTAAACAAGCATATAATTTACTACAGCAGCAAATTGCGAACCAAATATATTAACACTGTGAGAAGAGAAGAACACAGAAAAAATATATGCAATCAAAAATAGATCGGAAAAGGAGTAAATGTATAATACATGATCGAAGATGGTGATGCGACTGATGTTAACGAATTTTGAAGGCCAGAAGCATAAGGGCGCGGTCGAGCAGCTACTTTCTTTCCCCTATCCGTCGTTTTTGGGTGAGAATGAAGATCAGAAGCAGAGCCATTTGGATTTTGGGGTGAAGACCAGAAGATGAGTAATTTGGGGATTTCAGGTTTGCATCTTCGATTACAGATTTACAGGTTTTGCTGGATTGAGATTTTGGGGTGAGAGCGATTGGGGTTTTGCCGTTTTGGGATGAGACTACAGAATTGAGAATGAGGTTTGAGTGTTTGACTGGTTTAGATTTAGTATTAGGTGTAGAAACTGACGACAGAAGAATATCAATGGCTGAGATTACATATTAGGTGTAGGAACGGGCCTACACGGGACGGGACGGGCCTAAACAGGACTGGTTTAGATTTAGTATTAGGTGTAGAAACTGACGACAGAAGAATATCAACGGCTGAGATTACATATAACTTAAACACGGGACGGACGGGCCTAAACAGGCCTTGACCTATCAGTCCTGTGACCCATCCCGTTCTGCTCCAACGGGACGGGACGGGATGGGCCCAATATTTTTAGATTTTAATCCCGTCACATCCTACTAAATTTCGAGACGGGACCGGGACGGGATCGAGATTTAGGTTTTTTATGCCCAGCCCTAGCATTTACTCTAAGTATGCAATGCAAACTAGCCAAGTAATATGTTTATATAGTAATTTAATCAAACTATGTCGTACGTGCACAAATCACAATGGTCTGCAAATTACTAAACAAGAAAAGTCAAGTACACAGGTGCATCCGAATCTTCTGACAGTGGCGTATCCAAAAACTGATCTCCAAAGGAGTACCTACAACATATGAAAACTATAAAAGAAAAATCTAAACTTCGTGAAAGATAAAAATAACCCCAAATTTTATTCAAGTTTGAAGTTTTTTTTTATTAGGTAAACAACTCAAATATTATGACTTTATGAGTCGAACTCAAAACCTCTCACTTACAAGTGAGAGATTATACCGCTAGACCAAATGGTACTGGGTAAGTTTGAAGTTTATTGAAAAAAAAGAAATCATAAATAATAAATATAGTTGTTTCTGCATAATCCCGGAGGCTATGTAGAATCATAGTGGAACATGTAAATAAGAGACAATCATGGGCAAGAGACAAGGGCATATAGTGGTTCACCATGCCATCAGAGGATATGGCTACGTCCACTTAAGATTACACTATCATGGCCAATATGTCTTTGGGATCGGGAGAGAGATATTCAATCTCTTTCTACATATGTGAAGCCTTCCTTTTATAGCTAAGGAAGGTTCCTTCTTATTACATGTTTCCAATGTGGGACAAACTATACATAACTATTATCATGATGTCTTCTTGTGGAGCTTGGAGGAACACCTTCCCGATGTGGTACCGATGATCTTTCACCATGGCAAGGTAGGATATACATCGTATCTACAAGTTTCATGATTGGTCTATGGGCAGGGAATGTAGTTCCCAACTACCGACTTCAATAGTATTAATTACTGAACATCTGTAATACCTATATTTTCATATCATTTTTCTTGTATTATTCCCGAAATTAATGAAGGACTATTTGTGAAAATTCTTAGTTGGTTTATGCGAAGTTAAAGTTTCGGGAGTTTATTTTAAGGTGTCTTGACTTTTAAGAGGCCAAAAGTTGACTTTATTTTCCGTAAGTTATTTCCGAAAACTTCATTCATGAAAGTTGTAGAGTTTGGTGATACGAGTTCGTAGACACGCGGCACGTATAAAACATAGGTCATATGAAAAAGTTACGATCAGAAGAAGTTAGTTTCCGATTTTGGAAGGTATATAAATAGAAAGTGGTGGGTTTTATTTTTGGAAACCCTAGAATATTGCAGACCAGCTTTCTCTCTCCTCTCTCCCGATCGTCCGCGCACCTCAACCTTCTCCAGCATGGAACTCAGCCATCTGGCCACCAAATTGGACGCCGCCGGTCTCGTTCGGTTCGCACGGACTTCCTCTCCATTCCTAGGGCAGCGCCGCTCGTCGTCGCACTACCTAGACGCCGCCACAAGGCGGAGGAGCTACTACGGTTTAGTTGGAGGTTCCTCTTTTTCCGGCCACCAATCGAGATGCCGTCGGTTTCTATAGGTTTGCACTGACCTCCCCTACATAACTGTGCTAGTCTTCAAGGTCGTCAACTGGCGTAGGTGGCGTAACTAGGTCCGAAGCCACTGTCGACGCGTCACCGGTCGGAACCGTCGTTTACGGCGGCGACAAGGTGCAACACTAGGTGAGTTTTGCTCCTCTTTTTCATCTGTGTTTGGCTGTGCAAACCAATCAACTCAGTTTTGAGTTTTCAAACCCGGATTTACAGATTTGAGGCCCGAGCTTTTGATGGAGGTTTGGGACAATTCAAGGCCGAATCGAACTTAGTCTCAGGTATAAAAAATGTTCCTTTTGCTGTGATCTACAAGTTTGATGTTGGGAGTTTATTCAAATTTTGAAGTAAGTGTTGGCGCGTGGGGCCCACTCACCGCCGCCTATGGCGGCACGTGGAAGCACGTTCAGGCAGTGTGAGTGAGTTTGGGTGGCTTTGTTAACTAGTTGTTGTAGTTGTGAGTGTGTTGTTGTGTGATAAGGTTAAGTGTTGATTTGATAATGCATATTAGGTGCTATGTTAATCATTGAGGTTTGTTAAGTTGTAAACCTTGGAAGTTGAACTTGGAGGCAGCTTGGATAGGTTGTTGAGTGTCCGACGACCTTGGGAGGTCTCGGAGGAAGGATTGCCCTCTTTTGGGCAACCTTTAGGCTAAGGGTTGGTTAAAGGTACTTTGTTTCTTATTGAGTGGTTAATAAGGTTATAATTTGTGCTAATTAGGTAGCTTGTGGAGTTGTGAGTGAGCTTGTTCCTTGTGTTTTTGGTGAAGACGCAGCGGGAATATTTAGGTGAGTAAATCTCACCAAGGTTCACTTTTGAACCAAATTTTATTATGGTCATGTGATGATGATAATGATTATGATGTTGAATTTAATATTTTGTTATTATTTATTTTTAAAAATATGTAAGCTTGATCGCCAACGGCTCATAGGTAAGATAAACCAAGTTTTTCTTATATGTTATTTTTGAGGTTCATGTGATCATAATTTTATTGATTATTGATAGATTATAATATCTATATTTGTCATGTAAATATATCTATGTGGAAGGATATAATTTATGATGTGATCTTTTGTTGATGATGATGTTGTGATATTGTGATTGTTGGATAAATAGCCAAACCGGGTTTCAAGCCTTTAAATCGGGTGATTGGTTGCGGTTAAGATGTTATTTATCATTTTTGTGTTTTGATATTGGACAGTCAAATCGGGTTCCAAGCTTTTGGCCGGTTGATTGGTTGCGGTTAGGAACAGAGCTTTAGTCCGTCTGTCGGTGTAGGTCATGGGAGATACCTTATGGTATCTAGGACCTATGGGTACACAATTTGTTGTTGTAGGTCATAAGGGGTATTTATTAATATATGGGACTCATGGGTACATGTTATTTGAAAAAGTGTTGGAATTGTAAATTTAATTATTGATCTTAATTGCTCTTGTGATATAATTGGATGTTGAGGTGTTGTGTTATTTTGAGAATTACTCATACGAGCTTTTTAGTTTACCGGGTTTGTTGTTTACAACCCGGTGCACCAATTCTTGGTGTAGAGGTTAGACCTGCAGGTGAGGATCAGCAAGGTTGAGGCGGAGGCATATTGGCGGGGTATTTTGTTGGGTTTTGCTGATTTACTGTATATTTTTATATTTTGGGTAGACAGTATTAAACTCATGTAATTGTTTTCATTTTCTTAACTTTCAAGTTTATGTAAACAAAGAAATGTAATATTTAACTCAATGTTGAGTTGTGTGAGATTTACATTTCCGCTTTAAGTTTAGTTTTCCTTTAAGTTTGTTTTGAAACAGGTTTTGGGATTATAATATTTTAAGTTATATCCTGCAAAAATTTGAAAATTATCTTTCGAAAATTGGGGCGTGACAACACCAATGTTTAGAACTAAAGAAAAAAAGTAAAAAAAACAAAAAAAAAACACATTGTTTTGGAAACAAAGGAATAAAAACCCACCAAAGCTACATGTAATGCACATTTTGAAGTTGTGACCTCCTGTGTGCTACTCACAACACATTCCACTATGTTTGATTAACCTTCTTAAATATTAAACCAACTATTGTTTATATAATTAAGCGAGCAGTAGGCCCAAACGTGCCTCCACCCTTGTCTCCTGGTGAACCACAACAAACAAGAAAAGCTAGGAACCTAGCTGTATCCGAAACTCTTGATAAACCACAACCAACAACCTTGAAAATAGTATGTTAACTCCTTATAAATAGCTTGAAAGTATTTGTCAACAAATGTGTATCAAGGGACTTGTACGTTTTTAGGAGTCAAGAGGTAATGTTCCCACATGTGTCCCTTGTCAAGTGTTCTCACCTTTGCACTGGTTCCCACATGTGTATCAAGGGAATCTTGTAGGGTTGAGGTAATGTTCATCATCTTCAACTTGTTATTTTAAATAACAAATTTCTAGGGTAATCAAGGTCGATGTGATAAATCATTTTTCGTGTAAATACTTTATGACCCGTAGCTGCTCACATATAGCTTGCTGCCACTAAATCTTATTCCTCTATTCTAATCATCGATCAAACAAATTGTTATATCTCTTCAAAAAAGTAATAACATTTCTCTTTTCATATTGTAGTTGAGGAAAATAGGGGATAATTGTCAAACCCGGTCATGATGTCGGCAGGTTTTAAGCACCGGACGCCGATCCCGAGGCGTGAACAAGTATTACAAAGCGGAACGTAAACGAAATATTATCTTCTAGGCTCTTCTTTCTAGGCTTGTCGTCTACTATTTTCCCGGCTCGGTCAAATCTAAATATTTCTTTGCAAAAAAAAAATATCAGAGATGGGTGGGTGAGCAAAACCACGCACTCTGTCACATCCCGACCCTTAAATTTTTATCTTATTTACTAGCTTGGTTATAATAAGAATTTTACCGTCAAGGACATTGAGATATAGTTTAATTGGTCCCTAGAGGGGTTTTGGGGGGACGATTATTTCGGAAAGTTATTCGTAGGAGAAAAATGTAACGACGGTAAAAATAGTAAATTTTAGCTAGTAAAAGGTAATTTTTATTAGGGTATTATTTTTGGGGTGTTAATTTTTGGAATTGGGTTTGATTTAAAAGATGTTGGACCGGGTTTAGAGGCCCAAATCTTTTTCTTCTTCCTTCTCTCTCTTCCCTCCCGATTTTTCTCCCGGTTCTCTCTCTCCCGAATCCCTCCCGCTGCCCATTTTTCCGGCCGCCGTCCGGCCACCGTTCGTCGCCGCACCGGCCCCAAAAGGTCGGCCATCAACCCAGCTTCTATTCTAGACCGGTGACAGCCGCCCTAGCTCCGCCGTGAAGGAGTAGTCTCGCCCGAAAGGCTCGGCTGCCTAAAGCCTTCCGTCGCTGGAACTCCCTCCTCCGACCACCAATCCGGGCAAGCTTGGTATGGTTTTGTAGCTCTCCTCCCGTGCAGCAACCCCTCCAAAAGGCTCACTCCCTCTTGAGCTCGGTAAGGAGAAATTCGAAGTTGAAATTCTAGGGCTTTTAGGATGTTTTCGTTCGATTGACCTAGTTAGGCTTGGAATTGGTGATTGTGCTAGTTAAGAAAGTTGTTTGGGATGTTGAGAGGAAGATGCTGTTAAAATTTCATAGGATTTGGGGCTCGCCGGAATCGGCCTCCGGCCGCCGCCGCCGTCGCCATTTTGGAGTTTTGTATAATTTTAAATGTGTAATAATTAGAGGAATTTAATGGAGTGAATTGTGGAATTTTCGGATGAGTTTTGAATAGGTTTGGGAATTTCCAAAGTTTGGTATTTTGGCGGTTAAATAATGTAAAATCCGGTCGTAGGATTTAAGTCAATTTCTGAGAAATGTTGTATTTACGGCTGTCGAGTATGGTATTAAAGTTTGGGTCGTTTCGATTTAAGAATATCAAAGTTAGGCAATGATGAGCGTGTTTATGGCTCTCGGTTAATTTTGCCTATTTTGAATAAATATTGGATTTTTAGTTGGAAATTAATTATATATTTGGAACAGGACGTGAGAAGACTCAATTGGAGAGACCTCAGATCGACGTTAGGCTTAGGCCTAAAGTTGTGAGTGGACCTTTGTTTTTAATTGAAAAGCATGCGATGAATGATTTTATTGATCATTTATTTTTTCTGATGAGACTTATTGATTTCTCGGCTATTTGGAAATTTTTTTTCTCCTTTGGAGAAATCCCGAAAATGACATTTTCGGTGGATATATATATTTTGGATATTATGAGAATAGTATGTATATAAATGCTAGCTAGCCATACGTGCTTGGTCCGTCATAATGAGGTAAAATACCATTATGGCGTGTCGTGAGTGTTAGACACAAACGTCATAGCTCTATATGAAAACTTATTTCTTTTTCGGTTTATTTAGGTTTTCATATTGGGAGTCCACACGTATATATACACCGTCCTTTTCGGTCATAATGAGGAAAAATACAATTATGGCGCAACGTGAGCGTTAGACGCCAGCGTTGTAGCCTTGTATGAATTTCTATTTTTCTAAATTGTTTCTAGGATTCATACAAGGAATCTGACGAGTGTAAATACATACGAATATATGTTTATATATAGTTTAGCCTGAAAGGGTCCATTTTATTTGAGTTGGTGACTAGCCGGTGCTAGTTGTGAAATTGCCAGTTTATGAGTTGAGCACTTTTGAGCTGCCGCATGCAGTATATTTTCTATGAAATTAAAATGAGAATGTATAAATATTTTGTTATTAAATTATTTTTGTCCACTCACTCTAACGTTATTAAATGTCTTTCCCTGGGCCCTTCGTTTTAAAATGCCCAGTCTGCAGGATTGCATAGTTGAGGTCGGGCGTACATGAAGAAGAGGCATAGTCAATAGTATAGCTTCCGCTCATTTCTATTTATTTCCAGTTTCTTTCCTCTCAAATAGAGTTGCTCTGATTATATGATCTTTGTTAGATTAGTAAATCTATTTTTGGGAGATGTTGTGATTTGTGGGGAGCACGAAGGCTTTAGGAGTCTATAAGATTGGAGTTGAAACCTTTAGGAGTGTTTGCAGGTTTTGGTTTGGAAGGGTTGTCCATTTCTAAGGAGGTTGTACTGAATTTTGTGGTAAATCTTTCCTTGGAGGTGGTCCCCGCACGATTTACTCCGGGTTCAGGGTGAAATTCGGGAGGGGTCGTGTCACACTCAGTGAGTAGACCAATGAAATATGTCCGCAACGCCATATCATTTTACCTACACTACAAAATATGTATATCGTATACACATCACTTCACGTAATTCATCACATCGCACAATCTCTTATTGGAAATCCTTCAATTTAGTGATCCCCACAGGAACCTAATGACCTTCAAGTCCTATACCACCGTGTGTCACAACCTTACTTCGGTATAACCAATCAAGAAGTTCACATGTTCCATGACTAATCAAACAATGGATCCAACACATAATTATATATAAACTCTGCACATTTCGCAATATCGACATGCTTCACTCGAAAACAGAGAGATATTTCGTAAATAGATTAAAATCATGTTTTTTGACTGTTTTGATAACAAATAAGAATATGTGAAACATATTACACAAATCCACTCACCTCGACAACTCAAATCCCCACCAAGAACATCAATCGTAAACCGAGCCATCTACAAATCACAATTGGATCTAACCCAAACCTCAAGGATAGAAAGGGGCATCGATATGAATCCGTAGCTCTTTGCGGATTCAGAATAAAAGTTACTAATCAAAAGTTATGATCCGCCAAAGTTTAGCCGCAAATTTAAAGAGAGAAATGTTTAGAGAGAGAAAGAGAAATAAATTGAGCAACGAAGCGAAATGTGGTTGATGTCCTATTTATAGCAAAAAGAAGTGACACGTGTCAGCAAATGATTGGGCCATTTGTTGCCACGTGTCAATCAACAACACACCCTCACTAAAAATGGACAAGTGTCCGATTACTAAGGACGACGCTGACGCCATGCCCCCACATGGATGATGTCATCATCAACTGTTCTCCTTCCCTTTTGCCACGTGTCAGCCTCTTTAACCAATCGGAATGCGTCACGTGGTATTCCGTTCATATTTCAACTCAAAAATACGGCAAACTTGTGGCGACCTCTACTTTTTATTTTCAAGAAGAAAAATCAATTTTGAAATTTTTTGAAAATCGGGATGTTACAATAATATGGACTGATGTCTGACTTGCCGAGTTGCATTAAAACAACTCAGTACTCTCCTCTTCTCAGATCTATCAAATCCAACAAAGCTAGCTTCTATTTGCAACCCTCTCTCAAGTTTTAAGACAACATGTTTTTGTTGATCATCAATAATTTCGAAGAATGTAGGATGAATTATTACTGAAAAACCCAAAATCGAAAGTGGGATGAATTATTCTAATCCTTAGGAGTCAGCCAAGTCATCTTCCATACGGTTAGCCAGGTCATCAAATGATACCATCCTCCGAGCTCGATCCAATCTCTCACTACTATCATATGCTAGACAATAGTCAAAGAAATACCATATGTGTTAGAATATCTTTGACATATTCAACATCAGAATACAGTATGTCCAAATAATGTTGGGTGATTAGCCTGTTTCCTGACATATTGACCATCACAATAGTTTTTTCTTACAACATGTTGTTGCAAAAATTTCTGCCTTGATTTATCATCTAGTTTTGTACCACGTTTCTCCAGGTTCTCATTCCTTGATGGCTTCTCTGGCTTCTCTTTGATCCTCCTTCTTTATGAATAGCTCTGAATCTGTAATCAGATTAAATAATAAGATTCTTAAGCGGCATGTAAATCAAAGGAATGAAGGGGCAATCTTTAATGCTTTACTCAAGACATAAGGCCTGAAAGTGCAATTCAATTTATACTTCATACTCGGTGTTATGACTCCAATAGAGATTTTGTCTGCCTATACTGCTATTGCAAAAGTTGTGAAGATGTTTTGGAGGCAGCAGAAGTAGGAACATAAATAGTTTTGCAAATATATGTTATTTTATGTTGTATTTTAAATTTTATAAGAATCTATAGTGTACTCACAAACATAAATATCAATATATCATGCAAATCTTATTATTTTTTTATAAGAAAAAAGGGTTTAGAGTTTATATTCTTATTAAACTCATAATAATTATAAGTTCTTGAGATGCAGCAAACCTAGTTTAGAGATAAATATAGATGAAGAAAGTAGAATAATAGCTAACAACTATTAACACATTTCAACTTAAGAATCAGTATAATTCTGAATCAATCACATATCGTAGCAAAAAATCAATCAGGATAAATCCAGAGATGCAATACTAGCTTATTTCTACGAAATATTCGAGCTATTATTATCACGCCCCAAACTGCACCTCCTCAGTTTAGGCACATCACAGTGCCGTGAATCTCTAAAACAGAAAACCAAGAGAAACGCTAGGCAGTTTATTTAAGAAAACATTTAAGAAAAACACAACAGAAGCGTGAAAATATTTTGAAGTGTAAATCTTTATTTCCTGAATGTACTATCATTCACCGAAAACCTGATATAAGAGATGTTTAAAAATAATAATCTCAAAGGAATACAAATTATCAATTAGAGTATCATAAAAACAAATTCATAATAGGATTGAGCTTTTCCTTTCACCTAAAATTTGATTTACAGAATGACCAATAATAAATAAACTTAAAGAAATAAAATTACGAAACAGAACAGAACAGGACCAGCAAAAATAGAATTTGATATATAAAACTCCAGTATAAAGATAAATGGAATATCATGGAAACTAAATTACCAATCATAAATATGCATAGTACCTACATCCACAAACTGTTGTAGGGGTGAGCTTTCATCCTCGCTGCTCAAGGAACTCTTGAAAACAGATAAATAAATAGTTTCATGGGGCCCAATATAAAAACAAGATTGAATCCAAATATTTAATGAACGACAAACTTTCAAAAACATTTGTATGATCAAATAAATACGGCGCCATAAAACTGTACCTGATGACCGGTCCTCCTCTGGACCCACTATCCAACTTACCTTACTATATATGTGTATAACATGAAGTATAGCGAGAGTGTCCACAAACGCCCTATCGCCTAGAAGCAGTGCCACTCCACAAGGGATGTAAGACACTCTTCCGTCTATAAAGGCCCCTCCGGAGGTTTACGGGATCGAACCCAAGGTAGTCGCTATGCTCCTCTCACTCTCAAGCCATCAAAATCTCATAACATCGGTTACCATATTTTTATCGGATAACTGGATCATGCAATATCATATATGCATAAACATTTTATAAAACAAATATCGTTAATTAAGGGAGTTTCGGGTCCCCTACCTGGAATCCGTGGCTTTCCACATGAACTCCGAGAATCTTGAGTCTTCTGCTCCTTGGGTAACTGGAGTCCTAACATCCGACATAACATTTGTTAATCATACGTCGATCCATTACGACCATGAACATTTCAACAACGATTTAATTCTCAAACATATACGGTGCACCCAAATTTACTAAGGCCACCCAACGTATTTAATTTGTATCCATAATCTCACTTTAGATCTTAGCTCCCTAGCTTACAAAACTAAAGGGAAGCTACCTCAACGTGATTTGGCATATCATCCATAATCAAAACAAATCAACTTGACAAACTCACCATACATCCAGGAAGATATCAATTTGAATGTATGAACCATATGGCATCACAATCATACTAAATCCAATAAACTCGTTCGGCCATTTCTAATACTACACCCCGGTATACATTCCTCATAATTCCAATTCACATTTTAAAAGCCATAGGCAAACACAGACCCACCAACTCAGTCAATCCACTACTATCACATGTATAATCAATTGAAATGGACTGATAAACTGAACATACACCCATGAAACATCTTAACTTGAACGCATAAGCCACAACCATCACAATTTCACTTTAGTTATAGCAAGTAGCTAACTTATAACCAAACTGACAACACACAACCATAACCAAGTCTTGGATACAACTCAACTAACCTTGAATCCAAAAGTAGGATCTCAAACTGCAAGTTTGCACGTCTAAAGAAGAACACGAAGACCACATCCAGCTAAAACTTCAACTTAATCAACTTCAAGATCACCAACTCACAATTGGGAATCGGCTCCAATCGAACACAGTGGTTTCATCATGAATCACCGATAGTCGCTCAAAATAGCAGAAACACTGCTAGAAGTACACAAGCTCCTACTTTTCGATTTCCCTCCACAATTGGCATATGATCAAACCAAAACCATTAAAATCCATTCTAAATTGATAATTGAATAATCTAGAATGTAAAGGATGACAAGAGGTAGTTTTTCCTCACCACATGCACTTGCGGTTCCAACATGAGATTGCTGAGATTTGCAGCAACTCTTGAAGCTCCAAATCTTCCAGTTGTTGTTCCCATCTAGTGCATGTGATCAATGGTTAGGGGAAGATTGACAGCAACAAAAGAGGTCGAATAGAACTAGTCAGCTGGCTAGAGGCGGTGTTAATGCCGACTTGGGTCAAGTCGGTGGCCTACTTCAAGTATGAGAGTCTATCTCTCTCTCTCTCTCTCGAACATTCTGTCCTCTTGTGCAATGCACGCCTTCTCCATTTATAGTCTCCTTTTATTAAAGATGGACGGCTAAGATGGAATGATGTAGATTTCGACGGTTTAGATCCCGCTACTTAAATTCTATCTCTTTTAAATTCTTTTGGAATCACCAAAATTTCATAAATTCATAAAAACTAGCTCGGGTATAATTCCCACAAACTCGTCAGGATGCGTACATATATATCCAACTCTTAAATCAAGCAGTTAACCTTGTAAAAATTTCTAAATATCTCTTTGAGCTCATTTTGAAAGCACTGTGGTCGATAAGCAAATTTCTAACCACCGCAATTTAAGCTCGTTAAATTTTCCGGGTGTCATATTTCTCGTAAATAATCAACCAAAGGGACGTGTTACTCCAATTTATCATATCGATTCAAAATCATCCTAATGGTGGCTAATCATTAGAAACAATATAACAAATTATGTTCATGTTGAAGTTGGGACTTAAGTATATGAAATAACTTTTAATCCGAACACTTACTCTTTGTTAAATCTCGTTCGCATCTTTTTTACAAATCATATATTATGAAGGTGAATCTAGTACTCGATAAGCAGTATATGCTAAACTCTAATCATTTCGAACCAACTAAGATTACACATACAAAAGATTGACTTAAGCTTAAGTTTAACAAATAAGTGATGATATATGTTATTTCAAAAAGCATACAAAACACTACACTAAAAATAATGCTTCATGTCTTGGAAAAACTAAACATATACTTTATACTTAAACTTAAACAACAAATGATAAACCAAATCATGATATGAACTAGAAATAATTCCTTATTACAAACATACTTGAGAGTTGGAACAAGACGAGAATCAAATGAATGGATTACAACTTTCAAAAAATCGGATGTGGATGGTGGTTGCATATGACAGTGAACAATGATACTTGCTTCAACTTCTCTTGGATGAATGAGATATGACTCGAATTCTAAAGAGATTTAACAGGAATATAAGTTACTTAATTTTTGTGCAATGTTGTTCTCTCTTTTTGTGTTGCCTAGAGCTTCCTTCTAATATAAAATTCATCAAAACAATCAATCATTAAAAAGATTGTTGCTTTTGATAATTACAAAAGTAACGCGTTAATGACACAAATTGTGTACGCAGTAGTACTACCAGAGAAGCAACAAAATGTAAAAAAAAAAAATTGATTCTTTTCTATGAAATGCCTGTACATTCATATAAACCTCCAAACCCCATAAAACACAAAGGCTAAAACTTAAAAGATTTAGAAATTAAAAAACAAAAAATAAAAAATATTTATTAAAAAAAAAACCTAGTTCGCATGCTCCGTATGACGTTGTATGCGGGCTAGAACATGTAACATGAACGATGCATGTGACATCACAGACAAAGCATGCTCCGCATGACATTGCATGCAGACTAAAACATGTAACATGGTCGCATGCGACATCACAGACAAAGAATAGGTGATACATATGGTACTTACAACTATATCGTTTTCTCATCAAATTTGATTATTTTAACCAAATCACTTGTTAATATAAATGATGATTATTATTTTATGTTATTCTTAAATTAAACCCTAAACTTTAAAACCTTATTATATATTTTTAACTACACTCAAACTTATAATATTATTATTTTTATTTCAAACATATATCGAATTGATAGTAATGAAAATGTATGAAACATGATACAGCCTTTTATTAATATTACTCATTGTAGCATTAGAAAACTTTCTCATATCCCTATGAGTCGGACAATACTATGCTTAAAAATATTTTAAGATGAAGATTACGTATTGTCAAGAAAATATTAAGGAGTGTGCTTACATCTCTGTTGGCTCCATTACCAATTTTCAATTGTTTCTCAGAATTAATTCTCTATGTTGTGTTGGAGAAAAGTTTTCTCCACCACTTAGCACACCTTGAACACATACATTATGCTCATACAATCAAAACCTACAATTCAAAGAATCCCAACAACTAAGTGATTTCATCAAACCATTTTTCACCGCTTCGCACGTCTTGAACACATACATTAAGCTCATACAATCAATACCCATAATTCAAACGATCCTGACAACAAAGAGATCATATCAAACCCAAAATCTTAAGGGAAAGTGTAAATCCCTACAAATTAGATGTATCACCGTTTGCTTATATAGTCACATTCATTAGCATAATCATATTGACTTTATGCTGCTCACAAAACTATATATATTAGATCTTCATCATAATTGCAAACTAAATATGTAAAAGTATTATTAATTTGATAATGAAGAGCATAAGAATGGGAAAATAGGCATGCATACTGTCATCTAACTATTTGACATAATGTTTTAGTTCAATCTCCAGCTTTGGCCAGTGTAAAAAGTATCATAAGACATGATTACCAAGTGAATGGTGAAACACTATTGAAGAGCTTCCATGAAGTTAGTTTGTTGTATCAAATGTCAACCTGTATTGATTTATATTTTAATCTATAGAAAAATAAAAATATTATGTTGTGTATCAGATCGAAGAAGCTTTAGATACAGAGAAGTGGTACAAACATGAGGTTGTGAGAAATGAAGGGATATCCAAACATGGAGGAAGAAATGCAGTAATAGTAAAAAACAACAACTGTTATATTTATTTTAATTCTAAATTCAATAGGCTATTTCACCCATTTCTTCCACACAATAGAAATAGGACATTCAAGGCTCCAAGTTCTTGACTTAATCTGAACAGGTTGACGCGCCTAAACCCTAATACCTAAGCCGCCTCCCTCTCATCAAAGAACGGCCAAACCCTAGCTTCCGTTGAAGCGTTTCCAAGCTCCATTGCATCCAAACCAACGCCATGGTTTCTTCCCTGCCATCATGACTAAACACCGCCTTGTCTTCAAAAGCCTCCAAAAACTCATCTGCATCCTTATCATTGACCTCTCTTAGAGGAAACCCTAGCCTGACTGTTCTTGGCATCTCCTCCTCCTCCTCCTCCTGAAAGAACTCTATGTCGAACTCTGTTGTGGGATCTCAGACCTTTTCCATCGACGAGGTCACAAGATCGTTTGCTGCATCACTCGACCTGACATCCGTTTTGGGTTTTCAAAACTCTAGCCAAGCATCGTCAACAACCCAAACTTTGTCCATTAATGAGGTTATCAGATCCTTCGCTGCCTCTTTAGCCTTGGCCAACTCGAAGGTTGTCAATCACTTAGATCTTGTGTTTGCTGCTCCCAAGAAGAAGAGAAGACACCCTATTAATTGGTTCACGAAACAGAAAGGGTCAGAAGAAGATGCAAGAGGAAGAGAAGCCTCCCACCATCACCCCTCCACTTGCAGCGCCCCCGAGCCCTAGCTTGAAGGGCAAGGAGGTTCTTTGAAGGTTTTTTTTTTTTTTTTCTTTTTTTTCTATTTCCCTTTCTGCATTTTCAGTTTTGTTTTTGCTTATTTCGGAACAATTGCTCTTGGTCCATGCTTTTCACATAGGGGAGCTTTTATTTTCTTGCTTTTAGTTTGTTTAGAAACAATTGCCTATGATCTATTGCTATTAGATTGTAGGCTCCTTGTGAGCCGAAATTTGTAATGAGAATACAACCCTCATACGAATCAGATAATCTTGCTTATCCTCTATACGCATGGCAACAAATTGATTAGTATTGTACCTTCTACTTGAGTACTAATAACAAAATTATCTTTGAGTTCAAAAAAAAAAAAGAAGAAAAAAGAAATAGGGCATTTGATAAATGAATTAAAAAAAGTTATGTAAGCAAGCTAATCAAAAATAATTTAGAGAAAATACAAATGTGGAAAAAGAAAATAGACATAATTTAGAGAAAATACAACATTACCGGCTATTTATGGCCTAAACGCCGATACTAATTTTTAAAACCTCTTTTGACCACAATTCTCCTACATGTTTGAAAGTTATTTGAACAACCTATGTACACAAAGTCACAAACTACTATTGAAATAAAATCTCTCGACTATCTTAGTTTACTCTACACCAAATAATCACATATGTAACACAGTGACAAGCACATAATCTAACATTTTTTTCACATGTGACATTTACCTATGCAGATATGTCAAGAACTTTTTTTATATTTTTTATGAAACAATGTCTAGAACTTAAAGTTACGAGTAATTTTAAATACACACCCCTAATCTCTTAATACACACCCTTTAGACTACCCATCTAGTTTTGCATTTCAATATTATACTAAATACACATTCCAAACTGCCTAAAATACCCTCAATATCTAAAATTAATAATAATTTGTTATTTAATATAATTATTATATATTTACTATTCACAACTCTCTTTACGTATTCTCTTTTATTTTCTGTTAGATTTTTTTTATTGGGTTATAAATTTTTTCTTGATATTTTTAAATTTATAATCAAAAGATTAATATTATATTCGAACTCCAAATCTCTAATATGATACCAATCGGATAGAATTTGAAGAAAAAAAAAGATATCGAACATACATAATTTTTTCAAAGTTCAAAAACCAGTAGAAGTACAATAACATAATTAAAAACTAGTTTTTAGTCTGCAAGATAAAAACTAAAGTTGATAAAAAAAACCAAATAAATCGGTAATAATATATGTGATTACGACAGTAGTCGAAATTCAGATGATGAATTTTGGAGAAGATGTTTTTATTTCTTTTATTTTGATGCGTAGTAATAGTGGAGAAAAGTTTTTTTTTTTTTGAATGGAAAAGGTCAACACTTTATTATAATCAAAAAATTACATAGAGACGATGTAACAATACATCGAGAAAAACAAAAACATTTGAAAGTAAAAATACGAAAGTAAAATTGCAATAACGAGTGTCAATGCTAAAACAATAACGCCTAGACTCGGTGTTTGCTCACGAATTGCAGCCGTTGAGCGAAATAAGTAGTCGGTGATTTGACTACCCATACAAATCCAGTGCCCAAAATGATAAAAATCACTTCGGCACCGGGTTGTGGGTAATCTTCCACCTGAAGAATCGAAGTCGGCCAAGGGTGATTCCAGACATGGCCGTGTTGGTAGCCGATCCTTAACGAACAAATACCATAGTTGTGGGTCCGTCAAGCAATAACAATATCAGTGTAGAGGCCAAAACCAAAGACACTGACAGTATTTCCAAGAGCAAAAAGAAGTTGGATTCCAATACCAAAGCCCACAAGGCCCACCTGGATCCCAGACCCAGACCCAACTTCAGGCCTGAAACTATATCTGACCCGGATCACAACTCCAAGACCAGCGCTGCCACACCCTTGAAACCAGCCATTACGATGCCATCTCCTGCCGGAAAAAGCTCATCCACAACTGATCACTATGTCGCATCCCAACCTCAAATCCTACAACCCAAACACCTCTGCTGTAAAACGGAAGTCGTGGCCTGTCACCTCCATAGATCTGAGCTTCTTGTACCTTCCTCCATCGTGGATTGCCACCTCTGAATTTGGGGACAACACCCACACCTCTATGCTGCCAACAATAGATCGGGTCACCACCAATGAAGGACCGATCTCTTGCCTCAATGCCAAACCAGGATCCCAAGTATGATTCGGGTCCTCTAGAGAGACGTAGTCCATCATCATTCCTGCCGTTGGAAGTGAATGCCAGGGAAGAGATCCAATGCCGAAACAAAGAGGTGTAGCAACCCGGGGATTGCCATGGAGGGATTCGCGAGGCCAAGAGGCTCGTCAGTCGAGAACCATAAACGAGAACATCACCGGTCAAGGGGTTTGGACGGGGAAACCCTAAGGTTAGCCGCCGCCGTAGAGATGAGAAAGCGAGAGCTCTCATAGGGAAGCCTAAAAAAACTTATTGTTATTTGGGTATATGTCACATCCCGACCCGTAAAATTTTATCTTATTTACTAGCTTGATTGTAATAAGAATTTTACCATCTCCGACATTGAGATATAGTTTAATTGGTCCCTAGAGGGGTTTTGAGGGATGATTATTTCTGAGAGTTATTCGTAGGAGAAAAATGTAACGACGGTAAAAATGGTAAATTTTAGCTAGTAAAAGGTAATTTTTATTAGGGTATTATTTTTGGGGGTGTTAAATTTTGGATTTGGGTTGTATATAGAAGAGTTGGGCCGGATGGGTGAGGCCCAAAACTCTTTTCTTTCTCTCTCCTCTCTCTCTTTCTCTCCCGACGTTTTCTTTCTCTCTCTCCCGATTTTCCCTCCCGCTGCCGGACTTCTGGCCGCCCGTCCGCCGCCGTCCGGCAACCGTTCGTCGCCGCACCGGTCCCAAAAGGTCGGCCATCAACCCAGCTTCCATTCTAGACCGGTGACAGCCGCCCTAGCTCCACCGTGAAGGAGTAGTGCCGCCCGAAAGGCGCGGCTGCCTTGAGCTTTCCTTCGCCGGAACTCCCTCCTCCGGCCACCAATCCGGGCAAGCTTGGTACGGTTTTGTAGCTCTCCTCCCGTGCAACAACCCCTTCAAAAGACTCACTCCCTCTTGAGCTCGGTAAGGAGAAATTCGAAGTTGAAATTCTAGGGCTTTTAGGATGTTTTCATTCGATTGACCTAGTTAGGCTTGAAATTGGACTTAGTGATAGTTATGAAAGTTGTTTGGGATGTTGAGAGGAAGATTCTGTTAAAATTTGGTAGAATTTGGACGTCGCCGGAATCGGCCTCCGGCCGCCCTACCGGCGGAGCCACCGCTGTTTTGAGGTTTTGTATAATTTTAATTGTGTAATAATTAGAGGAATTTAATGGAGTGAATTGTGGAATTTTCGGATGAGTTTTGAATAGGTTTGTGAATTTCCGAAGTTTGGTATTTTGGCGGTTAAATAATGTAAAATCCGACCGTAGGATTTAAATCAATTTCTGGAAAATGTTATATTTACGACTGCCGAGTATGATATAAAAGTTTGGATCGTTTCGATTTAAGAATATCGAAGTTAGGCAATGATGAGCGTATTTATGGCTCACGATTAATTTTGCCTATTTTATCAAATACTGAAATTTAGTTGGTAAATTAATTATATATTTGGAACATGATGTGAGGAGGCCCGTGCAGAATAAGCCTCGGAGCGTCATCAGGCTTAGGCCTAATTTGTGAGTGGACCTTTGTTTTAAATAAAAAGCATGCGATGAATGATTTTATTAATCATTTATTTCTTCTGATGAGATTTATTGATTTCTCGCCTATTTGACAATTTTTCCTCCTTTAGAGAGATCCCGAAAATGAGATTTTCTTTGGTTATATATATTTTGGATTTTATGAGTATAATATGTATATAAATGCTAGCTAGCCATACGTGCTTGGTCCGTCATAATGAGGTAAAATACCATTATGGCGTGTCGTGAGTGTTAGACACAAGCGTCATAGCTCTATATGAAAACTTATTTCTTTTTCGGTTTATTTAGGTTTTTATATTGGGAGTCCACACGTATATATACACCGTCCTTTTCGGTCATAATGAGGAAAAATATAATTATGGCGCAACGTGAGCGTTAGACGCCAGCGTTGTAGCCTTGTATGAATTTCTATTTTTCTAAATTGTTTCTAGGATTCATACAAGGAATCTGACGAGTGTAGATACATACGAATATATGTTTATATATAGTTTAGCCTGAGATGCTCCATTTTATTTGAGTTGGTGACTAGCCAGTGTTAGTCGTGAAATTGTCAGATTATGAATTGAGCGCTTTTAAGCTGCCGCATGCAGTATATTTTTCTATGAAATTAAAATGGGAATGCATAAATATTTTGTTATTAAATTATTTTTGTCCACTCACTCTAACGTTATTAAATGTCTTTCCCTGGGCCCTTCGTTTTAAAATGCCCAGTCTGCAGGATTGCATAGTTGAGATCGGACGTACATGGAGAAGAGACATAGTCAATAGTATAGCTTCCGCTCTTCTCTATTTATTTCTAGTTCATTTCCTCTCAAATAGAGTTGCTCTGAATATGTTGGTTATATGATCTTTGTTAAATCTAAATTTGGGAGATGTTGTGATTTGTGGGGAGCACGAAGGCTCCAGGAGTCTATAAGGTTGGATTTAGAACATTTAGACGTGTTTGCAGGTTTCTATTAGAAGGGTTGTCCATTTTCAAGGGAGGTTGTACCGAATTTTGCGGTAAATCTTTCCTTGGAGGTGGTCCCCGCACGATTTACTCCGGGTTCAAGGTGAAATTCGGGGTGGGTCGTGTCAGTATAGTCGAAGAAACCTAGTTTTTCATTGTGGAGAAGAGTTAGCTAGGTTTTAGGAAAGAGGAAGTTTCTTTTTTTTTTCCCCTAATAATTGATGAATGTTTTTGTAATTAAACATACCTATAAAATCTGATGTGAAATATAAAATAATAGGGGTGTGTATTAAGAAAATTAAAGGTGTGTATTTAAAAGTTACCCCAAATACTATTAGAGCCTGTAAATAGTAATGAATGCGGCTATTTGGACCTCCAAACATGCTCATTAGACCTCACTCTATTTTGAATTATTAAATGACATATACATCCTCATACACAATGACTATTAAGGATAATAATTATACAAAAGGAAATATTATATTTATTCTTTTTAGACTTTCCAATTCAATAATAATTGAACACATATATATTGAACACATATATATGTGACATAAAATATATGTATTATCATACATATTGAACACATATATATACTTTGCAAGGTGCATAAATATTTTTGCATTTTTTTATAATATCTATCGATTATAGAAAATATATATTTATTGAAATAATTTATTATAAGGTACAAAATAGAGATCAAATTATTCAAAAGAAACAAATGGAGAAAAAATAACACATACAAAAGAGAAAAATAATTAAAAAGATATATAGAATAATTCATGATAAACATTTTCTTGCATGAAAAAAATAATAAAAGAATGAAGGTAAAGATAATGGTTGTTGAAAAACAAAAAGGAAAAAAATAACAAAGAATGAGAGGTCTATTGAGTGAATAAGAGGTAATTAATTGATTGAAATATATGTTAATAAATAACTAAGATTATGTTAGGAATTTGAAATGAGGTCTAGTGAGCAAATGCTTATATTGAAAAGTAAAAGGGAGGTGTAGAGAGAATAAGAGGTATAATGAGCAAATTTGAAAATATAGCCACACCCAATAGTAATACCAATAAAAACTAATTGTCATAAACATGACAGATGAACATTATTTTGTTATTTGGAGAAAACTTGCATAAAAACTGTAATGTATGTGAGCATTAATTTAAAAAGAAAAATAAAAATTGTGACGGGAGACCACAAGTTGGTGGTGTTTAATTAAATGTGCTGTGAATAACTGATTCAAAATTGAATGGTTTCATTTGAATAGTAACAGGTGGGAATTGGCCATTTAGGTAAAACCCTGTCCCTCTCTCTCTCTCTCTCTCTCTCTCTCCACTTGAGGAAGACGGTTGGAGCCACCCAACCCTTCTTCCTCTATCTCCGTCTCCACCACCCAAGCTCAATTAGGGTTTCTCTACTTCAGATTAAGCACACCCAGATAAAAAAGAACCCTAATTTACAGAAACAGAGATGAGCAGCCAAGTTGGTGTTAGGAGAACCAGCCTCACCCAGAAGCGCGGCCCCTCCACCGTCACCAAGAAATCGCTCCCGAGCGAGAACGGCTCCATCTCTAATGGCGCCACCACCAAACCCTCCTCTCCTCCCGCCCTCGGGTAACCTCTCTTTTCCATTTCCCAATTTGCCCATTTCATCAAAGTAATAAAAATCGTTTCTTTTTGAATTTGTTGAATTTACAAGGCTTAGTTTGGTCAGAAAGATAGTTTCTTGGAAGGTTTGACCTAATGTTGGTTTATTTGGTGAAAATTTGAAAGGACTGCTGGTGGAGAGAGGACAGTGAAGAAGCTGAGGTTGTCGAAAGCCCTCACTATCCCCGAGGGGACCACTGTATCCGATGCTTGCCGGAGGATGGCTGCCCGGCGTGTCGATGCTGTGCTTTTGACTGATGCTAATGCATTGCTTTCCGGAATTGTGACCGACAAGGTTTGTGTTTTAAATGTTGACTTTTTCGGTGGTGTGAGCTGAGTTATGAGCTGTTGAGTACTGACTTTGGTTTTGGGGTATGCTTGTTAGGATATTGCCACTAGAGTCATTGCAGAGGGGTTGAGACCCGAGAACACGACTGTGTCAAAGATCATGACGAGGAATCCTATTTTTGTTAATGCTGACTCATTGGCAATGGAAGCTCTACAGAAGATGATCCAGGGTTAGATTTTTGTGTGACAGTTATTGTTTTGACATGTGCCTCTTACTTCATCGAGCCTGTTTACTTGTATGACAGTCCTGTTTTTTCTTCTTGTTAACAGGTAAATTCAGGCACCTTCCTGTTGTAGAGAATGGTGAAGTTATTGCCTTGTTGGATATCACAAAATGCCTCTATGATGCTATAGCAAGAATGGAAAAGGCGGCTGAGCAGGGAAGCGCCATTGCTGCTGCAGTAGAAGGAGTTGAACGCCAGTGGGGAGCCAATTATTCTGGTTTGTATCTATGTTTGGGAATATTTTGAGTTGCTTATTTGTTTTTTTTACATGTAATGCATCTCATGAAATATTTTTTACTCTGTTTGCTGTAATGTATTTCAGCTCCATATGCTTTTCTGGAAACATTGAGGGAGCGAATGTTCAAGCCTTCATTGTCATCCATCATTGGTGAAAACACAAAGTATATTGTCTTGCAATCTGGTTCTCTTTGGTGAATGGATGCAATTGATTGCTTCTGATTTATTTTCACTAGTTAATTTTCGTTCACAAGTTGTAGCTCTATGTTTTCAGGGTTGCAATTGTATCCCCATCAGATCCTGTCTATGTTGCGGCAAAAAGGATGCGGGACTTTCGGGTTAATTCAGTTATAATTGTAATGGGGAACAAGATTCAAGGGATACTTACGTAATATTCTCAGTCCAATTCATACATATTAACAATGTGCAATCTTCTTTCTTACTGTCTGTCTATATATAATGATGTTTTCTTCTGACTGCAGTTCAAAGGATATTTTAATGCGAGTCGTGGCACAAAATGTTTCTCCTGAGTTGACTCTGGTGGAAAAGGTTTATTTTAAACCATTTTGGAATAGTCCTTAACTCCTTATTTAGTGTTACAATTTTAGTCAGTCACTCACTTCTATTAGTATCTTGACCCAACACTTTGCTGTCCCAATCAATTTATAAGGTCATGACGCCAAACCCTGAATGTGCCACATTAGAGACCACAATTCTTGATGCACTGCACATAATGCATGAAGGAAAGTTCTTGCATCTTCCTGTATTAGACAGAGGTGAGCCATTACTTCTTTTGCTACAGATCTTGAATGCACATATTTGAAAATTATTGACATCTGTTGTGCTTAGATGAATCTGTTGCTGCCTGCGTTGATGTCCTGCAGATTACTCACGCGGCAATCTCTATGGTAAAGTCTACAGTATTAAGCAGTTTTAGATTTCTGTTTTTCCTTTTGATATAGTAGATATTGATCCATCCTTCAAGTGGGGAGGTACTTTTAAGTAATATGATAAGGTTTTATTCTATTCTATTGCTTATACATAAATTTTTACCTCATAACAGAAGCTCGTCTTACACATTTGTAAACAAGACAAGTGAGTTGCTCTTGGTTGTGTAATAGTTTTCTACTTTGGGTTAAAACTTAGGTATGGAAATTTGATCCATATTAGCCATTTAGCCAGCCAATTTCTCCCAAAACCAGCCCTCTCTCATTGTCTGTTCGGACATATGCCACCGAGACCACGAATCTCCACAACTGGACCTTGAATTTCACTGAAGTTGAGTTTAATCTCAAATTGATTCAAAAACTATAACAAGTGTAGTATTCAACATCAATGAAGTGCCCCTAAATGTTCTTCCTGATGGTAGAAATGCGCAATTTTGAAACTTAGTGACTGTTCCTATCAATAGAACCCCCTTGTTGGGGGGTGGGTGGCTACTAAGAAATGAAACCACTTAGACAGGACAAGCTATTGGTAAATCTAGGGAATCATTGCAGAATTTTTCAGGATAGTGCTTTGTACTTTATAGATCAGATTATATTCAAGTTGTATTGCTGCTCATAATTGGTTTAGGGGTTTAATGGCTTTTTGGCAAAGAAACATTTAGAGGGGTGACGACGTGAAGTTGGTCAATATATGGAAGGGGGAGTGGACATTCACTAAGGATAATAATTTATGATATCTAAGGTTCAAGGTGAAAGCATCTTTTAATTGTACATGGAAATTGAATTAGTCAATAGTTGCATCATGTCCACTGCTTGAACCTTCTGCTCTTCAATTGCACACTTATAAACTAGTGGTAAATAAATATATATTAGTATTATGTCTAAAAGTTTTAGTCTCCATGCTACTTGGATTTATGTTGTTCTCCTTATCCAACCTTTAAAATGTTCAACGAATGTAATTGATTAAGTAGTCGTTTACATCTTTCTTTAGGTTGAGAGTAGTTCAGGAACTGTTAATGATATGGCAAACACAATGATGCAAAAGTTTTGGGATTCAGCACTTGCTTTAGAGCCACCTGATGACACTGATACTCAAAGGTATGCAAGTTTTCTAAAGTCACATTTATAAAAAAAATAAAAAATCTATGCTGATGCAGGGCTGTTATTAATAGATAGTCTTTGGGATAGATGTTTTGGGAAAAAAACCATTTTTACAAATGCAACTGCACAAGTATAACTTGGAGATTATGTTTGCAGTGAAATGTCGGCAATGATGGCTTCTGATGCGGGAGAACAAGCCAAGTTTACGTATCCTTCTCTTGGTCTTGGAAATTCATTTGCCTTCAAGTTTGAAGATCGAAAAGGTCGAGTGCATCGACTCAATAGTGGTGAGTGGTGATCTGACTCAAGAAATTGCAAGGATCTCTAACATAACATGATGTTCTTTTTTGATATTTAATATATCTTTTCCAGCGAAAACATTCTGTGCAGTGTCTACCAGTAAGAAGGATAGTGGCGTTAAAACTAAAAAAGAGAAAAGTTGTTTGCGATTATTTTGCATGTGCCTGTCTCATCTTTTCCCCTTCATTTTACTGATAATTAAAGGATAGGTTTCAAAGTTTGAGTCAGTTGATATTTTTCATGATCATATATTCTCTTTGCCAATTGATAGATACTTCTGCACAGATTTCAAAAGTAGGGGTACCCCTTCTCCTCTTACATTCCACGCCTAGAGGGCTTAGGTTCTGAATTCTTATTTTGACTGAGTGTTAGCGAGTTGTATTTATGATTATTTGTGTTGTGTGGTTGGGGAAGAATGCTGAGCAGCAGTGAACTTAGTGATGTAGCATTAGATGCCGTCTATAGCTGCTGGTGCAGATACTGGGGGTGGTGTTACTATACATGGGGGATCCCATCAGTTCAGCACACTGTTGTGAGTGGCATGACAGTGATAATGGCATGGTCTATCTTTTTTGTGCTTGTAATTCTCGAAGTTTTGCATTCTATAGAATTGAACCCCCAAAAGGACCCATATGTTTGACCTTTTCTTTCTTTTCGTTGTGACAGGCACAGAAAATTTGGACGAGCTTGTATCTGCTGTCATGCAAAGGACTGGTGGTGCTAAGGATAATGATCGTCCTCAGATTTTGGTAAAAATTTCGAGCTACTTTAGTTATATTTTATCTATTTTGGCTTAAAAGCACCCTTCTCTAGTTTAGTTATCTGCTATCTATTCTCTATGCAGTATGAAGATGATGAAGGGGATAGAGTTTTACTTGCAAGTGATGATGATCTTGTCAGCGCTGTCAGCCATGCTCGAGCAGTGGGGCAGAAGGTAGTGTTTATGCTTCATATATTATTTTTCTCTAGTGGTTAAGTGTTATATGGAGTCGTGAACATACTTGGTGAAAGTAAAACTAAAATCTTTCGGCCTTGCATCTGTTAATTAATTTTTTTTTGCTTATTTTCTTACTGTTTTAATGATTGAAGACTGAGAAGCTTGTTATCTTATATATAGATACAGTATGTGTGTTTATATGTGTGTGTGTGTGTATACAAAAACGATAGAGAGCGCACGTCCACACTGTCCTTAAAGTGCGGATGTGCCTCCGTTCGCCACCGGACGGAGCCGACGACG
The DNA here is from genome assembly GCA_010134655.1 of Fragaria nilgerrensis. Taxonomy (NCBI): domain Eukaryota; kingdom Viridiplantae; phylum Streptophyta; class Magnoliopsida; order Rosales; family Rosaceae; genus Fragaria; species Fragaria nilgerrensis. The sequence continues at coordinate 827,478 of CM020977.1, forward strand.
GCGCGCCTCCACCCCAGCAGACTCCAGCAATGTCCCCGACCACTTTCCTTTCCCGGCGAGTCCGCTGAATTCCAGTTTCTGGCGAGATCGACTTTATTTGAAGTTTTGGGTGATCTCGCCGGAAAACTGGAATTCGGCGGACTCGCCAGGGAAGGAAAGTGATCGGGAATGTTGCTGGAGTCTGCTGGGGTGGAGGCGCGCCGTCGTCGGCGCCGGACGGTGGCGAACGGAGGGACGTGCGCACTTTAAGGACAGTGCGGACGTGTGCTCCACATCCAGCCTATATATATATATTGTATAGAATAAAAGAACTAAATAGAAAGTTGGTCAGAGTCCAGAAAAAAAAAATTCAGTGGTTAAGAGGTATCGAAAGAAATTAAAGTTTTGTATATAGATGAAAAGTACAGACGAAAGTGGTTAGAGTCCAGAAAAAAGAAGTTATTAAGTGGTTAAGATGTATAGAAAAAAAATAAAAATAAATAAAGTTTGGGCTTCGGTAGTTTCATTATGCTTGGTATTTTTTGGGGAAAATTCTAAGGATCCTCAATTTCTTCTATGCACTCCCACCTTTTTATCTTCCATTTTCCCTTAAATCTTTAAATTGTGGCATCCATGGTTGGCCACTAAATGTGGTTGGGTGCTAACTATTGAACAATCCTTCTTAAAAGTTGTTTCTTTTGGACAGCTTGGTACTATAGACCACCATTTAGAATCTCATCACTACTTGGCTGTTATTACTGATTGCAACATGTTTTTTTTTTTTCCCTCTCATTTCATATTTTGGGAGAAATTGGATATCATATTCCGGAAACATTAGATACTTGGCAAATCAAGTAATCCTTTTCCAAGTCTGAGACTTGACCGGACTAGTTATCTATGGTCTAGAACAAAGGGCCCAATAACTTTCTCAAACTGAAAACCACCTCATTATGCTGTTTTTGTGCATTTCTTGTCAAATTTATATATATGTGTATATATATATATATATATATATATATATATATATATATACGGTCCATATCCAGAGCGAAGCTTCGTTCTGGAATTAACGTGCGAAGGTTCTTATTTAACTCACTTTTCGGTCATATTTTTCAATCATACCCGGTCAGTGTCTAGATATATATCGTATGATCATCCTTACAAAGTTTCATCCAATTTGGTGACCGTTTAAGCCTCCATAATCATGATTTACTCCAACGGTTCTACTTGGACAGATTTTGTTCTATTGATTTATTTTATTTGATTCGGTGTGCAAACGATCACCAAACTGGATGAAACTTTGTAAGGATGATCATACGATATGTATCTAGATACTGACCGGGTATGATTGAAAAATATGACCGAAAAGTGAGTCAAATAAGGACCTTCGCACGTTAATTCCAGAGCGAAGCTTCGCTCTGGATAGAGACTGTATATATATATATATATATATATATACAGGCCGGATGTGGAGCGCACGTGTGCACTGGCTTAAAGTGCGTACGCCCCTCCGTTCGCCACCGTCCGGCGCCGACGATGGCGCGCCTCCACCCCAGCGGACTCCAGCAGTGTCCCCGATAACTTTCCCTCCCTGGCGAGTCAGCCGAATTCCAGTTTCCGGTGAGATCGACTTCATTTGAAGTTTTGGGTGATCTCTCCGGAAAACTGGAAAAGAACAGACTCGTCGGGGAGGGAAAGTGGTCGGGGACTTTGCTGGAGTCTTCTGGGGTGGAGGCGCGCTGTCGTTGGCGTCGGACGGTGGTGAACGGAGGGACGTGCGCACTTTAAGGACAGTGCGCACGTGCAATTCATATCGTTTTCGAATATCAGGCCGGATGTGGAGCGCACGTGCGCACTGGCTTAAAGTGCGCACGTCCCTCCATTCGCCACCGTCCGGGGCCGACGATGGTGCGCCTCCACCCCAGCGGACTCTAGCAGCGTCCCCGATCACTTTCCCTCCCTGGCAAGTCAGTCGAATTCCAGTTTCTGGTGAGATCGACTTTATTTGAAGTTTTGGGTGATCTCGTCGGAAAACTGGAAAAGAAAGGACTCGCCGAGGAGGGAAAATGGTCGGGGACTCTGTTAGAGTCTTTTGGGGTGGAGGCGCGCCATCGTCGGCGTCGGACAGTGGCGAACGGAGGGACGTGCGCACTTTAAGGACAGTGCGCACTTCATATATATATATATATATATCAGTGATTTATGAAACAAATATCAGTTGAGAAAGAAAAAACAAACAATTGTTTTATTTTTTTAGCTGTTGTGTGCACAAGGGATGCATAACTCTAATTGAATAGGAGGAAATTTTTTATAAGATCAGATATGCCTAATGATTTACTTACTGTATGCTACTGTGTGCTGTGCATGACACTGGCACTGGATACAACTGAATCTTGATTTATTGTGCAAGCCATAGCTCATGAGCTGTACATTTTCATATTGTTGTTGACGTAGTAGTTTTCTTATTACTCTTTATCTCTGTCAGGTCCTGAGGTTGCATCTGGATTTCTCTGATTCTGGGCACCAAACCACATCTCCATCGAGTAAAACCACAACCCAGAAAATTGGATGGACGTATTCCCACACTGGAATCTTGGCAGGTGCTTGTGTTTTAACTGGCTTTGGCTTGATGGTCTTCATAAGGCGCACTAATATGTAATGGTGGCTGTTGCTTCATGAAAGAAAACATCTAGGATCAGTTGGATTATTTGCTGAAGAGTCTTGCCAATCCTGTTAGAAAGCTGAATACATTCTCGATTAAGATCACCTGCAGAAGCAAGTGGTATAGAAAAGAACGAAAAATAATGTCCTGTAGAATACAAACCGAGCCAAAACGTGATGACTGGCAGAAACTTGTATTTTTTTTGGTTCCTTAGGTATCAGATTCATGTCCTCTTTTCAGATGAAAGAAAAGTCTTGGCTTAGTTAGGCTTACTATATTTGGCTTGGCATGGTGCCTGTACGTACTGACCATAAGATAGTTACATTGGTTACATGTACCTAAGACAACCATTGTTACATATCCTTAGTCCAAACACGAAATGTAGGAAACAAAAACGTGTTTTTAACTAACTTATGTGTTGTCTGATTACGTTTTCGTGAGCAATGAAAATAAATAAGGATCTTTTTCTCAAAAAAGAAAAAAAGAAAAAAAAATTAGGATCCTTCAAATAACTGAAGTCTAAGAAAAAAAAAAAATTGATCTGAAACAATAAAGTAGGTGCAGTAATGGTGCAATACTTCTTTAATTTTCCTTTTCTGTTAGGCTGGTAGTGTATGTAAAGACACAATATAAACAAAAATGTGATACAAACTGATACTACCTACTCATCTCTTCATTGGTAGTTTTGGTCTTTTATTGGCAAATCCTACTTTTACAAGCCCTCTTTTAGGCAGCTTTACTCCACCATGCTGAACCGTCTGCCACCAATGCAGCTTGTTCACAACCTTCTTCTTATTGAGGCCATGAGGCTGATGAGGTCTGATCCCACCTTTCATCTTCTTCGAGTGCTTAGTATGCCTCATTAGCCCTTTCACGAGTGCATGAAACTGCCCACCCTGGTTCTTATTTGACATGTTTTTCACCGCTAAAGATTTTTTGACTCGTTGTGCTTGACCATGATCATTCCTGCCACACTTGTCTTTGTGGTGAAACATTTTCTGTACCTTCTTCCACGTAGAACGATCATTACCATGATGGTGATGGTGATGATGATGGTGGTGATGGTGGTGAAAGATGAGTCCCAACTTGTTTTTGATCTTTCTTAACCTCCCGATACATTTGTCCGGATATTTTCTATGGCTGTAGTCACTCTCTACAGAATCTGTCAATCTACTTCTATCCTCCTCCTCTGATGAGTGATAGCTACTACTTAAACTCTCCTGCGAGTTAATTTCACTTTCAGAAAAATCATCATTTCTTGGACTCCAAGATTCTTCAGAATAATTGGTACAGCTACTTGCACTGCTTTCACTTTGCTTACTCGACCACATTGACGAACTGCGAGAACTGGAGCTGCTATTCTCCTCCTCCGACTCTTCCTGACGCGGCATGATCTTTTTCCTTGAGCTTACATTTGACATCTTACATGTCCTTGTTCTCTGACTTGGCATGTCATCATCTAAGAACACTGGCCTCATCATTATTTGATCATGTCTCTTTCCAGTCTTGAGTCTTCTCGTCTGACTTGACCTTGTACCAAGCCCACCTCCAACTGCAGATACCACGTTCCCCATTGACTGTGGCGGCATGGAAGAATTATATCTCGAAGTTTGTCTTCTACCTGTTTGATTTTGGTCTAGACTGGTTTCTGATGTTTGAACAGGAGTAGCAACTGTCTTCAACTGCAGGGGGGGCTTCATAGTTACTTCATTAGGACTTGGTGAGACTTTTTGCCCGTTAACATAACTTACCATCTTATTAATATTCTGACTTGCTGATCGACTCAGAGACTCACATCTCTTCATATAGCTTTCCACCGGGGAGCCTTGTCCCCTAGAAACAGGATCAGCTGTCTTCTCATGTTTTTGAGAAGTTTGAGTCAACTGTGAGCCTTTCTCCCGTGAAGACTCTCCCGTATCAGTACCAGTGTCAGTCTGATTCATCTCTTGTCTGATAATGGTCTCCTCTTTTCTGTGTTCGACAGGACTAACTGAAATGCTAAGCTTGAAGGGAACATGTTCATCAGCAACATTATTGATAAGAGATTTTGTCAAGTCAGAACTCAACTGCAATGCCAAAATGCAGGACTCAATTTGTCTGATTGCATTTGTTACTACTTTGGCGAAATCATACACAACTTCTTGCTTGCCAGCCCCGGTTGTTAATGAGACTGGTGAAGGAAGAGTTTCATCAATAGGAGTCTCTCTCTCTATGGTCTTGCTATTGGATTCTGGTAATATTTTAGCTTGCTCATCAACACAACTGATACTGCCACTACCCCAGTCACGTTGCTGATCTTGATCCCCACTGTTTTTGTATGGTACCTCGGCTCTCTCATTGGACATCGTTGCGTCCTTGGTTGAGTACTGTCTCTTCATTTCTTTTGCAATGCAGGTGCGGCACCTTTTCTTTTTGTATAGAGGCACATCTGATGAGGTGGTTACTTTAGACACGGATATTGCACTCTGGCTCTTCACTGGATACTGCTCATCCTTTTCTGAAGTGACCATGCTGCTCTTAGAATCCTTTTCATTGTTCAGGACAACATTTAGAGAAGCATTGACTGTATCTGGTGAAACAGGAGACTGTAACTTAGGCATTGCCTTTGGTTGCTCTAGTTGAGAAGAGCAGGGTGTCTTGTGGACAACAGAGTGTGCTTCTGTGATCTGCAAAAAATACTCACATTAGAAACAAAATCACCACAGGACAGATTCTAGCTTATACCTTAAAAGTTCTAGAATATGGATCTTGTTAATTAAAAAAGAAAAGAAAAAAAAGAACACGAAACTCAAAGGAGAGCTTGTTCCTTAAAATACCTTTGAATGAGTATGGAACATCTTCTCAGTAGCATCATCCAAGAGGTGCTTGAAGAGTTTTCGCGCTCTCAGATCCAAAGTTTGGGTTACCTTCATGAAAATAATGAACATTGAGGACCAAAACAGCATAGAAAGTCATCAACGTTAAAAGAAATGTGTACAACAGTCACTCTCTAAGAGTGCTTACATTCTTTGAATTTATATGTTGAATATCATGATCTTCGATGTTCTGAAGGAGTTCATATAATTGTCTCAAGGCATGGAGACTAGACAGAACTTCCACAAGATCCATGCTTTTGTATTGAAACCTGTGACCATTTGCAACAAGATAGAGCTGTAACAACACAGAAGCTACTGTAAAAGAAATGACTCTACAACCAAAGATGAAATATTACTGCTTCCTTTTTTGTTGAAATACTACATCAAGTACACAGAAGACCATTTCTTTGCTCTATATTAATCCTAAAGATTTTACTTGTAATAGCCAAAACTTCATTACTACTTCAAAAGAATCACAAGGAAACAATATTCACATCTAACTTTGTTTATTCAGGAAAGTAGATCACACCCCAAAATGACAACCTAATAGTCTAGCATCGGAAGTCCAATATACTTGCATCTTTATTCTCCTACGAAGTCGCCGATTCACAAAATTGGCAAGTGACTGGCTTAGAAGCAACTGATTTCACCCAATAGCTTATGGCTGCTCAGATCTAAAAGATAAAATTAACACGACAAAGCATTTTTCTATGATGTCTCTAGATTCAAATGTGACCAGGCCGGAGTATCTCTTGGTCAACACAATTCACTAGCAACTACTAGTAGCATGATAACAAATGCAAAACAGGTTTTCATTATTATGTACAAATCAACAGATTAAAAATCTTTTTTGTTGTTGCACATTGTACTCAAACAGCGACCTTGCATCTTATGAGTCAAACATTTGAATCATTCAACAGACCATAATGCACTCACTCTACACCCAAACTATTTTCTGATGCAAACTAAATTCATAGGAGATTTGGTTTTATTTCGGTAGCTAAGAGACTAAATGCATGGGACATTTGGTTTTATTTTGGTAGCTAAGAGTCATAATGTAAGGGTTAATGGAATATTATTAGTTGATGGGAAACGATCCTGTTTGTTGCAAAAGAAGTTTCAGACTTTACTACAGTGTTGAATTCTCCAGGGCTCTAGGAGGCTTCCAGATCCTCGAGTAAAACTAGGCTCCAACAGTGTTTCTAGTAGATTCAGTTTACAGGTCTCTAAGTCTTAAGGCCATCTTCAACTCTACGGTTCTACCCTGTCAATCATTTTCTCTTTTTAACATTTTTTTACTTTTTGTTATGGTAAAGGCTTCCTAGATCCAGAAGTTAACCCATCAGGGCATATGATATGCCAACTACACATTGCAGCATATATAATGCCTGGCTACTTTGACGGCTTCGTGAATCGAACTCAGATTGGGGGGCTTAACCAAGGACCTAACAACTATTCAGAAATATATAGCCAATAGTCCAATACTTTCTAGCCTTGAACTCTTGATGCACACACTCTACAAGTAAAATTAAAATTACTATCTGAGCCAATGGATCACTCATTCCCCTTTTGTAAACTAACAAATCACATTACATACCAGAATACTCACAATATTATAAATCACAATATTGAATACCACATAATGTTGTAGATGAGAGAATATGATATTCATAGCATATATGCATTCTCCTGCATTAAGATGGTGGTTCTGGAACCGGTACGGTTACCGACTTTTTTTGCCGATACCGTGTACCAACCGACATTTGATCGGTAGCTAAAATCTGCTACCAATACCAACCATCAACGTCAGTATACCGACTTCTCGGTATCCCGAAATTCGGTTGGTACTGGTTGGTAACCGAGAAATACCGTACGACAATGAAATCCCTAATTTCAAAAAAATTGGGGAAGAGAAAGACGAAGACAGACAACAATTGAGTACCTGCAATTTTGACGAGGAATAAGCAAATCTGCAAATCTGGAATTGAGTACCTGAATTACCTTAAATTTCCATCAACCCCATCTTGGTTGCATCAAATCGACTAAGGAATTGTAGAGGCCGGATCTCGGCAGCTTCGGTGATGATGTCGGCAAAGGAGACGGAGGGGAGAGAGAGAAAGGGTGGGCTTTGATGGACTGGAACTGGAAAAAAGAGTGATGGTGGTCCGAGTTTCATTGAAAAAGAAAGATTTGTGGGTGATTGAAATGGAGCAGAGGAGAGAAGAAGAAAGAATGGCGAAGAGAAAAGTTGAAGGATGGTGAGGAGAGAGAGAAATATATGTCAACAAAACGAACGATGTGATAACTGCAGAGTGCAGGCTGAAAAGTGAAAGAAACCTGGGAATTGGGATGAAACAGTCGCAGAAGCCTAAGGCATGCAGAGACTAATGGGTGTCGATTTCTGAAGTCAACTGAATGGAAAAGAAAAAACCACGAAAGACAGAGACTTTATAAGTTGGAGAGAGAGAGAGACCTGAACGTTGTTGTTTTGGGGTGGAGGGAGGAAGTTAACGGTCAATTGGTAGAGGACGCTTCAGGAAATGGGAAAGGGTACGACGGATAGGAACTACAAATAAGGTTGGCATTCCTACCCAATGGGTAAAACCCGTGGGTTTATACCCACCCAAACTGGTTTGTGGGTAAATACCCAATGAGTAATACCCGTTAGATTATTATGTGCTGGGTTTGGGTAATTACCCACCCATTTCTAAATGGGTAAAACCCTTACCCACCCATTCTATTTTATTATAAAAAAAAAATCAAGATCGAATTTCCCAGGTCTTCATCCGATCCTTAGGTTCTTCTTTCAACAAAACCAAATCTTACCAACCCTTACCCTCCCAATCCAAACTGCTCTCTCCCTCTCCTCAAAACCCTCCCTCTTCCTCACCCCCAAAGCCCCCTCCCCCCTCCTCCTCACCAAACCCCGCCGCTCCGCTGTCACCGTCATGTCTATGGAGGCCGACACCGGCTTCATTGCTCCCAGCCCCGGCGGGACCCGACCGAAGAAGTCATTGTTAGCAAGACTGAGATTCTGCAACACATTTAGACCAATGAGAGGGTTCAGCTAAAGCTCGCCGCTGAGGCCGAAGCCGTCGAGTGTGACGAAGACGACATTGCCGGCGTCGTTGCAGTAGACGTCGGTCCAGGGAGGGCAAGACTGAGAAAGAGTGAGTGAAGAGTCGGTCCATGTGTCGAGAACCTTCCGGAGCGGGTCAGTTTGGATCCCTTTCTTGAACTCGTAGAGAGATCGGAGCTCGGAGTCGGTGGCGGAGAAGATGGAGGCCACCAGAAGAGAGAGGAAGCAGAGAAGATTGAGGATGTGATTGTTCATCGAAAACGGAAGAGGGCTAATCATTCACTAGCTGTTTTTGCCCGCGGGTTGCTGCGGGAAACAATTAGAATATAAAAGTCGCATTTTGACGAAGTGAAAGTAATTTGAGAACAGAGAATCGTGAAAGATGAGTATCTTATTCATTGATAGGAGCTCTTTATATAAAGAATTACACAATACCTAATATGGTAAAGATATGAATACATATAGATCTAGTCAAACTACATATACTATTGGCATAAGGCAAAGACACACATAAAGAATATCCTAGAACACATCTCTATTAATTAAGACAATTTGTCTTATGAAACTGCTATTTGGTTAAATTTTCATAAATCCTGAAATGCCCATCTATTTTTATACGTCTACAGCTAAAGAAATAAATAAAAGAAGGATAAAAGAGTGATTTAAGAGGATAAAACAGTTTAACAGTTTAACTTTGCTTCAAAAACTGATAGGCAGTTACTACTCTCTCCCACGTTTAATAGACTTTCAAAAGACGTTCTCGCCTAGGAAGTGATACGTTAAACAACAGCAGTAGCTTTATCAACGTTCAGGAGTGGTTGCTACTACAACTACATGTCATCTGTCACAACTACTATTGGATTTTTTTGTCAAAATTGATTCGGATTTGATGTGAAGAAGGATTTTGTGTTTCCTGTTGTTGCAGGTATCTGATCAATTTTGGTGCCAGGTAAACCCTCTGTTCTCCATTAAACTAATTCGGACTTGAACATTAATCTTGCACAAGTGCTCTTTGCGAAGAAGAATTGGGAGAAAAAGAATGATAATTTGAAGGCAAAGTTGGAAGAGATACATGTATTGTGATTTGCTTAGGCACATTGGTTTTGATATTTGTTCAGCCAGGAAACTGATTCTTTTTGTCTAATATGAAGGTTTGTGTTTTACTTTGCACAACGGTATATTATTTGGCTATTTAGTAAGTCATTCGGGTATAAAGGCTCTTGGTTTTTGGTTTTTGGTTCTTGAAGTGCTTTTGCTTATTACAATGGAGGGAGGGAACATAGAATTTGAAGACCAAATAAAACGAAGAAGAATTTCTCTGTTTACTATTTAGTAAGTTATTCAGGTATAAAGGCTCTTGGTTTTTAGTTTTTGGTTCTCGAAGTGCTTTTGCTTATTACAATGGAGGGAGGAAACAGAGAATTTGAAGACCAAATAAAACGAAGAAGAAAAGAAAGAACAACCACAGAGTGATGGTCCCTTCTTTTCCTTCAATTTGAGTATGTTATTTTTCATATCTTGGTTAAGTAGTTTTTCTTTTCAAATATCAATTCGCGTTTGATAGTCGGACAAACCCTCTCCCATTCTTCACTTTCATAGACATATAAGGTACTGATACTGTTTCTTTTTTTTCTTTTTTAACAATATCAGTTTATTCAGTTTTTTTTCATGAAATGCAGTCACCTGATCAAAAGGTTTCGATTCATATAGGCTGTTATGACTATGACAACCACCGCATTTGAGGTAGGAAGTTTTTCCCTTTTTGTTTTGTTTTATTTTGTTTTTTTTTCTTTTTTGCGTCTGATCAATATTGGAACTGCAATACTAATATATATTCCTTAGTTTGGTCATCAAGTTTACTATTTTTACAGGTTCATTGTTGCAATGAAAACAAATAGTTAAAATTCCTTCATTTCAACACTACTCTTGACAGAATCTCCCTGTTTCTTCCTTCTTCATCTTCTGGCATGGAGGTATCCCATATATTCAAAGATCAAAATATATCCCATTTCTTTCTTCTCAAGTTTTTTGATATATTGTTTGTGGAAAATTGATGTATTTATAATTATTTCAGATGGTTCATCAAACAAAGAAGATCATGGAAGAAGGCATAAAAACAAGGAGGTAGGTGGAAGTGTGACAAGTGTATGATAGTGTAGTATTTACTTTTTATCTTCTGTTGTGGATTGAGAAACACACGTTTCATCTAAGTTTACTTATTGGGAGCTTGATTTCATGTTTTTATGGTACAATCAATGTAATGGCATGGCAAGTCAGCTTTGAATGTCTTTCTTCTTTTCCGGAATTGGGAGCTTGATTTCATGTTTTTTATGGTATGATTATGTAATGACCACAGGGCAAGCCCTTTTTCAATGTTCTTTTTTTTTGTTTTTTTTTGTTTTTTGTTTTTAAGAACAATGTTCTTCATATCAATATACGTACATATTAAGCAAAAGGCATATCAAAGTATATTACGCTTTTCTTTAAGTTGTCTTATTTAAATGCTTTGTAAACTAGACTATATCTATACCCAGTTGTCGTGTATTTCTATAAGTATTTAAGCAAAAGGCATATCAAAGTATGTGGTAGATTACTTGGCTTTTTAAGAAAAAAAGAATGGAGACTTTGTATATGATTAATGTCATATACGAAAAATATTTAAACGCACGTGAGCACGGTTCTTTCGCACGCGTATCAAGGTAGATATTTGGTATATCCAAATAGATAATTTATTTTAAAAGAAGACCTTATTTAAATTTTCATAATTTATTTTAATTGACAATTTCAATGACCTTTTCCACTGTAAATGAATGTTAATAAAAAAGACTATTACATGTCAAATGATATAATAATGTAGTGTGAACTATATGAAGCAAAATATAAAAAGACGAACATTGCATGCATTGATAAAAGAAATAGTTAACTAATGTTAAAAACGTTAAAAAAATTAAACGCACGCGCGAGCGCGGCCCTTTCGCACGCACATCACACGTGCAGCCACGCTTGCACGTGCAGAAAGGCTAGTGGTTAAATTTGGAGATATCCCTCAAATTACCCCTACATGTAAAACTCTTAAAACAAATACAAATTAATAAGTGAAGGGTAAGATAGACAACCTCTGAATCCACAAATCTTTTAATTTGTCGAAAAAACAAAAACAAAAATCTCTCAAACAGTTATCAAATTTTAAGGAGAGAAGAGGAGTTACCAACTCCCACTTAAATTCAGTTTTTTTTTGCAGTATCTTCTAAATCTATAAATCGTGCAAAAGACGTTCTTCACTTTGCTATGAAATCTCCTTCTCTCGATCATATGCGTCAAAGATGATTACCACGGGATAGTAACCGCTCCCGAATTTTATTTCGATTTTGGATTTGTTATGGTTAATTGTACTATCATTGTTTTGTTTGGTTGATCATAGATGATCCTTGAATCCATCTTTCCCGTATCATGTGAGATACGATATGGTTATTTTTATATTCATTACGTATCTTGATTGTTGGGGTGTGTTTTTACTGTGTATTACTCTCAATGTCTCACACGTTTTATAGACTGCATAAGACGTTCTTCTCGCGTAAGGAGGGATAAATGTGGAACAAGCAGTTGATTCATCCATATTCAGTAGCAGTTTAGTTTTCTATGCATACCAGCCTAGAAGTCGGAGAAGTGGAGACTAAAACATACACAGGTTTGCACACGGCTCCATCGATATTCATCCCTCGCTGAATTTAAGATTCGTTTTAGGTCAGATTTCATTGATGAGAACTGGGTTAATGTGTTCTTGGCTTTACAATTGTAAAACTGCTATTTACTGTAGGTTTTTTTTTCCTGAATTTTGCAGGTATGTGAAAGAGATGATTAACTTCTTTTCTCCAGGTAACTTTTCTTCTCCTATTCTCTCCTCCTTCTCTGTCAAATTTTGTTTCCCATATTTACAGTTTTATTTTGTTTATTTGTAAAATCAAAAATACGATATCCATTAGTTTGGTTCTTTTTTTTACTTTTGAAACGGTTGCTCTTCTAAACAGATCCCAAATATTGCAATTGTGGTGAAACTTTCGATAATGGACAGATTCATGTTACTTTTTGTTTTTTATATAAAAAAAGAAGAAGAAGAAAGAAACAGATTCATGTATTTATGAATGAATGCATGATTACTCTACAAAGAACAAACTTTTTTCTTTCCTCCATGATTACTGTAAATTTTATATGCATCTTATTAACTTCTTTGTTGGTTCATCAAGGGCATCTTATTAACTTCAAGTTTTATACGCTCCCAAAACTTTCTGATCCAACCTCGTCCGGTGGCGCCCGAATGCCTCGACGAGCCTCTTGGCCTGGTCCTTGCTTCGGGGTCTGCTACCGGACGGGATCTGCAATTTGCTTGCCGGAAGAGATCTAGAGGGATGCTTCTCGACTCATAGATTAGCGGATGGCTGGGCATGGTCCATGGTTTTTCTCTCAAAAGAGGTGGCTTCTGTGGTAGTGAATGGCTTACGTCTAAGGCATTGGCGAGTTTCATGCCTTTGTGCGCCGGTGTGGGTGGGTTCCAAAAGAACTTTGGCTGGGGCGCTGTTTCGCAGGTGTGAACTTATGGTGGCTTGGGCGCAAGGCGGCGACAGTGTGTCTTGGCTGGCTTTGTGTCACGACATGGCATGACGGCGGCGACCGGAAGGTAGGTCAGTACACTGGCATGAGAGTTGCAAACTGTGGAGATGGTAGTGGGCTGATTTCTTGCCATATCCTGCTGGGCTTTGTATTGTGAGCATTTCTTTTGGATCTTCTTTTAGGCCTCAAATTATGGCTGGAGTATTTTACTTCCTTCCCTAGTCTAAGTTTTTAGTTAATCTAAGAACAGTAAGCTCCTTCTTAGGAGACCTAGCTTTGTTTAGTTTTCAAATATTTCTTTTCTGTTGTCTAGAAATAAGTGAACGAAATCTTTGTAATGAATGGTGCTAGCATGCCACGTCTTTAACTTGCCCAAATGTTTGGCAAGGGAAGACATGTATCCGTGTCATTCTAGCTTGAGTATCAATGAATTTTCCGTATGGCTTTTACGTAAAAAAAAAAAAAAGGGCTACTTTGGTTTGTCTCAGTGGCGGAGCCAGGAAAAAAAATGTCATCTGGGCTAATTGTACGTAGCACATGAAAAAAAATTAATAAAACTCGACAGTGTGAGAAATTTTTGGTTAATTGAAAAAAAAAACATACATACATAAGGACATAACAAGCTTTACTTTATGTTGGTGAGCCGTGACTTGGTTGGTTAAGGTGTTTAACTGACAACTTTGAGGTTATGGGTTCAAATCTTATTGACATATGTAGGGTATGAGTTATTAATAAAAAGTTTAAAAAAAAAAAAGAAAAAAAAAAGCTTTACTTTAAAACGCGTTTGCATAAACTGAAATACAACATGAAACACAATACAATACAAGAAACACATAAATAAAAACTAACTAAGACTTGCTTACGAGCACCAAATCTTCAAAATTATTAATCACCACCTTAATTTCAACCGCTTCAACAAATTCTTTTCACTATTTCACTACTATAATTATCTCTATCATGACTGATTAATGGTCGACAACAGTAAGTCATTATTGTAGAAGAACAATTGTTTTTGTTTGTCATTGTCTCGATGGTTATTAGAAATACTAAAGACACATGTATGTATTAAAAAATTACCACAGTCCTTGTTTTAACTTTTAATGAATAAAAATGGATGCAGATAGGTATTTAGTATTAACTGTTGGATCATCCGATTTCCCAAATAGATAAGTCTCCCCACTATATCTATTTCTAAAAAAAAAAAAAATAGCTGATCAAAAGCACCGGCACTCATCGTCGTAAGAAAATAGTAGTTTCCTATCGTTTTTTAAGATGTGATGCAGGTTTTACTTTAGGCTTCAAATTCTCACCTGGGCTCCAGCCTAGTCAAGACTAGGCCGGCTCCGTCCCTGGTTTGTCTTCCTTTGCCTAAAGAATACTCATATCAGAATTGTTTGGTTTGTTTTGTAGACTGTGTTTTCAGAACTTGCAAGATATATATGCTAACCGATCACCAAGTAACTTATAATCGCCGAAGATGAGAAAGAGAGAGGGGGAGGAGAGGTAAAGAAGTCTGTTTTTCTTAAAGCATTTACTATGGAGGCAATGCATCATTATAAAATCCATAAGATTAAAATGAGATCATTTATTTTAAAGACTTCATTTTGCAGAAGTCGAAGAAAACTGTGACTACAACATTGAAGCCAAATGAAGACAGGGGAACATGGAGAAGAACAAAGAATTCATCTATTAGGCTATGAAATAGATGTTGTCGATTTTTTTGCCAAACCATCAATTAATTCACTAGAAACTAGGAAGCGTTCGCCATTGATTTATTTGTTCTTAAATATTTTTGGTATTTAATTTCACACTTACTCAATGATTCAGATGGGTTAGTAGTTTGCAAAGATACAAGTCGACATTGATATTGTGGAATTGGAACCGTGTACACACCAAGGGTTAGGACTTGCTCAAATGGTTATAGCTTAGTTCTCTTTCCACACTAATAAAACACAATTGTAAACAAAAATAAGACCAACCGCACGTGCGAGTGCGAGTGCGACCCTTTCAAATAATATTTTGTGCCGAGTATTTTGAATGTTTTTTGACCATCTTTGATACAATAGTGTAGTGTTAACTATAGAAGAAAAATTCAAAAAGACAGTACATGGTATGCATTGATAAATAAATAGTTAACTAATGTTTAATGCAAAAAAAAAATAATGCACGCGCGAGCGCGGCTCTTTGGCACGCGCAACGCGCGTGCAGGAAGGCTAGTATGTTATTATGTTGATTGTAGTCGCATATGTTATAATGTCAGTGGAGCTATTACAAAACCAGTAATAGACAACAGTCTTGTGTACGTAGCACTATAGAGTTGATATAGTCTTGGCACGTCTGATTTTGCCTTGCATCCTTTTTACAGAGCAAAACATAGATTATTACTTGTGTAACTTAGTAATATATTAACGAAAAGAAGAAAGAAGAAAAATGAGTAATGTAGAAATGACCACTTAGTTATATTTGTGACTGCATGATATCGTCAATTCCTTCTCATTCTTAACCAAAAAGAACAAAACTTCAAGGTAATTACATCAACATGTACAATATAATTCACATAGTTGAATTAGATTCTCTTCCTTGTAGAGACACCCTTCATACAATTTTACACAACATCCAAAAAAAAAATAGAACTTTGTGTGCCCTTTCTTAAAATATTTAAGATTTTCAAGTAAAATGCATTAATCTGCCTAATTTATAACACTGATTTCTTTCCATATTTTCCTTAACTTTTTAGAAGATAACATTTTTGCGCCTAAACTATTTCCTTGTCCAAAGACTTTTTTTGCATCTGATATCCATACACTTGACAATTTCAATCTATCCCGCATTGAAAAATATGAACATATCATTATCTCATTTCCCACATGCAAAGACAACTAAACATCATATCTAGCAAACTTCTGTCAATAACATATGTTACCATGTTCAGATCCTGAGATCAACCACTACCCTTTTTTTTTTTTTTTTTTCCAATTCTTACAATCTAATTTATAATCCAGGGCTACAGCTATAGAAAGAATGAACTCGGTAAATTATAGATATCATCAAGTCAAAATCAATAGACACAGGGGATATATATCTATCTTAGCCTGAATTAGTGATTGGATACACTTTTGGGATAATTGAGGGGAAAGTGGAGAATTTTAAAAACACAATAAGAGATAGTGTAGTACATGAGAGCAGTTAATAGAATACCTGCTAAACAATATGGCTGCAAAATTCCAAATGACAGAGGTTTCAGCACTAACTTGTAATCATACATACAAAATAGCTCTTTTTCACTAAATAGCATGAACAGTAGAGAAGAAAAAGAAAGAGAATTCAACACCAAAGAAAAATAATATCAGAACATCAACTGAAAAGCAAAATAAAAAAAAGGAAATCCAAGGAGATAGAAAGGATTATCAAGAGCCAAAAACAGACGCACCAACTAAAAACAATATCGTCCCTTGTAATCTTCCCCACAGCCTCAATATATGATATCGTAACAACCATGCTAAAAAAAACATAACATGAGAACTCGAAACAAAAAACACATAGCCTCCATATATAATTACTTAACTCTTTTTATATCATCTTCTTTTTTCAATCCACACCATAACAGTTTAATTAGGTTTAGTGTTGGCTTGTTGGGCATTCTAAATACAATTGGATCAATAAACCACAATAGCCAAGGAATATACGTTCATAGCTGCAGCAGAAGACCTACATTTTAATTAGAGATTTTGAAAGATCAACAATGCTTGATCATTTGTAGTCTAGAGACCCTTCGCTCCCTTTGTCTCACCCTATTTATACTATTCAGCCAGTACCTGAAAATATACACATCAAACATCATAAATTGAAGTCAATTCTCAAAGACTAAAGGATGGGAATTTAAATTATTAGGTGGGAATTTAAATTATAAGGAAAAGAAAGAGTGAGCAACTTTACACACCACGAAGTAGAGTTTGAAGTTTTTCCCATAAGTGATTTCACATAACTTCAGCATTTATTTGAAATACCAATTCCAATTCATTCCAAAAACTCCATTGCTGTAATTCCCTATATTTTCATATCATTTTTCTTGTATTATTCCCGGAATTAATGAAGGATTATTTGTGGAAATTCTTAGTTGGTTTATGCGAAGTTGAAGTTTCGGGAGTTTATTTTAAAGCCTCTTGACTTTTAAGAGGTCAAAAGTTGACTTTATTTTCCGTAAGTTATTTCCGAAAACTTCCTTTATGAAAGTTGTAGAGTTTAGTGATACGAGTTCGTAGACACGTGACACACGTAAAACATAGGTCGTATGAAAAAGTTACGGTTAGAGGAAGTTAGTTTCCGTTTTTGAAAGGTATATAAATAGAAAGTGATGGGTTTTATTTTTGGAAACCCTAGAATATTGCAGACTAGCTTTCTCTCTCCTCTCTCCCGATCGTCCGCGCACCTCAACCTTCTCCGGCATGGAACTCGGCCATCTGGCCACCAAATTGGACGCCGCCGGTCCTGTTCGGTTTGCACAGACTTCCTCTCCATTTCTAGGGAAGCGTCGCTCGTTGTCGCACCGCCTAGAAGCCTCCACGAGGCGGAGGAGCTGCTACGGTTTAGCCGGAGGTTCCTCTTTTTCCGACCACCAATCGAGACGCCGTCGGTTTTTATAGGTTTGCACTGACCTCCCCTACATAACTGTGCTAGTCTTCAAGGCCGTCGACCCGCGTAGGTGGCGCAGCTAGGTCCGAAGCCATTGTCGACGCGTCACCGGTCAGAACCACTGTTTACGGCGACGACAAGGTGCAACACTAGGTGAGTTTTGCTCCTCTTTTTCATCTGTGTGTGGCTGTGCAAACCAATCAACTCAGTTTTGAGTTTTCGAACCCGGATTTGCAGATTTGAGGCCCGAGCTTTTGATGGAGGTTTGGGACAGTTCAAGGCCAAATCGAACTTAGTCTCAGGTATAAAAAGTGTTCCTTTTGTTGTGATCTACAAGTTTGATGTTGGGAGTTTGTTCAAATTTTGAAGTTAGTGGTGGCGCGTGAGGCTCACTCGCCGCCGCCTGTGGCGGCACGTGGAAGCACGTCCAGGCAATGTGAGTGAGTTTGGGTGGCTGTGTTAACTAGTTGATGTAGTTGTGAGTGTGTTGTTGTGTGATAAGGTTAAGTGTTGATTTGATAGTGCATATTAGGTGCTATGTTAATCATTGAGGTTTGTTAAGTTGTAAACCTTGGAAGTTGAACTTGGAGGCAGCTTGGATAGGTTGTTGAGTGTCCGACGACCTTGGGAGGTCTCGGAGGAAGGATTGCCCTCCTTTGGGTAACCTTTAGGCTAAGGGTTGGTTAAGGGTACTTTGTTTTCTTATTGAGTGGTTAATAAGGTTATAATTTGTGCTAATTAGGTAGCTTGTGGAGTTGTGAGTGAGCTTGTTCATTGTGTTTTTGGTGAAGACGCAACAAGAATATTTAGGTGAGTAAATCTCACCAAGGTTGACTTTTGAACCAAATATTATTATGGTCATGTGATGATGATAATGATGATGATGTTGGATTTAATAATATACTTTTAATTGTTTTAAAAAAATATATGAGCTTGATCGTCAACGGCTCATAGGTAAGATAAAACAAGTTTTCCTTATATGCTATTTTTAAGGTTCCTGTGACCATAAGTTTAATGATTATTGATAGATTATCTTTGTGAATATCTATATTTGTTCATGTAAATATATCTATGTGGAAAGATATAATTTATGGTGTGATCTTTTGTTGATGATGATGTTGTGATATTGTGATTGTTGGATAAATAGCCAAACCGGGTTCCAAGCCTTTAGCCGGGTGATTGGTTGCGGTTAAGAATATAGCCCTAATCTGTCTGTCGATGTAGGTCATGGGAGATACCTTATGGTATCTGGGACCCATGGGTATACAATTTGTTGTTATAGGTCATGAGGGGTATTTATTAATACCTGGGACTCATGGGTACATGTTATTTGAAAAAATGTTAGAATTGTGGATTTAATTATTGATCTAAATTGCTCTTGTGATATAATTGGATGTTGAGGTGTTGTGTTATTTTGAGAATTACTCATACGGGCTTTTTAGCTTACCCGGTTTGTTGTTTACAACCCGGTGCACCAATTCTTGGTGTAGGGGTTAGACTTGCAGCTGAGGATCAGCAAGGTTGAGGCGGAGGCATAGTGACGGGGTATTTGTTGGGTTTTGCTGATTTACTGTATCTTTTTATATTTGAGGTAGACAATATTAAACTCATGTGATTGTTTTCATTTTCTTAACTTTCAAGTTTATGTAAATAAGGAAATGTAATATTTAACTCAATGTTGAGTTGTGTGACATTTACATTTCCGCTTTAAGTTTAGTTTTCCTTGAAGTTTATTTTGAAACAGGTTTTGAGATTATAATATTTTAAGTTATATCATGCCAAAATTTTTGAAAATTATCTTTTAAAAATTGGGGCGTGACAATTGCAACCTGAAAGCAACATGGAAAATCAACTAACATCAATTTGTTGCCTAAAATTATAAAGGTATGTTACTTTTAGTTTTTACATATACAAACTCATTCAAGATCTTTACTTACACTCATTCATGTTGTACTTCTATTGATGAAATGAAGGGAAAAAAAAAACAGAATCAGAAGAGGACCCAAAAAAATAAATTGTGCTATTAAAGAAAAAAAGAAAACAACTTTAGATCTAAACCAAATAACTTTTATGGAAAGGAACATATATCGAGATGGATGCTTATTGCTTCATTACCTGTATTAGTCGATGCCTGAAACTTCTTCTTTCTTCCTTCTTTCCTTTTCTTACAGTTTTGAGTTGATCTCTGATTCTATAGGAAAACTCATAAGATAAAAATTGTTTTTAGTCAGAATGAAAGAAAGTTGAATTTGCTGATGTAATTGATATCCAGTTCTAACGAAGAAAAACTCAAAATCACATGCCTCTACCAACGGTAGTTATCAAACCAATTGACTCATCAATCAAAAATTTGAGTACCTACTATTACCAGCTTCATTCTATTCATCCAACTCAAATAAATTTAAGAAACAAAAACATAAAGGAAAGAAGAGAAAGAACTGCTTGGTGAGAGAAGCTGACAACAATATACCTGATCGGATGAGAGAAACCTCAAATGATCACAGCCACTATCCATGCAAAACCAAAACCCGGCAAGAAAACAAAAAATTTCAATCCGAACCAAATGACCAACATGCAAACCGAAATTTTGAAAAAAGAATTGGATTCCGAATCTCAAGAAGTAAGAAAAATTGAAGCAAAATATATTGTTGCAATATTTTGCTGTGAAAGTCTAAAGGTCTCAAAACTTGACAAAGTTGCAATTCTACATGAGACATGAACCACACTCAATACCATATCAAAACTCCAAAACCCCAAATCCTACAGGAGAGGGGGGAAAAAGACTATTGGGGCATAAATTATAATCCATTTTTCTCGAACTTGCCTTAATGTGTAGCATTCACCCAAATTCTCCATCCTTGAACTCATTTCAGAACACACCTGTAAGATTTGATGAGACTAAACCAACTTAAAATCGAAACCCTATTTAACCCAACATCAAATTGAAGTGTATTAGTATTTCACATTCTGCATAAGTTCACAAAACATGCCTTCATTATTTTATCAAACAATGGTTTGTATAGATTTGAACTAACAAATCTATGTAGGCAATATGAATTTCAGTAAACAATATGCTGCTGCAATTCTAAAGTTTAGTTCAACAAAACAAAAAAGGATTCCTAAGAGCACGAAAGAAGTGTTTAAATTTAAAGTAAAGTACTTCACTAAAAAATCCATTCATTATAAAGATCAAATGATTGCGGTATGCATTTGTTACACCTTACTCCATCATAAATATAAGTATCTCACTGTAGCATTAGTTTCTTCTCTTCATAAATATCAGGAAGGACAACATGCAATTACAGATAATGATAAACATTTGATGTAATTTAGAGACAACAGAAGAAACCAACATAAGAAAACCTAAGAAAAAAAATACCCTGATCAATACAGCCAATCAAAATCCAAATCCACAAAAATTGAAGATCCCAAACTCATGTGCCTCACCCAGAAGCTGCATGCACCGAAATTCAAACAATTAACCAAATCAGAAGCTTACCTGGATATCAATGCCTCAGTTATCTTCGATTGCTTGATCAACTTCACTGTAAATCCCAATCACACAACTTTCCCAAGAGCAACAACTTGCAAACATAGAGACAAAAGTAAATATCTGGTAAACATCTGGTAAACATCCATCATAATCAAAATGGAAACAAAAAAAGGTAATGTTTATCGACATGCCCTAAAGTCCTAAACTAAACAATTCATCTGGTTAAATTTAGTATTTCCCTTTTGTTAACAAAATGTAATATTTACTATTTTATTTATTCACAAATACCTCAACTGATAAAGATCCGCCCATGATTGTTTCCATTGTGCTTCAAAGATAGCACCTGCGAATAATCAACACAAACTTTTAAACCAATCAAATAGACATCTAAAGTTTCTACATACATAGATTGACCTATTAAACTAAATTCAAGACTACAAAATGGTGAGAACCCAATTACAAATTCTGTGACTATACATGTCAGGCAAGACATGTAACTGCTCTAATTCCTACCAAAATCCTAGGAAATTAATCCTATGAACAAAATCTGAAAACTATTTGAAAGCAGTGAGCAAGATTCAAGACCATTCAAAAGAAAAGGAATTGGCTGAAATGAATTTGATAGAAATAGTCTGCTCCCATTCTAGGTTTAAACACTCTTGTACAATATAGTGTCGCATAACACACCTACGAATTAATTTCTAATTTCTAGGAATATAATAGTTAGCAACAACAAATAATAGATGCAGAAAAGAATAATACAATATACTGATGATCTAAGGTTTTAGGGTTTAGGGTAAAGGAAGTTGTCAGATGCAATAATTTGTAACTTCGTGGTTGAATCACCAGAGCTTGTCCTTATGAAACCATCTAGTTTTTTTTTTTTTTATAAAAAATAAATACCCAAAAGAACACTAACTATAAACGATTGAAGAATGGAGTGATGGAACATACCATGTTCAAACAAAGCTCAACTGCCCAAAAGATCAACAATAGTTATTATGCGAAAATAAATAATTATAATCAATCATCCATCTTAATAAAACAAAACAAACTCAGAGTTGAAGACAGAACAAAAATAGAATAGTATGAATCTACAGTTTCCTTATGAGTCAACGATAAAAAAAACATAGGGAATAGAAAAACCAGAACAAATAGAATACACAGAGGGCTTTGGGCTCTTAATGCCGAAAAGAAAAGGACTAATCAATGCCAAAACCAAATCAAAAGAATAAAAATGCCGAACTTTATATCACCCAGAAACAACACAACCGCAGCCAAACCACAGCCACCACCACATTCTACATAAATAAAACCAAGAACCAAGAAGCAAATTCACAATCAAAAAACACAAATCAAATGCAAACCCAGAATAGAAGAGTGAAGAGCAAAAAGAGTTTGTAAAAGAATCAACATCAGAAAGCTGAAGTTTAATACAGTGGAAAACAATCAAACCAGGCTTCAGCATAGGTAGATACTATTATGTTTTAAGGAAATACTTCTCTTAGACATTTCGTCGAACACTTGGCGTGCAAGTCCCAAGGATTCAGCTTGTGCATACAGAAATTATAACAGATAGCAAACATGCAAATCAGAATCGAACCCATACCTCATCAGAAGACTGACACCCATCGATAAAAATCTCATTAGAAGACTTGAGATTGTAACCCAATCTGAAATAGCTACACAATATCAATAAACAGAGCCAATCAAAACCCTAAATAATTTCCTGAGATTCAACCTTCAATCAATTAACCAAATAAGAAGCTTACCTGGAGCTCAATCCCTCAAATATCTCTGATTGCTCAACCCAATCCCCATATTTGATCAAATGGATCAGACCGATCAGTTCAATCGGAAAAGAGAGAGCAAAGAAGAAGAGAGAGACGAAGAACAAAGAGTGCAGAGAAAAAAGAGGGATTGAACTGATCGGTCAAGGAAGCGATCTCTCTTCTCATTAGAAGACTTGAGGAAGCGATCTCTTTTCTCCTTTCGAAAAGGACAAGAATGAAAAAGAGGGAGAGGACGCATAGAGATGAAGAAAAGACGATTTGGTGGAGTTTCGAGAGAGATCAAGAGAGAGCAAAAAACAAATAAGAATACGGCGAGACGCAGGCCCAAGCCAAAGCGAGACACCAAGGAGAGAAGAAAAAGCCGAAGCCAAAGTCACACTGTTCTTACGAACAGTAAGGCGGCGCCAGGCGTTATAGTAGTAAAGAGGCATACCTGTAACGCCCCGATTTGCACCTCATCAAATCGAGCACATTATAGTGCCGCGTATTCATAAAACCTAAGGTAGGATCCATTACTCAGGTTCTAAGAACCCGCAAGGCAAAGAAAAATTAAAAATTTCAAAATAATTGCAGAAGCGTTTATTTTTAGATGAGGTGAAACTATATAAACGTTTAGATATCTTTCAAATCAAACAAGCCATCTCTGAACAAAATCAATATCAGTCTGGTTCAAGGTCAACAATCGAAAACTTGCAAGAGGAATAGTTTATCAAATAAACATACTTGATCAAAGGGTTCGACAAGGACACGATTAATAAGGAAACCTGTCATACGGATTTAATGATGACAATAGCATGAAATATAGAATTTCTAAGCCACACCCAATACCGTCCAGTTGTCCCGTCTCCGTACACAATACCTGCATTCATAAACTGTTGTATAGGTGAGCTTTCGTCCTCGCTGCTCAATAAACTTTACCTCAACTAGGTGTAAAAATAATTTAAAACATTTGCCATAACTAGTAGTGAAAATAATGCATAACAATTTCAAATAAACATTCCTTGTAAAAATATGCAGGTACGACCCAAGGTAGAAATACAAACCTGATGACCGGTCTATCTCAAGTCAACCACAACCTTACCACGATTATTACCGTACATACTGACAAGGTGTAGCGAGAGTGTCCATTTACGCCATACCGCCTAGGAGCGACGCCACACCTCAAAGGATGTTAGACGTCCTCCAGTCCGTACAGCCCCTCCTGAGGTTTAGGGGATCGAAACCCAATGAAGTCGTTATGCCCCGCTCACTCTCAGGTCATCAAATAATAATTCACAAGGAATCGAAAATATATTTCTTTCATGCATAAATCATTTCTTTATTATCACATGCATAAAACTACTAACTGAGGCAAGTCTAGAATCCCCTACCTGGAATATCGCTGTCTGATTCCCATTTGCTTTCCCAGGCTAACACCACCATCTTTCACAATTCGAGATACCGGAGCCCCTAAGTTCGAAAATGAATAATAGTTGAGTGTTAATACAAAATCCACTCAATAACACGATAAATATTTCCACGTCCATTTACATTCTTTCAAAAATACGAATCTCCTTATTTGACATAGGTCGTCATCCACTCTTTCACAATGGTCATGCTTCTACAAAACTGCTTCTGAAACACTGAATGACATTCATACTACCAAATTTTAAACACCGTTTTTATAACAAGACCAACTTCATATTTAACATTGTGGTGCTAACCAAATACTTAAAAACATTATCAATATATCCACCAAGTTCAAAGTCGGACATGACCTTGTTTAACTACCACTTTAACTAGCAACCACAACCTAAAATAATTGAACTTATAGTATTGCCTCCAACTCCACATCTGCACTTACCATGGCATTTAACCTTTTTCTAGCAAAGATGAACCACACAGCAAAATCCCATTATTTATAATAAAATAGCTTATCAAAGGGGACCATATTTCTTGATCTTGATTCCAATACAAGCTTATCTTGTCACTCTCCGTTTTCATTCAAACCAAATAATAGCCACAGAACTCCGAGTTTAAATAATACCTAGTTCTTAAGAGCAATCATGATCATGGGTTTACCTTAGCCACAGTAGAGTCATAATACTCTTTGCTTCTCAGGAGAGCTTCATGGCTAAATATCGACACTCTTCACCTTGTTCCAATTCGTCATCCAGAAACTTGCCAGACTTTCTTTCAAATTTTTCCCAAATTCCTTGCACCGATACCCGGACTGTGCTACTCTTTAATTAAACACGACCCAGCTTCAAACTCTTAATCTGGAACTCACACCAGCATCATACATCCACATAGAATCCTAGAAAGCTGCTGTGCACAATCACCTCAACGACGACCCAAGAACACCAAAACAACAATCCATCAAAATTTAATCGAAACCAAAACTAATCATAGCACGATGTAATGAACCACTAGAGAGGTTCTTTCCTACCTCATGCAGCCCCAACGATGGCCGAAGTCGCCGGAGTTCGTAAAATTTGCCGGCGGAACTTGGGAGCTTCCTTGCGTCGGTTCTCTTTCCTCCATTGACGGTTGAGCAAGCACGAACACAGTGATGACGACGACGTCGAGATGAATTGCTGGGTGCCCCTGCGTCGCCGTATTATCGCCGGACGGAGGAGCGCTGGTCGGCGCCCATTAGACCAGTCGCAGGTCGAGAGAGGACTCGAGGGTTCTAGAGTTCTTACCTGTTCCAACTTGTATTTATACAATAGATTTTTACGGCCTCGATTAAACGGTGAGATATTAGATGGCCCAGATCGCACCGTGCTATTATCTTTTTTTTTTTAATAATTTTTTAATATTCCATAACTTCTTAATATCATAGAAAATAGCTTGAGAATTCAAACAATTCCACGAAAATTACCGCGAACTCTACGTGAAGCTTGCTTCATTTTAAAACCTCTAAATTGAAGAGTTCACTTCTATCAATTTTTAGAAAAACTTTTCAAATGTCCTCGACATTTAACGAGATTATGATCTATATCTCGAACTACTCAAGTTTAGTTCCTTAAATATTTTCGGGGTCTCACAATACCTCACCTAGTACATAGGATAGACTACTCTTTAATAATCGTGCTCACTTATTCTGTAAGCCTATCTCTACTGATGCATAGACAAATAGGCTAGTGCTATGAATGGAAAAACAAAAACTAAAAAAACATCCTTGCCCTACCACAGGGCTAGTTTATTATGATACATGGAAAAAACTTAAAGAACATTCTTACCCTTTGGGTTAGGGCTAGGCTGCACATTACTAGCTTGCATGGTCACACCACCTTCTTTCTCTTGCTTTTCCTCGACTTGGAGGTTCTTTAGATTCTTTGAACCAAATGGCCTTCCTCTCTTCTTCTTGCCTTCAGCGCCCATTCCAATGCCACTAACAGAGCTCTTTCCTTCATCTAATAGACCAAGAGCCCTTGTTGTGATTCCAGGTATGGGAGTCTTGTGTTTCTTGAGGGAGGACAGAGAACTTTCACCAGCAGATCCATTCAGTAACTTTAGGTTTTTAGGAGAGGCACATGGAGACAAAGGACGTCCCCATTTCAGTGACTCCATCGTTGGCCCAACCGTCTTACCTTTGTCTAAGGCAACCAAAGCAAGGGTTTCAGGATCAGATTTTTCCGGAATGGAATCCCGGCGAATGATAATTGGCTTGCGTCGGGATGGCTGAGGATCAAACAATCCTCTTATCACAGATGGTTGGGTCTCAGTGGCTCCTGCCCCTTTTGAATTGGAAACCTGCATTAGTAAAACCAAGTTTGGTTGTCGGAAAGGGTCGCGGCAGAACCAACTTCGATGAACTAGGGTTAGAGATTGATCCCCCCACCTTGACACATATGTTATTCTCATGTTGAATCAAATTACACTGCTTACACAACCCAATCAGATTCTCAAATTGAAATATAATTTCCGCAACCACACCCTCAATAATTTTAAGGGTCTTTTTCTCATAAATGGGTCGATCTAGGGCATGAGAAACCCTTACCCTAATTTGCTCTGTTGTTGCAAAAAGTTTTTCATCTTTGCATATGTATTTACCTGCGATAGAAAGCAGTGTTTCTGATGTATTGATCATTCTCAAGAGCTTTTGGCATATTCAGGATCCCTACCCACAAGTAGAGCTTGTCTATGGGGATGGATGTAGGAGACTTGAGGCCGTCATATTCCTCCACAACTAACGGCATTTTCCGGTAATACCAGGGACCTCCCCAAAAGACCTTGTTGCGATCTTTTGGGAGATCAAAGGTGATGATGAACAGATTCCAATCTCTAGCTTGTACTCAGAAGCGACGTTTGATAAGTCAAATTCGCTTGAAGTGACTTTGAAGGTCATCAGAACTGACCTGCGTTGAGTTGGTGGCACGTGCCAAGAGATAAAGCTTCGGGTTAGGACGAGGTTCGTCCAAATGATCAAGGTGAGAGATATTGATGACATCTCCACTAGCAAGAGCCAGGGAGGCGGCAAAGCTAGCCATGACATCTTCAAGGGTATTTGACATGATGGGTAGAGAGATCGGGTTGGAATATCAAAGAATAGGGTTGGATCGGTGGTGGACTTGAGAAGGAAGAGAAGGAGGCTGTTTAGGGTTTTGATAGAGCTAGGGTTTCCTAGGTTAGAGCATGGAGGCGTGCATAGTCGAGATGTAAAGCCTTTGGTCTTAAACATGTCAATAGAGAAGCCAACTTTTTCACTTATTAACCGAGGGAGGACATGAGTTTATGAATGCATAAAATTTGCATATCATAAACAGAGAAAGATGAAAAAGAAGTACATTTCCTGGTTCTTGAGAAACAAAAGGAAAAAATTATGCATGGTGGCAAAACTATGAGAAAACAACAACATCTAAAACATTTTACTAAACAAAAAATGCATAGCTTTTTCAATGCAAAGAAAGAAAGTCTCGTATAGAATGCCAAATTTACTTATGGAAAACTGAAGCCCCCAAAAGATTTTATTTCTAAATGAATAATGCAGAACTCCTTGAATGTTAAAGAAACAACACATACCTATGAATCTCAGCTTGTTCAACTTCGATAAAGAAGTTGGAAGACCAAAAACCAAATACTTTGTTTATGAGCAAGAACTGAAAAGATAAATAAAACAACAGTACAAATCACAAATAAGTAATCGTAATTAGTTGATGGCTATGATAGAGTACTGATATTTTGCTTGCAAACATTATAGCATTTACAACCACACAGCTAGTTATTTACTAAAAACTCTGAAAGCAGCTTTAGTAAGTGGTTCTACCTGTATTAACTGATTTTCTCATACTTTCTGCTCTCATTACTATACCCTACAGCAACAATAGAATAACCACAGAACAAAACAATACCTCTTCAACTAAGAAAAACAGGGCATAGGCACAAATTTAAATCTCTATTCTAGAAGAAGCAACCTGTAGATACATAAATAAAATTGTTTGATCAACATTCTACTAATTAGCAAGAACAAAAGAAAGATGATAAAAAAAAAACCGCTCCAACATTCTAACAGTTTCTCATTAAAAAATATTGAACACACACATATCTCACTTATTTGATTGGGAAAGGGGAAAAATGAATATTGATTTGTGAGAGCAGAAGTTAAAGATAAGCAAAAAAATTGAGGACTAAGAATAATAACAAAGTTAAACATCTCCAGTCCAGCTTTCCCACCCAAAAACCACGTGAATAGAAACCAAAAAAATCAAGATTGAAGACATCACTTTAACCCAAATCATTATTCTAAAACGCATCAGACCTACTCCCTAATTCTGAACTCTTGGGTTTGGAGTTTTGTGATTCAATTGGATATAGGAGAACAACATGCAACCACTGCCTCATAACAATAAAAACAGCAAAGATGGTAAAGCAAAGCAAAGGCAGGTCGAAGCTACTGAAAGCAAACAACCAAATCATTGCAAACAACTACTATTAAACAAAGAAGTAAACCAAAGAAAAGAGAGAGATTCTATCATTACAATAACAGATCCTATAACACTGTTGAAAGGAGAGACCGTTATTTACGAACACCGCAGCACAACCAGCCGGAAACCCGAATCGCTGGTAGCTAAAAGCCAAACTGGAACCGTGATTCAATGGGTAGTCATCAATACTAAAGATAAAGAGGCAGGACTATTTTTGATCGTAGAGAAATACAGAGAGAAGGAGGGAAAAAGAACAGAAAGAGGAGTTTTATTGGGTCGGTTGGCTTCTTAGCTTCGTGATAAGAACAAAGGGAGGAGTTTTAGATTTGGGTGGGTGGACTTCTAAGTTTAAGCCACGTCAAGAAAACTTATGCTTAGGGCTGACATTGGTAGGTATACCAACTCTATTTACCAATACCATGTACCAACCAACTTAAGATTGGTAGGCAAAATCTTGTACCAAAACCAATCGTCAAAATTGGTATACCAACTTAGTTGGTACGGTTGGTACGATTGATAGTGGGCCTCTACCAAGTCTAAATGGAGGCCCAACAAACTGAAATGCCCAACTCATTTGAATCTTTTTTTTGGGTTTTTTTACTTTTCTCTATCAATTATCAAACACATTCAAAGTTTCACACATCATATAATTTCAATTTTTAAATGCATAAACAAGCAAGATCAAAATTTCGAATGCAACAACATCCAAAGTCTTATACAGAAGGGAAGAGTGATGCTGCTAGGCCGGGAGAGTGCTAAACTGCTAAACACCAGTCTGGACAGAGGTGTTACTTGGTCTGTTTCTTGTTGGCTCAAAGCCTTGAACAAAAACATTCTCTGCAAACACAACAACAACACAACAACACAACAACACAACAACTATGATCTTAACTCTCAAAATCAACACACAACAATTATGACATTTATATGGTCTCAACTCTTAAAATCAGCTTATTAAAATAAAACATGTACCTCTCTCAAGCTCCTCCCATGGTCATCCCTTCTCATAGGCTCTTCAAATGAACCCTCTTGTCCATACCAAGAGTTGGAGGAATAACCAAGAACATGATAAGTAGCGAATATCAGCCAAGGCTGCTTGTGTCTGTTAGCAGATGCAAAGCATCTCTCAATAAATTTGTACTGCTCGAAACCTTCTCTCTAGTCATGCTCAGTGTGAGCTATACATAAGTGGAACATTCCATAATCTGTTGCATACCTGTAAACAAAAATAAGAGAATTAAAACATTAAGCCAAACTAACCAAGAATGAGCAATTGCTTATAAATGTTTGACTAGACATAGATGTGTATAATATAAAAGTATTGTTGCTATTACCAAAATTTAGCTCTGTTCTCAGCAGGAACATAATACATAGTTTCAGCTGGCACACCACATTCACCACCAGAATTATTAGTGTCGTAGAAGGATCTAGTCCCTGTTGTTTCACAACCAACCAAAAAAAATTAGAATACCCGATAAATTTGACAATTTGTAAGTTTTGACTGACTGGTGTGCTTATTGGAACGACAGTCAGAATTATATCACCTAGAATATAACATAATAACGCAGCAAGGAACACCGTACTTGTGGTTTTAAATCCCGGTGGATGAGGTGTTTTTCCTGAAGCACTTGCAATCCTACAGCTGCTCAAGAGTCAAGACAACCAACTTAAACATGTCGAAATTCACATAGGAAAAAAGAGCAAATCGTGACTCATGGGAATAATTTGTCTGACTTGTTCTTGATCAATGTATAACTATGTAGCATCCACACGACATTGTATAAACACAACTACTGAACTACACATAACACAGAACACAGAAGTAATCGTACACAACTACTGAACTACACATAGATTGATAGATAATCGTACACAACTACACATAGATTGATAGATAGCACATAGATTGATAGATCGTTAGATACATATGGAGATTCGAGGCTTGACGAAAGGCTTCTCAAATGGAGCCGATGGCTTCTTTGTCGGAGAGTCGAGGCGCTGCCGAGTCAAGGTGCTGTGAAGTTGAGGTGTTGCCCAGTTTTCAAAGCTGAGTCGAGTCGACAAGAGAGGCGAGGTGCTGCCCAGTTCTCGAAGCGAGGTGCTCCAAAGTCGAGGTGGCGGAGGCGCTGCCGAGTCGAGGTGGCGGAGGTGCGAGCGAGGAGAGAATTGAGAGATGAGTGTTTGAGACTTCAAGTGAGAGACTGAGAGAGGAAGAGAAGACTGAGAAGTGAAGTGAAAGTGAATGAGGCTGTAAGGATTAGGGTTAGATCAACGATGGAGATTCATCTCCACACATCAACGACCTTGATTAGTAGTTTTAATTATTTTTTATTATTTTTAATATAACTCGATTGGTACATGATATACTGTATTTTGGGAAAACTTGTACCATGTACCAACAGACTCTTCAAACTTGGTACGGTAGTACTGTACCGAAAACTCGGTTACCAACTACTTTGCATACCAATATGTTTGGTACGGATGGTACATGGTTGGTTGGTTTCGCCAAGGTCTAAATTGTCAGCCCTACTTATGCTAGGCAATAATTTTGTTTTTGGACATATTGGACCTGATAGTAAGAAGAATGGTGGAGGTGTGAATAAAACAAAAAATAGGGACTGAACCATCTTTCTCGCCCCACGGGTACTGTTCAAATGCGAACTCAATTTTAATATAGAGTATAAATTTTGTTTTTGGATGTATTGGACCTGATGGTAAGAAGAATGGTGGAGGTGTGAATAAAACGAAAAACATGGATTGAACCATCTTTCTCGCCCCACGGGTACTGTTCAAATGCGAACTCAGTTTTAGTATAGAGTATAAATAGTTAAATTTCATTAGGGTTTATGCGCGAAGAAGAGGCTTCTTCTTTCTAATGATACCTCATTGTGCATAAAAGATACCTCATAGGTAAATTATGGGTACCCATGGGTATTACCCATACCCAGAAAAAAAAACCCATGGGTATTAACAATTACCCATTAGCTAAAAAAAAAATACCCATTCACAATACCCATATCCATAATTTAATACCCAAAGGAATATTTACTCACGGGTACCCATACCCATGAGTTTTAATGCCAACCTTAACTAGAAAGGGTACAATGAACCCACACGAATGTAAACATAACGATCTCTTCCCGATTCAATCAGGATTAATTCCAGACACCAGGTTCACTGAACCAACTAACAGATCAAATGAGCGACGCCACCCGGTTTCGTCATCATAGATCCACCACAGTAATTTTTATCACCTCCGGAGCCTATGACATTAAACCTGCTTCCACTTCGACCTCGATTGAACTTCTTTTTTCACTTGTTGATATTATTCTATCTTAATATGTTTTTGGTTTTGTTAATTTTTTTTTGGGTTTTTATTCTAGGTAGCCCTTCTAATGAGGACCCTTAAGTTGAAGAATTGTTGAAGACTTTTCGGCTTATCCTACTTTTCGATCTTATATCCACATCTTGACCGTTCAGTTTATATGTATTTATGAGTAGATATTGTCTCCAAATTTTCAGCTATATTGAAAATTGTTAAGGCATTCATAAGTGTGATTTATCAATTATGAACTTGAACAGTTCATATTTGACAGATTTGGTTCATCCAGTAATTTGATCTAGTTTGTTATCTTAACGAACACCAATTTGGCCGAAAATTTGTATAAATTATTTACTCATATAAACTTAAAAACTGAACGGATGAGATGTCAAAATGTGATCGAAAAATGAGTTTTTTAAACCATAAACCAAAAAGTCCTCAACTAGCCCTCACTAGAAGGACTCCATTATATTCTATCAAATGGTGTCAGTTTTGATGTTAGTGCCATGTATAAGGCCGATCAAATGAATGATTGAGTTTGTATTATAACTTCTGGTTCACTTGAATCTTGATGCATATAATATAAGAATTTTTGTTCAATCAGAATTCATAAAATTAAAGTTGCAAGTCACAACTTGCTTGATAATCAAAGAAATACGAACAATCGTGTAGTCAATCTCACTTAAAAGTTTTGTTTTGTTTTTTTTCCTGGAAGAAGGTCGGTGTGGCCACCCTTACGCCTTTATTAATGAAACAAGAGAATACATAGGGTGTAATACCCTAGATTTTCATATCAATTTCCTTGTATTTTTCCGAAATTAATGAAGGATTATTTGTGAAAATTATTAGTTGGTTATGCGAAGTTGAAGTTTCTTTTAAGGTGCTTGTTTTAAGTGGCTAAAAGTTGACTTTATTTTTCGTAAGTTATTTTCAAAAACTTTCTTCATGAAAGTTGTAGAGTTTTGTGATACGAGTTCGTAGACATGTGGCACGCATAAAACGGATATCGTATGAGAAAGTTATGGCAAAAAGAAATTAGTTTCCGGTTTAGGAAATGTGTATAAGTAGAAAAATGTGTGTGGGTTATTTTTAGAAACCCTAAATTTTGCAGCAGCCCAGTTTCAGTTCTCTCTCCTCTCTCCCGACCCTCCCACACTCTCTTTCTTCTCTGGCTGATTTCTCCTTCGTCCGGCCACCGATTTGGGCGCCGCCGGTCCTGTTGGGTTCACACGGACGTCCTCTCTATTTTTGGGGCAATCTCGCTCGCCGTCTCGCCGTCTAGAAGCCGCCAAGGAACAGCGGAGCTGCTGCTGTCTCGTCAAAAAACCGGCGATTTTGGCGACGACGAGGAGCTACCTTAGATGAGTTTGGTTCCTCTCATCCTTCTGGTAGTGGCTAGGCATAGATTGAAACAAGTTTTTGAGGTTTTGAGCCCGGATTTGCAGGTTTGAAGTTTGTTTTCAGGTTGGTGTTTCGTGGCATTTTCCTGCTGTTTCTGGCCGAACTGGTTGAAACCTCATGTATTAAAGTTGTACACTTGCTTCAAGCTTCAACTTTGTTGTTGTGAGTTTCTCCAAATTTTGAAGTTGGTAGAAGTGTGTGGGGCTCACTCGCCGCTGCCATTGGCGGCTCTTAGCAGCGCGTCCGGCAAGGTTCCTAGCTCTAGGTTCCGATGATTAGCTACCTCTTGTTGTTGTGAGGTTGTCTAGGTTGTGAGCAAGGATTGCATGTTAGGACTTTAAGTTTAATATTAGGCTTGGTTGAGGTTTGAGTTTAGGTTTTGAGGATTGTCCTTCTTTGGGCAACCTTTAGGCTAAGGTTTGGTAAATGGTGCTTTGATTTTTTATTGAGTAGTCACTAAGGATGACTTTGTGTTATTTAGGAACTTGTGGAATCAATTTTGAGCTTGGCTCTTATGTTGTTGTTGAAGACGCAGCGAGAGTATTTTCGGTAAGTAACATCTCACCAAGGTTCACTTTGGGACCAATTATTTATGGTTATCGTGATGATGATTGTGATAATGATTATGATGATGGTTATGATGATGATAATGATTATGATGATAAAATTATGATGATGGTTATTGTAACACTCGGAAAAGTTGACCAACTTAATTTGAGGTCATTTTGAAAATGCTTGTCGATTTCGATAATTTAGTTTATAATCGAGTATATTTTCAGAAGTTTCTACGAGGTGAGAACCTTATTATTAGAGTTTGATATTAAAGTTCGTGACATGATAGGTCCCGAGCTGTTTTATATAAGTTTCCGAAGATAAGAATTATAGATAATAATGCAAATAAAATGAAATCGCTTCAGTGCGATCTGGGACGTCCATCATTTTCAATCTAAATTGATGTGTATAGTCGGTTGATTACAATAAGAAATGAATGGAAATATGAAAGCTCAGCCAGAGAACTTGAGAGAGAGAGGCTCTCGGGACCAACAAAGGGTCGGCGACCTGACTTGGCTTTATTTTTGCCGTCTGGCCACCGATCGACGACTCACCGGAACCACTCGATTCATCTCGTCACCACCGGCACGGTGGTGGTGGTAGCTAATTCAATCGGCGATTGAGGAAGGAGAATCAATGAGCAATAGTTATGTGTTCTTGACGGATTTTCTATATTTTCCCGATGACTTCCCAACAACGATTCGAGCTGCATATGACTGGGTAAGTAACCCTCCATCTCGATTCAATTTGAAGACTTGTATTTTCTGGGTTTTAGGTTTGCTTGAGATTGAACGAATTGGGTTTTGTTGTTTTGTGTGGTTTCTTGTCTTCGTCGAGGTTACTATGTGCTGCGGCGATCATAATACTTCATGGTTCGTCTATGAAGACTTGGCATGTTGTACGCTAATGGACGCCTAGCTGAGGCCTTTACTAATGGGTGGAAAGAGGAACCAAGAGTTCGATTGGGTGCTCTGTTTGACATCCACAAAAGCATAGCTTCTCTGAAAACCCAACTGGGTTTAATTAAGGGGAGAGGTAAACTGAAGCCGTGTTTGAATTGGTTACTAGAATTCTTATAATAATTGAAGAGTTATTGGTGGTTGATTTTGGACCATGTTAATATTAGGATGGTGTCCGGGTTTATTCGGCTTCGCTGTCATTTTCACCACCATCGACTTTGATGGCATCTCTTCGGTTGTCCTTGGAGCTGCCTGAGTTCTCCTAGTTCTTCGGCAACGCTTGAGCTCGGTAGCATAGGAACCTTGAAAGGGGTAAGCTCAGGTGAACTCGGCACATTCTGCTAACTGTTGAATATCTCCTACTGTTCGTTGTGGTGAGCTTGGCCTCCACTAGTTAGTTTGCTATTGCAATTTGAATTATAAACTATACTTATACCCACCTGTTGTGGGAAATGCAGCATTTGCAAGTGGTCAAATGATCATGACGTTTGAATTGGCAAATGAGTTAAAGCCATCGTTGAGATAACCCTTGTTTGCGTGTACATAAGAACTGAACAAGTTTCATGCTTGGTCAATCATCAAATGTTGAGAGGTACCTACTGAATGTTAAGCTTGGAACTATATGTGATTATACCTCATGTAATTAAGTGGTTAGTTGGTGTATGGGTGTATATTGGCGTTCATGATTTGGTCAGAGCTCCAAAGCTTACTAAGTTGTTAAGGGGAAAAGTAAAACTTGTCTATTACTTGATAAAGGAATAGAAATTGAATTGCTGTTTACATTATGAGAACCATAATGTGGTCACGGGATCTTGAATATGAAGTTAAGATGGTTTTGATAGTGGTGGATAAAAAGTAATATTATGGGTGTCCATAGTAATTTAGTTAGTACTATGTGACTTTATACGAAAGTAAAAGTAGAAGTATAATCAAGTATTAGATGGTATACAAATAACAAGTAATATATGATATTCAAAACTAATCGTGGAATTGGTTGACAACAAGTCTAGTCGTGATTTGGTTGAACCTGATCAACCGATGATATATGATTTGGACGATTAGTTAATCGTCGTGATTGTGTATGATTGTACATTAGATGACTCACGATTGTTATGTCGGACATTAGGGACTCCAGTTACCCAAGGAGCGGAAGGCTCGTGGTTTTGGGAGTTCACGAGAAAAGCCTCGAATTCCAGGTAGGGGACCCGGAACTCTCTTAATTAGTGATTTTATTGTTTAATAAAATGTTAAATGCATATATGAGATTGCATGATTTGGTTATCAGAAATATGGTAACGGTTATATGAATTAGTGATGGCTTGAGAGTGAGAGGGGCATACTGACTTCCTTAGGCTTCGATTCCCTAAACCTCTGGAGGGGCTGTATGGACTGAGGAGTGTTTAACATGCTTTGAGGTGTGGCACTTCCTCTAAGCGATATGGCGATATGGTGTACACATATATAGTAAGGTAAGTTGGATAATGGGTCTAGAGGAGGACCGGCCATTAGGTACAGATTTATGGCGTCACATTTATTTGAAAATGAAATATTTTTTTCAAATGTTTGTCGTTCATTATAAATTTGGTTTTAAGCATATTTTCATATTGGAGCTCCACTTTATGTTTTCAAACTTAGTCATGGGTAGTTTCCTTGAGCAGCGAGGACGAAAGCTCACCCCTATAACAGTTTGTGGATGCAGGTACCGTGCACTAGGACGAGATACTGGCGAGGAGTTGGGTGTGCATGTTTATGATCAGTATCTTGTTTCGATGCTTACCTTATATTTTTATACTAGAGTTTCTTGTTGTATTCTCATTAGTAATTCCATTTCTTAAAGTTTGTTAATATTTGTTAATTTCTTAAATTAAGTTTGAGAGGAATGAAAGTGTTCAATCCTGTTATTAGTTTGTGTTGTGATACTCTTATTGGGAAACTGTATTCTTTTGAGTTCATTATTTTTAAACATCCCTTATATCATGTTCTTGGTGAATTAAAGTACTTTGAGAAAAATAAAGATTTTACACCTCAAAATATAATTTTACGCTTTTGCTGTCTTTTTCTTAAATGTTTTCTTATATTAACTGTCTTGCGTTTCTCTTTTTGAAACTCGCGGCACTGTGACGTGCCTAAACTGAGGAGGTGTAGTTTGGGGCGTTACAGTTATGATGATGATAATGATTATGATGATAAAATTATGATGATGATGATGATGATTATGGTGATTATAATTTAAACAGAATTGAAATTTGTTTAGTCCTCGAGGTTTGAAGTCGACATCTGTTTAGTCCTTATAGTTTTATTTTAATCTAAATAGTCCTCAAAGTCACAATTTTTCATCCAAATAGTCCTTATGGTTTTATTTTAATCTGAATAGTCCTTAAAGTCATGATTTTTCATCCAAATAGTCTTTCAAACAATTTTCTCAGTTAAAGACCATAAGGACTATTTGGATGAAAAATCGTGACTTTAAGGACTATTCAGATTAAAATAAAACCATAAGGACTAAACAGATGTCGACTTCAAACCATAAGGACTACAATATTTTACCCATTTAAAAATTATGTTTTTGTTTGTTTTAAAATATATGAGTTTGATTGCCAACGACTCATAGGTAAGTTAAAACAAGTTTTCCTATTTTATGATTATTTTTAAGGTTTATGTGATCATAATGTTTTTGGCTATTGATAGATTATTCTTGTGGGGATATCTATGTAGAATGATATAATTTTTATGATGTGCTCCTGGTGTTGATTGATGATGATTTATTATATTGTGATTTGTGGTTTAGATAGTCAAACTGAGTTCCAAGCCTTTAATCGGGTGATTGGTTACGGTTATGATGATTCTACTCTATTGTGATTTATTGTTTAAATAGTCAAACCGGGTTCTAAACCTTTAATCGGGTGATTGGTTACAGTTATGATGCTATTATTATTTTGTGATTTGATATTGGACAGTCAAACTGAGTTTCAAGCATTTGGTCGGGTGATTGGTTACGGTTAGGAATAGAGCTCTAGTCCATCTGTCTGTGTAAGTCATGGGAGGTACTTGAAGGTATTTGGGACCCATAGGTACATAAATTGTTGTTGTAGGTCATGAGAGGTATTTATTAATATCTGAGACTCATGAGTAAATGTGTTTGTTGTAGGTCAGGGGAGATACCTTATTGGTATCTGGGACTCATGGGTACATGTATATTTGTAAAAGTATCGGTTATGTGGTTTCAACATTGTTCTTAATTGTTGTCAATTAAATTCCTTGTTTTGAGTATCTCCTGAACTATGCTTAATGTAGGAGATTTTCATTATTTGTGTGATTTTTAGTGGAATTCCTGAACTATCTTTTTTGTCGGATTCACTTATGATTTTGATTATTTTGAAAATTGTTGTGTTTTCTTATTTACTTTTTTTTTTAATTTTCTTGTTTGAAGCAATTCCTGAACTAAGTTTTAAAGCAGGAATTACTGGTTTTATCTTATGTGATGTTGGATTGAGTTATTTTTTAGAGTTACTCATACGAGCTTTTTAGCTTACCGGGTTTGTTGTTTACAACCCGGTGCACCAATTCATAGTGTAGGGGTCAGACCTGCAGGTGATGATCAGCAGGGTTGAGGCAGAGACTTAGTAACTGGGTTTTAGATGATGTACATTTTATTTGTATATTATGCAGTTTGTTTTTATGCTCATGTGAGCGTCCTTAGTTTACTAGACTTTTGAAGTTAATGTAATTGAGGAGATGTAATGTTTAACTCAGTTGTTAAGTTTTGTTGACATTTACACTTCCAGTATTTGAGTTTAGTTTGGTAGTTGTTGAGCAAGTTTTGAAATTTTAAGATTTTAAGATATATAATGCCCAAATTTTTGAAAATTATCCTTCGAAAATTGGGGTGTGACATAAGGGGGACATGGTGCCTTAATCCCAGATTGCATTTACCACCAAAGAAATGTCTCACTTAGGAGTTTTGCTCCCCACCCATCTAGTTGAACGCCACATGTCCTATCTTTTAATCACACTAACTATAGTTATCAACATCCATTTATAACAACAAATTATATTATCTCCTAAATTTGCTCTTATTATTATTATTTTTTTTTGAGAATCATCTCCTAAATTTACTTAAATCACTCTTTTCTTTTTCTTTTTCTAAACAATATTACAAAGTCTAACAAATTTATTAGGACTCCTCCTGGCAGTGTCATTTATCGACTTAGGTCATTGGGTTCCTTCCTTCTCCTTATATCGCTTTCCAATTTTATTTTTTTAGCGTCTGAATGCTACTCCTAATTTTTTTGTTAGCATTAATGCTAGTGCCAATTGTTGTTCTTTTTTAAGTGTTTGAATGCTATTGTAAATTCGGGTATGTATATGCAAGAACTTATTTATTGGAATCGATAATTCAATAGCAATCTATATATATAGGAGATGACTACTTGTAGTTCAGTAACTAATTTGTTTCATATTTGAGGGTATTTTCAAATATGTCGACTTGGTAATTATTCTTTCAAAAAACAGCCAGACGTTATATATCTTTGTAGGGGTATTTTAGTAATCACATAATTATAATATTTCTAAATTACCCAACCCTAAAAATATATATTGTATTTTAAGGGTATTTTAAATTCATTTTTTGTAGGGGTATTTTAGTAATCAAACTAGTTTTAATTCCAATTCTATATGATAAGTAAACAATATCAATCGTAATTAGTTTCATTCATTTTTTGATTTCTTATGGTAAGTAAACAGTAGAATGGTATGAAATATTCTCATACCGATTCTTGTTGATACCGATTATTGTGAGTACTGATTCATGATAATTTACATTCCAAGTTAGTAAACGTGCCCTTAATGTAAAAGATAATATAATATGTTGTTATACATAGATGTTGTTAACCATGGTTAGAGTAATTAAAAGATATCATTCAACTAAGTGGGTGGGGATGAGGGTGGGGAAGTATTAAGGGGGGGGAGCAAATTTGCATCCATAATAAACTCCTAAGTGAGACATTTCTTTGGTGGTAAAAGCAATCTGAGATTTGGTCACTTTATATTCAAAATATCAATTTCATAACCAAAGTTTATATTTCTTTTTTACTTTAATCAGTGTGGATAAATACTAATTGCACGCTATTACCGTTAATGACATTTTGGTCCAATTACTAAAAGAAAATACTCCGTGAAAATTCACTATTTTACCATGAATATCAAGCATAATGTCTCTTTCATAATATTAATTTGCTTAATTTTATTCATTGACAAAATACCACGACTTTATTTCTCTCGCCCTCTCTCTCCCTCTCTCTCCCTCTCTCTCCTCTCTCTCTCGTGCACGGCTAGGGTTAGGGTTTCTAAGGAATTTTGCAAGTTGTGCAGCGAGCTATCTTCTGACATGGTTGCCTAGCTGTGTTGTTGTGATGACAACCAGCCTTGCTACCAAGCTTTCTTTCGGCAAGTATGAAGAACTGGTCGATCATGGAGACCTCTAGTGCTCTTCTAAGGGTTGTGCTTGGGTTTCATAGCATAACGTTTTTATCTCATAAGACGGCTCTACACAACTCATATTGTTGCTTTTGATCCATTTAGGAGCGCTGCTCAATGTGGAGACTGTCCTCCCCTGTGGAAGTCCAAGCAAGAAGTAATCATTTCTTGTTTACCTTTGTAATGAGCGAGATCTCAAAAGGGTGAAGAAGGGAGGACTTTGGGGGTACAAAAGAACTATGAACTTGTTGAATGACTACGATGGTTTCTCGAACATCATGGCAGTACCACTGGATTTCGTTTGGATCTAGGTTGGGATCTAGGATCTTCCAACAACGTTGATGACTGCCGCAACTGATCGGGTTGTGGGTGAGACGATAGGCCATGTTCTTTAAGTTGATAACATTGGAATTCAACATTTTGTTGCTAGGATTTGTCTGACGTTGCCGCTTAATGCTCCGGTCAGATTGGAGAGGCGAATTAGGGTTTCGCATGTTGATGTGATTTTGGTGAAATTCCGGTATGAGAGGTTTCTAGGTAGATGTCGGACATGCATGATGATTAACCATGGTGGTCTTGAATATCCACAGGAGAGAGAGGCTACCTTGCCGCTGGAGACACTGGTAACTAATGGCAATGGCCCTAGCGCCCCTATGTTTTATAGGGCTAACCAGCTTCAAACCCTAACTGCTATGATCCCGTTTTTGGCAACTCTCTTCATCAAAGAACGCAGGCAAGTACAAATTTGAGAGGAGGAACCTTTTCCATCTCCAAAAAAGGTTGCTGGCGTGCGACACAACAGAGAGGTGGCTGAACAAGAGGTGGAGAAAAAAGCACGCCATGCACTTGCCCCGGTTTCTCTCCCCTTGGCCCCCAAGGAATTAGGGTATGTTGTCAGAGCCAATGGCGAGCTAGGGGTGTTCAAGACCAGATAATCCCCAAAGAAACGAGGCTGGTCTCGTGGCAGCAAGAACAAGAAACTCAAACCGACGCTGATATAGTTTGGAGTTGGATCGGGTGGAGAAACAAGTGGCCTCGAGGTGGAGGCAGGAGGGGAGTAGTTTCTTACTCTCACCAAGATAGACCCTTACATAACCTTGAGTGGTTGTATTTATGCACTTTGAAGGAAATGTACACCTTAAGGTCTTATGCCTCAAATCAAAGTGTTATAATCCTCCATGCTTAAGGTTATGCAAGTTATTTTGCTTTCTAGAAGGTTTTCAATAACCATTTGGATACTAGTTTTTTTAGGGAGTTTTGCTTTCTTTTATTCATGCTTTTCGAACTTTTGGGCATATATGGTTTTGTAATTTAGAGTGTCCATGAACATCTCTAAGCTCGCAGTCTTTCTCAGGTAAGGATGTCTTTATTTATTCTTACGGTGCGGATTTCCACTTTAGACTCACTTTTCAATCGAATTTTCACATTTCCACATCTCCACTGTGTAGTCTTTAGATACTAATATATAGATCATCTTTACAAAATTTCAGCCAATTTGATTATCATTAAGGTACTAAAAACTGAAGATGTGAAAACTTGACAGTGAAGATGTGAATATTCAATTGAAAAGTGTATATTCCACCGACACAAAAAAAAATGTGTCGCCCTGAAGCCCTGAACCATACTTAATTTTGTTTGTGTCGCCTGATGGGTGTTGCCTGATGCAGGAAATGATATAGTGAAAGTCCTTAACTAGATTTATCAATACATCATCACGAAACTTTCAGAATTAGAATGTTCAATCCTGTGTAAAACTAAATTAATCAATTCTTATGAACCATTGCATAATATTCATATGCGGTGTCAAAATATTGGTACTTGATTCAAACTAAAAATTAAAAAGTGTTTGAAGTACAATAGTTAATATGAACGTCTATTGATATGAATGTCTTTCTGTATAGATATTTTATTTCAACTAAGCTTCTTTATTTTTGATATGAATGTCTTTTTTGGTAATTTTATCTACCCACAAAGTCTTATATAATTTGTATAAAGAAAGAGATTGATGAAGTGAAAGTAATTTGAGAATAGAGAATCGTGAAAGATGTGTGTATCATTCATTGATAGGAGCCCTTTATATAGGGAATTACACAATACCAATTAGGTAAGGAAAATGAATACATAGATCTAGTCAAACTACATATCCTATTGGCATAAGGCCAAGACACACATAAAGAATATCTAGAAAGATACAGAATATCCTAGAACACTCCCCATTGCGCCGCGCGCTGATATGCCGATGGTGTTGATCTGTTGCCTAGTCAAAAACCTCGTCAAGTCACAAAAATCTTGTGGGAGAAAATCTGAACCTTGATCGTAGGAGAACAAGAGTACAACGCACCGGCCTACCATTGAGATGATACTCCCCTTGATGTTAACACTATTCATAGACTTGATAGCCGACGCATGCCTATAATTTTCACATGTTTCTCAAAAGTAGACTTAGGTAAAGACGTAGTAAATAAGACTGTTGCGTTTCCTTCGAAACTAACTTAGTTCACTTGAATGTTAAGAAATGCTTGTTGCTGTTGGTTGTAGAAGAACTTGGGTGAAGATGTAACCTAACTTCATTTGTTCAATACAAACTGCATTGTCCTCATAAATGCATGTAGGTCTATCAGTTGTAGAACTTAATCCACTAGTCCCTCTAATGTGTTTAATGATCGATCTCAACCAAACACATTCCCGAACAGCTTCATGCAAAGCTATAATCTCTGCATGATTTGAAGATGTCGCCACTAGAGTCTGTTTAGTAGACCTCCAAGAAATCGCCGTATTCCCAATGGTGAACACATAACCAGTTTGAGAACGTTTTTTATGAGGATCAGATAAATATCCAGCGTCAACGAAACCCACCAACATATTGTTGGGTGTCTCGGCATAGGACAAGGCGGTGGTGGCGTGCACGGCATTGGACCCGTGTCCAGCAGCCGTACCGGCGGCGCCCATGGCGACGGTCCGGTCTCTTGGTGAATCGGTGCCGTGACTTCCATGAGCCATGGACCATCTTTTGTCCTTCTTGAATCAGTGTAGGGAAAGAACAGTCCCAAGTCAATGGTATCCTTAAGATATCGAAAGATGTTCTTGACTCCAGTCCAATGACGTTGGGTTGGCGCTGAGCTAAATCTAGCTAACAAGTTGATTAAGAATGCAATGTCTGGTTGAGTGCATTGAGCTAAGTACAATAATGCGCCTATTGCACTAAGGTATGGAACCTCTGCGCCCAAGACCTCTTCGTCGTCCTCTTTCGGACGGAATGGATCTTTAGTTATATCCAGACTTCGACCAATCATGGGAGTGCTAACAGGGTGCATCTTGTCCATATTAAATCGCCTAAACATCTTTTGGACATATGCAAACTGATGGATAAGAATTCCACAGACTCGGTGCTCTAGTTCAAGACCTAGGCAAAAATGAGTCTTCCCAAGATCTTTCATCTCAAACTCAGATTTTAGATAAGCCGCGGTCTCTTTGATTTCATCAAGAGTACCGATAATGTTCATGTCATCAACATAAACGGCCACTATTGCAAATCTGGAACTTGTCTTCTTTATGAACACTCACGGGCATAGTTCATAGTTCTTATATCCCTCCCTAATCAAGTAGTCACTTAGACGAGTATACCACATTCGTCCAGATTGCTTTAATCCGTAAAGTGAGCGTTGCAACCTTATAGCATAAGCACTCCGTGGTTTAGAGTCACTTGACTTAGGTAACGTAATGCCATCAGACACTTTTATATATATCTCTAAATCTAGATCCCCATTATGCCGTAACCACATCCATGAGCTGCATGTCAATTTTTTCGGACACTACCAAACTGACTAAGTAGCGAAAAGTTATGACGTTCATGACCGGAGAGTAAGTCTCCTCATAATCAATCCCAGGGCGTTGTGAGAAACCTTGCCCCACAAGGCGGGCCTTATACCGAAGTATCTCATTCTTCTCATTACACTTCCTAACAAAGACCCATTTATGTCCAACAGGCTTTACACTCGGCGGAGTTAGCACTACCGAGCCGAAGACCTGTCTCTTTATTAGAGAGTCTAATTCTACCTGGATTGCAACTTTCCATTTAGGTCAATCTGCTCTATTTTGACATTCTGCAATAGAGCGTGGTTCGATGTCATCGTTCTCAATGATTTTATGAGCTACGAA
This sequence comes from Fragaria nilgerrensis, assembly GCA_010134655.1. Taxonomy (NCBI): domain Eukaryota; kingdom Viridiplantae; phylum Streptophyta; class Magnoliopsida; order Rosales; family Rosaceae; genus Fragaria; species Fragaria nilgerrensis. The sequence continues at coordinate 872,355 of CM020977.1, forward strand.
ATAAGCAAATATATCATCGACATGGGTTGATGACCGGTTCATCAATTCATAAGTGTTATCATAACACATGGAGATCTCTATGTTCTCTGATGTTGACATTGACCCTGAGGCGTCCCCTATGGATTCTAACATCAATTCGTAGACATAACTGTAATTAGAGATGATCTCATGAGAAGGATTCTCAACATCGATAATCAAAGGATTGACTTGTGCCTTGTCGGTCCGTTTCTTTCTTGGACGTGTGTCAACCGAACCAAGTGGCCTCCCTCTTTTCCTTTGGGGAGCCACGGCCTCCATCCCCCCACCGTGGGCGGCGTCGGCGCCGGCGGCAGTACCGAGCCCGGGGATGGCCATGCCCTTTTTAGGGACTTCGAGCCTAGCAAGAACATTTGCAGCTGGTATATCTGATCTTGTCATTTTCACAATCTCGGAGAAAGAGTCAGGCATCATATCTGCTACTTTCTGAAGTTCGAGAATATGTTTCACTTCACTTTCAGTCTGTGACGTGCGAGGATCATAATGAGACAGAGTGGGGACGAACCACGACAATTCATGTCGTTCCACATGAACACGTTTGTTCGTATCTCCCCCTAACGACGGGAAGAATGTCTCATCAAAGTGACAATCCACAAACCTTGCGGTAAAGAGATCACCTGTTAATGGCTTGAGGTATCTGATAATCGTTGGAGATTCATAACCAACGTAGATACCTAATCGTCTCTGAGGACCCATTTTAGAACGCAGTGGAGGCGTAATTGGCACATAAACCGAAAAACCGAAAATGCGTAGATGCGAAATGTCAGGCTCATATCCAGTAACCAACTGGTACGCACTGAATGGTTGTCTGGCAGTGGGTCTGAAACGAATAAATAAGGCTGCATGCAATATTGCATAGCCCCATGACGCAATTGGGAGGTTGGTGCGCATTACCAATGCTCGAGAAATTAGCTGAAGCCGTTTAATTGTAGCTTCGATGAGACTGTTTTGCGTGTGAACATGGGGTACATGATGCTCAACTTCAATCTCGATAGACATGCAATAGTCATCGAAAGTCTTTGATGTAAATTCTCCAGCATTATCCAGTCGAATTGACTTAATTGGATAATCCGGGTGGTGAGCCCGAAGTTTAATAATTTGTGCTAGGAGTTTTGGAAATGCAGCATTACGTGTGGACAAGAGCACGACATGAGTCCAACGCGTTGAACCATCCACCAAAACCATAAAGTATCGAAATGGTCCACATTCAAGATGGATGGGTCCACAAATATCACCTTGGATACGATGTAGAAATGGAATGTTCTCGGTGTTATCTTTAGCGTAAGACGGTCTCGATACTACTTTCGCTAAAGAGCAAGCTTTGCAAAATGAACGATGAGCATTTGAAAGAGTCAACGACACACCAAGGGAAGAACGGCGCGCCTCAATTGCTTGAGGGATCGGCCGAGCGGCAGCCAGGAAGTTGGTGCCGAGCCTGGGAGACATCAAAGTCCCCTTTGGACCGTGATGACCATCTGAGGCGTCATCACCATCATTCAAAGTGATATCATTTCCCAAATATTTTCGTTTTGATCTGAAGAAGGGATGTCCATGAGAATTACGCAGAATTCGGATCATCATGTCCCTTCTAGGATGACCAAGTCGATCATGCCAAAGCTTGTATGAGTCAGAGTCTCATAGATCCTGTTTGGCAACTACATGAGATTCAATAATCTGAATCGTAGTAAGGTAAAGACCACTAGATTAACTCATGAGTTTCTCCAATATACATTTACGTCCGTATTCATGAGAAGTTATACACAAGAACTTAGTTCCATCTTCACAATGAGTTTCCAAGTGAAAACCATTAGCGCGAATGTCCTTAAAGCTCAATAGGGTTCGGTGCTTTTTTGGGGCATAAAGAGCGTCTGTGACATGGATCATAGTACCATGAGGCAGAAAGAAGTGAGCGGTTCCACGCTCAAGGATCACAGGAGAAGATTCAATCATTGTCGTCACAGATGATTTACAAGGCACTAACTCAAGAAATAGTTGCCGGTTTCTTAGAATGGTGTGGGTTGATCCACTATCTGCAAGGCACTCGATCTCTCCAAGAGACATACCTACAAAAGAGAGTAGATATATGAGTAAATAGGTCGATATCGAGCTATTTAGAAGGATTGAAAAAGCTAAAAGTAGCAACAATCCCGAGAGTGCTGAAAAATTTATCGCGCAGAATGACCTTTGCGCATTGAAACAGTCATAACTCCTTCGTTAAAATAGATATGAACAAACCATAAAATGTTCTGAAAACTAGACTCGTAGAGCTTTTCTATGATATAAAGCTTACTATCTGGTTCATTCAGAGATGTTCACAAAGCTCAAACGAAGTGACTGTCCAGGGATGACAGATTACTGTTTTTCGCAAATTTGGCATTAGCATTAGCATTAGTATTAGCGAAGCTTTTGAAGCTTGCTGGTGGCATGGAGACGTATGCTCAGCCACAAGGACGTGTTGATGATCAAATCCAAGTCCAGAGAACCTAGAGGATTCGATGGTGATCCAGTTTTGCCAAGTCTTTAACGTCTTTTACAAGACGGCAATTGGAGTAATAGCATAAGGGGAATCCAAGATCAAAAGCTTTCGGTAACTCCAAATTAAGTATGATCAGGCACGTCCGTGGAGGTTCGGTAGTGTGAGGCACACTTAAAACTACTAGCTCCTTAATTTTGGACAATTCTAAGACATCATACTAACTTGGATAAGCCTAGTTGAACAATTGATGATGGAAAATCTGCTATAGGGTAAAAGACTTGAACCGAAAAACACGTGAGTGACCCTCCTTCAGAGTCACGACACCTCCTCTAAGGGAGAGACTAAAAACGGCGTTGATGCCATGTTTTCTAAGATAGTTGTAAATCAATTCAAACCATGTAAAGACAAGAAGTACCAAAAAGAAATTTCATTAATGTGCTGAAAAAAGTACATAAGGGTCTCAGAAAGAAATTGAGAAGAAAACTAAGCATGACATGCTAACGATGCCTTATTACATCATGACTTGTAAAAGAAAAAATAATCTAGCCGGTGACGTCAAAGTCAGGAGCATTTAAGTCAGAATAATGTTCACTAGGGTCTGTAACCTTGAAGGTAACATTATGTTCAACTCCATTGTTTTCAGGGGAATTAACTTCCATCAATTTCTTGTATTTCTTGTGCGGCAAAAACATTTGCAGGAGTGCGACAACTTTTAGACCAATGGTCCTTGGACCCACATCTGTTGCATTGACCATCAGAGGTAGAAGAAGAGCGAACATGCTGCTTCCGAGGAGGAGCGGCGCCGCCCTTGGGGCCGGTGGCACCGGTGTCTCGGCGCCAAGTGTTGGTATGGCCACTAAAGCCACTACTTTGTCCCCGAGAACCAGAGGCACGGTGGTTGTGATTCCCACGTGCAAAAGGTTCATTCCAATGTTGATCCTTGTCTTTCGGAGCTTTATTACTCCGTTTGCTGTTGTAATTAGATTCTGAAATTTTCTGGGTGCCTACAGGTCGCAAATTATGCTGATCATTGATCATGTTATTCTTTTTTTTCATAAGGAGTTGCGTCATTAAGCCGCTAAATGTAGTAATCCTCTTATTGGTGAACTCAAGTCGATATTGGTTCATTAGAATCTTAGCAGCTGAAGGGAAGGTCGAGAAAGTCTTTTCGATCATGTCGGCATCACTTTTCTCGACTCCACATGAGCTCAGTTGAGCTTGTAGGCAAAGCATATCCCTGTCGAAGTCATCAACCTTCTTGTAATCCAAAAGTCGGATTTCATCCCAGCGAGCAATTTGTTCTGGGAGCAAGGTCGAATGGATATTGTTGAAGCGTTTGACGAGTGCATCCCACAGATTTTTTGGATCATGCTTCGATTGATACTGCCTGCGCAGTGTGGGATCGATATGTTTATAAAGGAACATGAGCGCCTGAGATTTTGTTTTCTTGTGAGGCGGTTCCTGAGTTGGATCGGGGAATATGGTCTCGGTCAGATCCTTAGAAATGAAGGTCTGCTCTATATCCGAGACCCAGCGATGGTACTCGGTACCATGGGAGTCGAGGACGTCGAATTCGATACCTCTGTCCATCTGCATACAAGAGAGAACAAGTCGTATTAGTTTTCTGTAGAGACCCAAAAGGATACTCAAATACGATGCTTTTATATTGGTTTGTCTCTCTAGGGTTGATCAAACACAACCCTAGCCTAAGTGTTCGGAGTCGATCAAACATGACCCGAAAAACTTGTGTGAAGGTGATCAAACACAACTTTGGACTTGGGGAGGACAACCGGGATTTTAAACCTGCAAAGACACCGTCCGAAGCATAGAATGGAGTAGAAGAAGGGGAGAAAACACTTTATCTCCCCCGAGGTTATCAAACTTAGAAGAGTTTTAGGGTTGTAAAGAAAACATACTGTAAAACTTGGATGCTTGATCGGACGAGAAGAAAGCAGCGGAGCAGGCGGCCGGGAAGCGGCAGTTGGGGAGCGACGGCGGCGGCGATGGAGGCAGGGCCGAGAGTCTTCGGCTTTGGTTTTAGGGTTTGGGAAAACTATTAGCTCAAGGGTTGAACCAAAAGCTGATAACGTGATGAAGTGAAAGTAATTTGAGAATAGAGAATCGTGAAAGATATGAGTATTATTCATTGATAGGAGCCCTTTATATAGGGAATTACATAATACCAATTAGGTAAGGGAAATGAATACATAGATGTAGTCAAACTACATATCCTATTGACATAAGGTCAAGGCACACATAAAGAATATCTAGAAAGATACAGAATATCCTAGAACAAAGATGTGTATCTAGCTTTTAGGGATGTGTTAATTAAATTTCTCAAAACAAAATCCCTGAAAGCAAAAAAAAAAAAAAGCATGCGAGAAGATTTAGAGCTTTGTCTTTTTTTTTTTTACCAAAATATCTTAAAAATAAAAGAGAAATTTCATTCACAAACCCTAAATCACTCTATACACATCCCAAATTTTTTTGTACTTATTTTTTCTCATAAACTACCTACTTTGCCCTTATCATTTCACGCCAATATCATCATCTTTCCCGAGTCTCTACCTGAGTTCATTGCAACTCATCATTCCTCACCATGTATATCTTCATTGTCTTCATTGTGTAATCGTATACTCAATAATTGAAAGTCACAAAAGCCAGCCAAAGTGTCTGTAAAGATTATAATTTGAATTCAACTATGTAAGGAGAGTTTAACCTCTAATCACCAACATAAGATTTTCAAAAGTTGCCAGGCCTTGGTAAAGAAGAAAATTTAGGCTTCAAAAAGGCCAAACAAATCAATCCTATCAACTATGTTTTATCATTGAAGTTTCTAGATCATTCGGTGTTTCATTTGTTCCGTTTTGATGCAACCCGACCAACTACTTGACTTGTATTCTAATTTGTTATAACATAGAATCTAATTCTATTATTGCAATGTTATTCACCTCCATGTGTGTATTGGCTTTTAAGAACCGGATTATATATGCTTGAAAATAGGCATAATGTTTACGACTTCAATGTTTTTTGTTTTGTTTCTGAAATTGGTTACAAGGTTAAAAATGTAATTAAAAAACTTTAAAAAAGGAGGCATGTGTATTGAGTAATTGGGAATGTGTAAATTAAATTTCTCAAAATAAAAAAGTAAAAGGAGGATTTTGCCATTTCGGTGCTTAATGTGACCAAAATGCCTTGAAAATATGAGTTATTTATAAAAGGATGTATGACGTACTTGAAAGCAATGACCAAACAGAATAACAAGAGACAATGCCCATTAGCCCTAATTTTAAGAATTTTATTCTCACCAACAAAATCAGATTTTAAAATTCTCAGGAACCAACTTAAACAGTTAAAAGACAATTATATCCTTAATGATTTAAATAAACTACAATAGATCATTATAAGAAAACTAGAAGATCTATTTTGAAATAAATATCTATGATCGGATTCTTGCAACTGATGACCATTGACCGGGATCCGACGACGTTGACAGGGATCCGACGACCGTTGATCGTGACTCCGGACTCCGACAACCGTTGACCGGACTCTGGTGATCGTTGACCGAACTCCAGCGACCGTTGACCGAACTCCAGCGACCGTTGACCTCCTACTGGGGGCAGTAGGACCTCTTACTGTGGTCAGTAGGACCACCTACTGGGGACAGTAGGACCTCCTACTGGGGGCATAGGACCACCTACTGGGGGTAGTAGGACCTCCTACTTTGGGCAGTAGGAATACCTACTGGGGGCAGTAAGACCCTTGATAAATGACATTAATTTCATTAATTCAATGCCTTGATAAATGACATTAATTTCACCAATTCAATGCTAATTACACTCTAAAATGATATATAATAATCAAATAAGGTGATTCAACTTTCTACTGACCCTAGCTATTAGAGAGACATGCGCACTGGCTTTGCTTGGTTTTAATGCACAATTAGGTCAGTCACAATTGAAAAGGTAAGGTAGATTATCAATCACATTATGTATTTACAACGATATTACCATAATTTATGAGCCAAAAATTATTCTACTTCTTTGAGAAGTCGATAGCAATTTAATATTTTCCTTCAATGCATTTGAATTCACATTTGCAGCCCAAGAAAGTCAACAAACCTGACATTTCATTTCGATACGCCTCCACCTCCTTCACTATCACTGTCGTGGCCTACTCCTTCGACAACAAGAGCGACGGCGCAACAATGGAACAACATCGTCAACGCTCAAATTGGCTCAGGCAACTTCGAGAGCTAGGTAGCGGCGGCAAATCTGCTCGACTACCACATTTCTCACAATCTAAAACACAAATCAAACTTAAACCATACCAGATCAAGCTCATCTACTATGAAATCAGCTAAATTTCCCCATAATTTACACATAAATAAAACAGATTCTTCAAATCGATTTGAGTTTGCGAACTCGCTTATCTGAATCGTCGGAGGTGGGGGACGCGCCGGCGGTCTGCTTGTATGGCCCAGATTTAAGAGAGAGAGATCGTTGACATGTTTTGACCAAAGAGAGAGAGGGCGGAGGTCGCCGGTGGCGACGACTTCAAGGAGGCGGAAGGCGCCGGCGGCGACGACGTCAGCGATGTAGTCAGGGATCTCGAAGGAGACGGCAACGTGGGACTGGGCAACGAGGTTGTAGATCTCGTCGGGAGCGATGATGTCGAGACTGCGGCGAAGGGAGGAGACGAAGGGCGCTGATAGATTTTCCTTGTTTCACAATTACTCCGGCGAGGGTGGAGATAGCGGCGGCGCTGTTGAAGATGAAGGAGACGCGGGCGATGGAGGTGAAAAATGAAAGTGAGAGAGAGAGAGAGAGAGAGAGAGAGAGAGAGAGAGAGAGAGAGAGAGAGAGAAACAAATATGGGAGAGGAGAGATAGAGGTCGGAGAAGAGGGTTATGAGAGATAATAGATGCGCAAGGGTAATTTAGTCAGATAAAAATCACTAGAAGTTAAAAATTTTGTTAGTGGGAATAGATATCTAAGACTTTACAAGGTGGATGAGAATTTTAGATTCTGATTTTGTTAGTGGGAAATAAATCTTCAGATTTAGGGCTAATGGGCATTTTCCCTAATAGCAATGCTTAAAAACATTTTCTTCAATTTTCTTGTTGTGTTATAGTTCAAGTTTGGTATTCCTTGTGCTAATATGCAAATTTTGTTTTGTTGTTTTTTTTTTTTTCAGTAGGCACTACCAGAAGAAAGGGTTTAATCAACTTTAGTCGGCTAATTTAAATTTTCGTCTGCTTTGGTCAACTTTAGACGACGAAATTAAAATTTCGTCGTTTAAATAATTTTTTTCGTCGGCTATAGTCTGTGAACTTTAGCCGACGAAATTTTTAAAAGTTTAGCCGACGAAAAATATAATTTCGTCGGCTAAAGTGCCTTATATTTGCATATCTGGACAACAACTCATCTGGGAAAAAAAAACCATACGTAGAACCTTCAAATACAAAAAGTCGTGAAATAAGATATGACCAGAATGATGAAACACGTCTACAGTTGAAAAATCACGGTATTCCGGTAAAGTCTCGGTGCCGATAGTTGCGGTCAATGTAATTTACCCTTATTATTCATTATGCTGCAGATTTGGCATCTGGTGTCTGATTGACTATCGCCATGACATATGGGCCTTTTTGGCCACCCGAGTCCGTTTAGGGCTTCAAAATGTAGTTTTCTTATTTTCGATTAGAGTTGACCGTTTCGATCGAGCCCTTAACGTTGTCGAATTCAGTTGAATTTTTTATCAGACATCTTTCGTCATAATGATCATATCTAACGGTCGAATTTTAGTTTGTAAATTTTAGTCATCGGAATCAAAACGTGTCTTACTATTTACCGTTATTATTCCCTATGGGCAGCCCTATCGTCGGAAGGTAAATGTCTCAAATTTTTATATGGGCAGTTGCGTCTCATCTACGTGGGTTTTTCGTGTGGAAGGTTTGACCAAACTATGTAATATAGAGGGAGATATGAGCGTTTTTGTGTGATAAGTAACGATGGATTATGGTTGACCGTTTCGATCGAGCCCTTAATGTTGTCGGATCTAGTTGAATTTTTTACCATAGACATCTTTCGTCATAATGATCATATCTGACGGTCGAATTTTGGTTTGTGAATTTGAGTCATCGGAATCACAACGTGTCTACTAATGTTGTATAACTTGTTTAGTAGGTTATACAACTTTGTGAACCAACTCTACATAGGAAGCAAAGTTATCAAAAATATCGTGAAATAAGATGTGTTCATAATAGTGAAATACGGCTATGGTTCAAAAATCACGTAAATAGGGTAACGCCTCGGTGCCGATAGTAGCGGTCAACCCTATTTACCGTTATTATTCCCTATGGGGAGCCCTATCGTCGGAAGGTAAATGTCTCAAAATTTTTTTATAGACGGTTGCGTCTCATCTACGTGAAAGTTTTTCGTTTAGAAGATTTGACCAAACTACGTAATATAGAGGGAGATATGAGCGTTTTTGTGAATTTATATACTTCAGCCGACGAGATATTAAAAAAGTCGTCGGCTAAGGTCAAAATTGTTTGGCGGTAAACCAAACTTTGAGGAAAATTTTCAAATGACTTTAGCGGACGAAAATATATGAAAAATCGTCGGCTAAAGTCGAAAATTTTTTTTGCGGCAAACCAAATTTGAGGGAAAATTTTCAAAATTTTCAAAGAACTTAAACCGACGAAAATATATGATTTCGTCGGCTATTGTCAAAAATTTTTGGCGGTCAACTAAAATTTTCAAAATTTTCAAAGGAGTTTAGCCGACGAAAATTAAGAATTTCGTCGGGTAAAGTTCTTTATATATGAGTTTTACCAGAGGTGGATGGTAAGAAGTCAGAAAATCAGAAAAAGTTACTTTTTTGCCTACCAGATTTTCTTCTCGTCCTAGCTCCGCCATCAAGCCACCGGAGACTGCCACACTTGTCCCAAAACCTTCGCCGTCGTCTTTACTTCATTGCTGGACAGGGGGTGCATCGAGTGGCGCTGCCGTGAGGGATAAATCGAGCTCTAAAACTCCGCCGGTTCAGATTCGGTGTCGAACGAATTTCTCCTTCCTCAGGTCACCATTTGGTGAGTTATATATATGGATAAGTTGAGTTTGATTAGTACTATATTCCCCTAGAATTTGGTAGCTCGATTCGGTGTGTGTGAGGAGAATCGAAGATTTGAAGTTTTTAGGGTTTAAAATTGGGGATTTATATATTTTGATTCAATTAACATGTTTAGGCTTAGAATTGAGCTTCGACTTCTTCTAGAAAGTTGTTCGAAATGTTGAGAGGAAGATTTTGTCAAATTTTGGTAGTGATTGGAGGTGGCCGAAATTTCTGCAGTTTTTTTTTTCACAAACCAGCAACTTTAGCCGATGATATTTAAATACTTTAGCCGACGAATTATTACTATATTTCGTCGGCTATAGTTATTTTTTTAATTTTTTATACATACTTTAGCCGACGAATATCTGTTTCGTCGGCTAAAGTCTCAGACTATGGTCGACGAAACATTTAAGATATTCGTCGGCTAAAGTCTCAGATAATAGCCGACGACAGAAGACGTCGTCGGCTAAATAGTGGACAATTGCCGACAACGGTTTCTAGTTTCGTCGGCTAAAGTCATCACCGACGACCCTTTCCCGACGAAACTATAGCTGATGAGCCTTCGTCAGCTAAGCTCTTAGCCGACGAATTAAGCTAACAGGCCGACGAAACTTTTTCGTCGGCTAAAGTGCTTGTCCTGGTAGTGAGGGTATTTTGATAACTCATGGAAATAAGCAAGGGTGTAACTTACATAAGAAATAACGGGACAAACCTAATAACCTATCTAAGCCACAACTAAACTCAATAAAGTCAAGAGGTCACCCTTGAACAAATAACCAAAACGATGCAAGCATAAGTTCGCCTTAATAAGAATACGTAAACTCATATGAAATTGTGGTATGAATATCAACTGGAGCGCCTTAGAAAAGATTATAAAAATTACCTTTGCTTCAAACAACTTGCGTTCATAATGCCTTTTTTCTAACCTCTAAGCAAACACTTTCTCCTTCTCCATAGGTTCGAAGTTATTGTTTGTTAGTGGTTCTTCAACTTCCAACAACGTCGACATCATGTTACTCTTCTCCTCGCTTTCCATCTCTCCAACTTGGGACCTTGTCTTGTTCCATCGACTCTTTAGACGACCCCTCCTCTTCTGAGTCTTTCCAATAGTAACTGGGTCCTCCACAAGCTCTCCAAGTTGAAATTCAGGAGGTGTCACTGCCAAGTCAGGCTGGTACCTCTTTTTCACGCTTCGCTCACCTTTAATTAAGACCACTTTCGCACTCCATAAACTCTTGAAAATGCATAAACTTGCTCTTCAATTTCAGGTCCATCAGAATGTACCCATATGCTCTCTCTCGAGGAATCCTAACACCCTTTCAGACGCCACCTCATCAGGGGGCTTAGTTGGCCCAAACTCCCCATCGATTGAACCCAGTACCAACAACCCTCCAGGCCCACACCCCTAGCCTAGCACGGGACCCTAATTTTTAAGTTGGGTTTCCGGTCGAGTAACCAAGAGATGCACACCCTCCAACCGCTAGCCCTAGCCCTGATATCGACTGCTCAACCCTTTTTGTCCTGCCCACTTCCCAGTCTAACACTGGTGCCAACATAGCCCACTCATCATCGGCTGCTTCAGTAAGCTCCGCCTCAATCAGCGTTGTCGTCAACACAACGACAAAATTTCCCAACGCCGTTGTCAACGTACCATCAAATCTAGTTGTTCCATGCCAAAAAAGTCATAATCTCGGCATATGTCGTCACATTTTTCATACCTCAACTCAAGTTTCACAACCACCAAATCTGAGAAAGAATATGTACGCCGAGATCATATGTCGCGGTGCACATCATGCACAGTATGTTAGTCGGAGCGGATTCAGTGCACCATGGTGCACTTGAACCAGACATGTGGTGTTAATTGTTAATAGATATAAACTGGTGTTAGTCAAACCAACAAAAACAATCCACAGTAAAAACCAAAAAATTGATTATGGCTCTCTCCTTATCTCATTGATTATGGCTCTCGTCTCCTTCAAATTCTCTATCAATCTCACCCAGCCAAACCTGATTAACCATCACCCATAAGTCCCCGTCATCGATCGACTTGTTGATATCATTCTTTTGTTTTGGTATGGAAACTCATCTCCAGATCTGGTTCTTCTTCCTTCGTCCTTCATTGCCTCCAGTTATCTTAATGTTTTCTAATCCCAGCACTAAAGAAGTATAGTCAAATAGAACTATGGCTCATCTGTGATGGGTGTGAGATTTTGATAGTCGACGGCCTTGATAGTCGATCGGAGAGATTCGAATTCTTCGATTGAAACCCAGAAAAACCCAATTCAAAAGGCGCAGCAAAAACTCTCCTTCTCACAACCGGGTCGAATCCTCCTCTTCGAATCAGATCATTTTCAATTCCCCCCATACTCGAGGAGCTCCTCTTTCAACCAAAAAAAAAACTAAGAGAACTCGTTCTTTTCATTGCAAGAGAACTTCTCGTTGGGAGATCTGGAAATATAATTAATCTTGGGTTAATTTGATAAGTTTTTACCATGTTGACTGCGTTTATTTTTTTTATTTAAGTTAATAGTGTTAGTATCGATATTAGTGTATTGTGAAGAGTTAGATGAAATGAATGGCCGAGATTAAATTATAACTTTCGGTTCAAGTGAACCTTGGTGCATAGGAGAACTTCCGTGTATTAGTTGTACAACTTTGTAACGCCCCTGGATCAAACCTAAAAAACCGTCCCACTTGTTCCCAATTTAAGTGAGAACATGCTCATTGCGCTTGGTAATGCGTAGTCCTTTCGCCGCCACCCACACTTCCATGAAATTCAATGTAACCTCTAAGAGATCCCGGATTCTATAGTACTCCTCCAAGAGAAGCATCAAGTATTATATATATAGAACTACAAACCTCCATTAAGGATGTGTTCCCTCGCCTCTTTCTCCTTGAATTGGCATACATAGATCCCTTCACCCTCCACACGAATCAGAGCACCATCTTTAAATATCTGATGACGGATATCGCAGTCGACAACGACGGTTGTAACAGTTGCTTCTGGGAAAGAAACTTACCACAAGCATAGAAGAAAGGATCGTCTAAGAGCAATCCAACAGTTTCCCTATTTTAAAGATTCAAATATTTATTACAACAACAATCCTCATTTATTACAATATAATAATAAGTATAAAAATATAAAAGTTTATTTTTTAGAATAAATTATGTTTTCTTTCTTATCTTTGAGCCTTGAAGAATGTGCAACATTCAATTCTTCTTTCCCTAAATATTTTTAGAGAATCTGTAAATATAGGGAAGCAAAACTTCTCTTTCATATCTTTCCCTATTTTAGAAAATGAGATAGGGAAGCTGTTGGAGTGAAAAATGACCTCATATTCCCCAAAATAGAGAAAATTAAAGAATTTAGAGAATTTGTTGGATTTGCTCTAATACCTTCTCTCCGCCAACCAAATGCAAGATAGCCTCTTTCAGTGCCATACTCGATCAATTTTCCCCGCTAGCCAAAAAAACCCTAGCAGAGAGGAAAAAATTGACGCAATTAGGATTTGTAAAACTTTTCATCTGACCTTTCATTCTTGTTAAATTGTTTTTGTGATCTGGGGCACGTTTACTTACATGAAATGGAATTGAAAAGTGAGGGAATGATTCCGGCAGAGGAGAATTCCAGTGTTTACTTGCACATAATAGAATTAGAATGAGTGTGGGTCCCACCTCCTAATAAGGAATCGATTCCTTGACAACCCTGAATTGTAATACCAAGGAGAAATGTGGGATTATGAATGATACCATCAGGAATGAACGTTTATTCCGAAAATACCCTCTTTAATTTTATTATGCTAATAATATTGAGGAATTTGTTTAAGATGCTAATAATTTTTTTTCTTAAAGGCTTATTTTTATATGCTAATAATAAACTATTTGCGGAAGTTGTTTATTTTTTGTTTTGTATTTATAAAATTGCTTACCTAATTTAAATATAATATTACTAAAATGTATATATGAACGTATGATGCCTTAATTTTGTTGTTCAACCGTTGCAACTTGTGGTTTGAGATACACCCAAAATGCTAGTACTAGGTCCAAATGATTTTGATAAATCATGGTAGAAGAGACTTTACGCAAGGACGAGATTGCAATATACACAAGCTGACACAACCCGCCCCGAATTTCACCCTGAACCCGGAGTAAATCGTGCGGGGACCACCTCTAAGGAAAGATTTACCGCAAAATTCGGTACAACCTCCCTTGAAAATGGACAACCCTTCCAATAGAAACCTGCAAACACGTCTAAAGGTTCCAAATCCAACCTTAACTTCTGGAGCCTTCGTGCTCCCCAAAAACAATCACCACCAACAGGATAATAAACATTATCTGAGATAATATACATCATCCGTCAAATATTCTAAAATATCTACAAGCCTTCACCTACAACCAAAAATATATACATTAAACCCAAGTATTCAGAGCTACTAGACACTAGCGGAAGTAAGAAAACACAGGTAGGTTAAACAGGTAACTTACTGGTGAAAGGTGGTGGAAATACGGGTGACTATGCCTCGTCTCCTACTAGATCCAATCCGAACTCTGCAGACTGGGCATTTTAAAACGAAGGACCCAGGGGAAGACATTTAATAACGTTAGAGTGAGTGGACAAAAATAATTTAATAACAAAATATTTATGCATTCCCATTTTAATTTCATAGAAAATATAATGCATGCGGCAGCTCAAAAGCGCTCAATTCATAATCTGACAATTTCATGACTACCACTGGCTAGTCACAAACTCAAATAAAATGGAGCCTCTCAGGCTAAACTATATATAAACATATATTCGTATGTATCTACACTCGTCAGACTCCTTGTATGAATCCTAGAAACAATTTAGAAAAATAGAAATTCTTACAAGGCTACAACGCTGGCGTCTAACGCTCACGTTGCGCCATAATGGTATTTTTCCTCATTATGACCGAAAAGGACGGTGTATATATACGTGTGGACTCCCTATATGAAAACCTAAATAAACCGAAAAAGAAAGAAGTTTTCATATAGGGCTATGACGCTTGTGTCTAACACTCACGACACGCCATAATGGTATTTTACCTCATTATGACGGACCAAGCACGTATGACTAGCTAGCATTTATATACATACTATTCTCATAAAATCCAAACATATATATCCACCGAAAATCTCATTTTCGGGATCTCTCCAAAGGAGGAAAAATTGTCAAATAATCGATAAATCAATAAGTCTCGTCAAAAGAAATAAATGATTAATAGAATCATTCATCGCATGTTTTTTATTTAAAACAAAGGTCCACTCACAAATTAGGCCTAAGCCTGATGACGCTCCGAGACTTCTTCTGCACGGGCCTCCTCACGTCATGTTCCAAATATATAATTAATTTACCAACTAAATTCCAGTATTTGATGAAATAGGCAAAATTATTTGATGAAATAGGCAAAATGATCCAAACTTTTATATCATACTCGGCAGTCGTAAATACAACCTTTTCCAGAAATTAATTTAAATCCTACGGTCGGATTTTACATTATTTAACCGCCAAAATACCAAACTTCGGAAATTCACAAACCTATTCAAAACTCGTCCGAAAATTCTAAAACTCATTCCATTAAACTCCTCATAAAAATCTCCACCAAAAACAATTTTCCAGCGGCGGCCGGCGACCTCCAATGCCCACCAAAATTTGACAGCATCTTCCTCTCAACCTCCTCTACAACATTCCTAACTACCACAAACTCCAATTCTAAGCCTAACCATGTCAATCGAACGCAAACACACAATAAATCCCTAGAATTTCAAATACCGATTTCTCCTTACCTAGCTGAAGATGGAGGGAGCCCTTTGGAGGGATTGAAGCACGGCAGGAGGGCTTCCTTTTGAGCCAAGGCTTGCCAGCTATGGCGGCCGAAGGAAGGAGTTCCGACGAGAAAACTGATTCGGCAGTCGGAACTTCCGGGCGGCGTCTCTCCCTCACGGCGGCGCTAGAGAGGCTGCCACCGGTCTAGAATGGTAGCTGGGTTGGAGACCGATCGATTGAGACCGGTGCGGCGGTCTGGGGCGGCCGGACTGTGGCGGTCGGGCGGTCGGAATTCCGGCAAGGAGAGACTCGGGTGCGGGAGCGGGAGAGGAGAGAGAGAATCGGGAGGGAGAGAGAGATTTTTGGGCTTGGCCCAACCGGTTCCAACCCACATATACCCAATCCAAATTTCAACACCCCAAAAATAATACCCCAATGAAAATTACCTTTTACTAGCAAAAATTTACCATTTTTACTGTCGTCACATTTTCTTCCTTCGAATAATTCTTTCGAAATATTCGTCCCTCAAAACCCCTCTAGGGACCAATTAAACTATAACTCAATGTCGGAGACGGTAAAAATTCTTATTATAATGAAGCTAGTAAATAAGATAAAATTTTACGGGTCAGGATGTGACAATTCTCCCCTCCTTATAAAAATTTCGTCCTCGAAATTTACATACCTGTCATTCGAAGAGGTAGGGATACTGCTGCATCATTTGCTTTTCTAATTCCCAAGTAGTTTCTTCTACTTGATGACTTCTCCAAAGCACCTTGACAAGTGGGATTGTCTTGTTCCTAAGCACTTGCTCCTTTCGGTCGAGAATCTGAACCGGTTCCTCTTCATAGGACAAATCTCTCGTCAAACTGATCGGTTGCTCTTGCAGCACATGAGAAGGATCGGCAATATACTTGCGAAGCATGGATACATGAAACACATTATGTATCCTGGCTAATTCTGGAGGCAAAGCTAACCGATAAGCAAGTGAGCCAACTCGCTCTAAAATCTCATAAGGGCCAATATACCTCGGACTAAGCTTCCCACGCTTACCGAAACGTACAACCCCTTTCCAAGGAGATAATTTCAAGAACACCCAAGCACCCACTTGAAACTCAAGATCTTTCCTATGGACATCTGCATAACTCTTCTGCCTACTTTGAGCGGCCTTGAGTCTATCTCTAACCACTTTAATCTTCTCATTTGTCTCATGGATTAACTCTGGGCCACAAAGCACTTTTTCCCCCACTTCATTCCAACATAAAGGCGTACGACACTGTTTCCCATAAAGCGCCTCAAAGGGAGCCATATCAATGCTAGAATGATAACTATTATTATATGCAAATTCCATCAAAGATAGGTTTTTATCCCAATTTCCTCTGAACTGCAAGGCACAAGCTCTCAACATATCCTCCAAAGTCTGAATAGTCCTCTCGGACTGCTCATCAGTCTGAGGATGAAAAGCAGTGCTGAAATGTAATCGGGTACCTAAAGCTGCTTGAAGAGCTCCCCAGAATTTAGAGCTCCCCTCCGATCTGACACTATTGATTCAGGCACATCATGAAGCCTCACAATTTCATTCACATATAGTTCCGCCAATTTATCCAATTTATACTTCTTTCCCACTGGCAAGAAATGTGCAGACTTGGTGAGTCTATCCACAATCACCCAAATACCGTCAGGCCCTTCACGGGTACAAGGTAAACTGAAAACAAAATCCATGGTGCTGTGGTCCCACTTCCACACTGGAATAGGCAACGGCTCAAGCAATCCAGAAGGCTTCTGCCTTTCAGCTTTTACTTGCTGGAAAATCAGACATCTACTCACATAAGCTGCTATTTCCCTCTTCATGTTTGGCCACCAATAATAATCCTTCAAAATCCGATACATTTTTGTGCTACCCGGATGAGCTGCATAAGCGAAACTATGAGCTTCCTCTAATATCTAACTCTTCAACTCTTCATTTCTTTTTGTAACACAAAGCCGATTCTTAAACAATAAAGTCCCATCCCTTCTAACTAAAAATGATCGGCTGCGGCTCCGCTCAAAGCTCTTTCTATCAATCGAACTATGGAAGGATCATTATTCTGTGCTTCCCGTACTTTATCAACCAAAACTGGCCTCACATGAAAACTAGCTACCAAGGCACCAACCTCATCTACTGCCAAATCCACTCCTGTAGCTCGCAACTCACTAAGAAGTGGAACACGAACCGTCCTCAAGTGAGATAAGGATATGGAGGGATTTCGACTAAGAGCATCAGCTACCACATTAGCTTTTCTAGGATGATACTCGATAGTGCAGTCATAATCACTAATCAACTCCATCCACCTTCTCTGCCTCAAGTTTAGGTCTCTTTGAGTGAACACATACCGAAGACTCTTGTGATCGGTAAAAATCTGACACTTGGCTCCATAAAGATAATGTCTCCACAACTTGAGAGCAAAAACTACCGCTGCAAGCTCCAAATCATGAGTAAGATTATTCCCCTCGTGCGGCTTTAATTGCCTGGAAGCATAGGCAATAACTCGTTCATGCTGCATCAACACCCCACCTAAACCACGTCCAGAAGCATCACAAAATACCACATACTTCCCACTATCATCCGGAAGTGCCAAAACATGAGCACTAATCAAACGATTCTTCAATTCTTGAAAACTTTGCTCACACTCATCAGACCATTCAAATTTAACACTCTTCTTGGTCAACCTTGTAAGAGGAGCAGCAATCCTTGAAAAATCTTGCATAAAGCGCCGATAATAACCTGCTAATCCCAAGAAACTACGGATCTCCGTCACAGTGGTGGGTCTTCTCCAATTTGATACGGCTTCCACCTTTTGGGAATCTACACTAACTCCTTCTGCCGAAACTACATGGCCCAAGAATCCCACTTTATCTAGCTAAAACTCACACTTGCTTAACTTAGCATATAACTAGGAATTCCTCAAAGTCCGCAATATTATTCTTAGATGTTTGGCATGCTCCTTCTCACTTTTTGAGTAAACCAAAATATCATCTATGAATACGATCACGAAACGATCAAGATATGGAGTAAACACCCTATTCATGAGATCCATAAAAGCAGCAGGTACGTTAGTAATTCCAAATGGCATCACCATAAATTCATAATAACCATAACGTGATCGAAAGGCGGTCTTGACTATGTCACTCTCCTTGATCCGTAATTGATGATACCCAGATCTCAAGTCAATCTTGGAGAAAACAGAAGCACCCCTCAACTGATCAAATAAATCATCGATCCGAGGCAACGGATATTTATTCTTCACTGTGATCTGATTCAACTTCCTATAATCAATGCATAGTCTCATGGTGCCATCTTTCTTCTTAACAAACAATACCGGAGCACCCCATGGAGACATGCTAGGCCGAACAAAACCCTTGTCTACCAACTCTTGCAATTGAGTCTTCAACTCTTTCAACTCCGCTGGAGCCATTCTGTAAGGTGCCTGAGAGATAGGCATAGTTCCGGGAAGTAATTCTATAGAGAAGTCTATCTCCCTTGCAGGAGGCAAACCAGGCAACTCCTCAGGAAAAACATCCGGAAACTCTCTTACTGTAGGAATATCTTCTACTCCCAAAACTTCCATACTTGTATCCACCACATGAGCTAAATACGTCTGACAGCCTTTATTTAATAATTTTCTTGTGGCAACAGCGGAAATTAGGCAACTCGAAATAACATCTCTTTCCCCTTGAAAAGCAACTTCAAATCCACTTGGACTTCGAAGCACCACTACTTTCTGAAAACAATCTATCAAAGCTCTATATGCTTCCAAAAAGTCCATCCCCAAGATCACATCAAACTCCACTATCTCTAAAGGAATTAAATCGGCCTTGAAATTAAATCCCTCAACTAAAACTTCACATCCACTGAATACCCAATTAATTCTCATCACCTCACCAGAGGGTAGAGACACATGCCACTCGCCTGGAAGAGACGATGATGGCACATTGGCATGGAGAGCAAATCTACTAGACATGAATGAATGCGTGGCTCCAGGATCAATTAAAGTACATGCAGGCTGACCAAAAATTAATAACGTACCAATGATGACATCTAGAGAAGTACGTCCTTCCTGCTGGGTCATAGCATGCAATCTAGCGCGAGTCATGGGACATCCACGATGACCACTGCCCCGCTGAGAGCCACCTCTGACCGAAGCACTGCCTTGGGCATTACTACTAGAACCTCTAGCTGAAGACTGACCAACTGACTGAGTAGGGGTAGGGGTGGTCCTCTGAGCCAACAATGGGCAATCTCTCCTGAAGTGATCCAGACTACCACACTCATAGCACCTAGAAAACTGCTGCTGCCCATAAGAATAAGTCTGGCTACCGGATGATCCACCCTGGAAACTGCCACTAGAACCATACCGTCTAGACTGCTGCCTACCCAAATAACTCCGAGAAGGTGTCCTGAAACGTCCTCTATTTCTGTTCCGAGCACCAGAGCTCAATCCTCCACTACTACCACTAACAGCAGAAGACCCATAAGCGAATGATGAAGCAGCCTTCTTGGATGGACCCTGACTGGGGCCACTGTAATCACGAGGCCGAACACCATATGTCCCCCTGGACTCAATGGCCATGGCTGCACCAACTGCATCCATAAAAGTCGGGTAAATTATCCCCGTCATCTTGTCTGCATACACTCCACCAAGTGCTCCAATGAACATCTCAATCCTGGTCTTCTCATCAGGAACCAGATATGACACATGGTAGCTCAGGAAAGTGAATCTTTCCTGGAACTCTATGATCCCTTCATTATCCCTCTTCATCATATGCAGGAAATCCGACTGAATTCTGCTGCGGTGGGCATGACTGAAATACTACCCCAAGAAGAGAGTTTTAAACTGCTCCCACGACATACTCAGAGCATCCTCAACATTCCTGCTGGCAAGCGACCACCAGTGATGTGCTGAATCGTCCAGAAAAGTCACTGCCATCTTAACCTTTCTTTCTTCTGGTAACTCAGTGATCGTAAAAGCATTTTTCATCTTATCCACCCAATTGTGAGCATCAAGGGGTCCCTTGGCACCCTTGAACTCTCTGGCTCCAGCCTCATAAACTTCACTCATTTTCACCGCATGAGGTTGTGGAGCTCGATCCATGACATCCCTCAGCAAATTTCCAATATCATCAACCAATCCCCTGACCTCATGGCCCTCATTGGCATTGGTCGAAGTAGCCACACGGGTTTGCCATGGGCGCCTAGGAGGCATAGTACCTGAGGAAGAAAATATTTAGTAGTCCATAAACAAGACTAACTCAACTATCACACATAGCACCAAAAGCATAAAATGCCAATGAATCCGCCGTGGACGGATCATCACTCTATAGACACTACGTGGTACTTAGGCAAATATGACAGTGACAAGGAAGCAGGAAAAGGAAACCTAAAGCTCTGATACCAACTGACACGACCCGCCCCAAATTTCACCCTGAACCTGGAGTAAATCGTGCGGGGACCACCTCTAAGGAAAGATTTACCGTAAAATTCGGTACAACCTCCCTTGAAAATGGACAACCCTTCCAATAGAAACCTGCAAACACGTCTAAAGGTTCCAAATCCAACCTTAACTTCTGGAGCCTTCGTGCTCCCCAAAAACAATCACCACCAACAGGATAATAAACATTATCTGAGATAATATACATCATCCGTCAAATATTCTAAAATATCTACAAGCCTTCACCTACAACCAAAAATATATACATTAAACCCAAGTATTCAGAGCTACTAGACACTAGCGGAAGTAAGAAAACACAGGTAGGTTAAACAGGTAACTTACTGGTGAAAGGTGGTGGAAATACGGGTGACTATGCCTCGTCTCCTACTAGATCCAATCCGAACTCTGCAGACTGGGCATTTTAAAACGAAGGACCCAGGGGAAGACATTTAATAACGTTAGAGTGAGTGGACAAAAATAATTTAATAACAAAATATTTATGCATTCCCATTTTAATTTCATAGAAAATATAATGCATGCGGCAGCTCAAAAGCGCTCAATTCATAATCTGACAATTTCATGACTACCACTGGCTAGTCACAAACTCAAATAAAATGGAGCCTCTCAGGCTAAACTATATATAAACATATATTCGTATGTATCTACACTCGTCAGACTCCTTGTATGAATCCTAGAAACAATTTAGAAAAATAGAAATTCTTACAAGGCTACAACGCTGGCGTCTAACGCTCACGTTGCGCCATAATGGTATTTTTCCTCATTATGACCGAAAAGGACGGTGTATATATACGTGTGGACTCCCTATATGAAAACCTAAATAAACCGAAAAAGAAAGAAGTTTTCATATAGGGCTATGACGCTTGTGTCTAACACTCACGACACGCCATAATGGTATTTTACCTCATTATGACGGACCAAGCACGTATGACTAGCTAGCATTTATATACATACTATTCTCATAAAATCCAAAACATATATATCCACCGAAAATCTCATTTTCGGGATCTCTCCAAAGGAGGAAAAATTGTCAAATAATCGATAAATCAATAAGTCTCGTCAAAAGAAATAAATGATTAATAGAATCATTCATCGCATGTTTTTTATTTAAAACAAAGGTCCACTCACAAATTAGGCCTAAGCCTGATGACGCTCCGAGACTTCTTCTGCACGGGCCTCCTCACGTCATGTTCCAAATATATAATTAATTTACCAACTAAATTCCAGTATTTGATGAAATAGGCAAAATTAATCGTGAGCCATAAATACGCTCATCATTCCCTAACTTCGATATTCTTAAATCGAAATGATCCAAACTTTTATATCATACTCGGCAGTCGTAAATACAATCTTTTTCAGAAATTGATTTAAATCCTACGGTCGGATTTTACATTATTTAACCGCCAAAATACCAAACTTCGGAAATTCACAAACCTATTCAAAACTCGTCCGAAAATTCTAAAACTCATTCCATTAAACTCCTCATAAAAATCTCCACCAAAAACAATTTTCCAGTGGCGGCTCCGCCGGCAGCGGCGGCCGGCGACCTCCAATGCCCACCAAATTTGACAGCATCTTCCTCTCAACCTCCTCTACAACATTCCTAACTACCACAAACTCCAATTCTAAGCCTAACCATGTCAATCGAACACAAACACACAGTAAAGCCCTAGAATTTCAAATACCGATTTCTCCTTACCTAGCTGAAGATGGAGGGAGCCCTTTGGAGGGATTGAAGCACGGCAGGAGGGCTTCCTTTTGAGCCAAGGCTCGCCAGCTATGGCGGCCGGAGGAAGGAGTTTCGGCGAGAAAATCGATTCGGCAGTCGGAACTTCCGGGCGGCGTCTCTCCCTCACGGCGGCGCTAGAGAGGCTGCCACCGGTCTAGAACGGTAGCTAGGTTGGAGACCGATCGATTGGGACCGGTGTGGCGGTCTGGGGCGGCCGGACAGCGGTGGTTGGGCAGTCGGAATTCCGGCAGGGAGAGACTCGGGTGCGGGAGCGGGAGAGGGGAGAGAGAATCGAGAGGGAGAGAGAGATTTTTGGGCTTGGCCCAACCAGTTCCAACCCACATATACCCAATCCAAATTTCAACACCCCAAAAATAATACCCCAATGAAAATTACCTTTTACTAGCAAAAATTTACCATTTTTACTGTCGTCACATTTTCTTCCTTCGAATAATTCTTTCGAAATATTCGTCCCTCAAAACCCCTCTAGGCACCAATTAAACTATAACTCAATGTCAGAGACGGTAAAAATTCTTATTATAATCAAGCTAGTAAATAAGATAAAATTTTACGGGTCGGGATGTGACACAAGCACATACGTAGCCTCTATATTATATTATTAATATGTAACCACAGGATTACAATCAATACACTGAATAGAAATACTCCATTTGGTTTATTGATTATACATTACTTATCAACTGTGACAATCAAAACGACAAACAAAACTAGATCAACATATAAAGAAAAAATTTTGTTGAGAGTGATCGAAATGTGTAGCTTATTCTTTTATGGGTATTTTAGTAATTAAAAAAGTAATTAATTACATTCCTGTTCTAATTCCATTTGGTAAGTAAACAGTTCAATGAAATTGAAATCTCCACATACTATTCCATTTTGTCTCCCATTCCTTTCGTCTTTCATTCTTGATGAATTCAATTCCAAGTAAATAAACGTGTCCCTGATGTGTTACGTTTTTGAAGGAAATTGAGTGTCAATCTATTAAAAGGTAGAAAATGTTATATATGGAATAATCATCCAAAAAGCGCTATAACAAGATTGATATTCTAGGATATTTTGTATCTTTCTAGATATTCTTTATGTGTGCCTTGGCCTTATGCCAATAGGATATGTAGTTAGACTAGATCTATGTATTCATATCCTTACCATATTGGTATTGTGTAATTCCCTATATAAAGGGCTCCTATCAATGAATAAGATGATGATTCTCTTGCTATCTCTTTGTCTCTTCACTTTATCCTTCATCACGTTATCATGCACTTTGTTCTAACCCTAGAGCCAATAGCCCACCATTTGTTTTCCAAAATCCTAAAATCGGGTAGCCTTGTTTTTTCCAATTTCCGACCAAAATTCCGACTGCCCTCCGCCGGAATTTTATATCCTTAGAAAGCTCTCTCCGTCCCGGATCCAACGCCGCCGGCCTCACCTTGAGAACCGGCAGAAAAATCTCCGAACCGGCCACCGGAAGATTCTAGACCGCCGCCGCTACTGACCACTGGTTCTTCAACTTTCCTTGCTCCGATCAACCTGAATTTTTGACAGCAGCTTCCCCAAATTCGAAGTAGAAGTAGGCGAAATATTGTTTCTCCTCTCGGCAGCCTCTAGAAACCAAAGATTTCAAGATTGCTCGTCTTCCAAGAAAAGCCAGAAAGGTTCCCAACCTTCAGTCGAAGCCTGTAATCGACTCAAACTCATCAGAGCTTCTATAAACATAGTTTATTTGACAAACTAGCAAGTAAGCTTTACTATTACAGTTATTTACTTTAGAATAACTCGAGAGGTTAAAATCATTTCTCCCTTCTCCATCTCCATTCTACGCTTGGGATTTTGTGTGTGCAGGTACCAAAAATCTCAGAATTTTATTCGCGGGTCAAGAGTGTGTTTGATCACTAAAGTTTCCTTGTCCGGGTTATGTATGATCAACCCCGACCTATCATCGGATTGTGTTTGATCAATCCGAGGTCTTTTTTCGAATTGTGTTTGATCAATTCGCGGCTTTTCCGGATTGTGTGTGATCAATCCGAAGGACAAACCATTAAAAGCATTGTTTGTGACCTCTATCGAGTCTCATAACAGCTTGATTTTATATACAAGAGCAATGTAACATTCTGCTCCTTTGAGTTTTGACGTACTAGATGCCTAAGACGGATATTCGCTTGGTATCTGTGGAACCTTTCATTGGAAAGGATTAAACCACATGTAGATCGACGAAGGGTCCGAAGGGCCAAAGGTCCAAATCGTCTGAGGGAACCTCTAGCAACCCTCAAACGTCGTTTCGGGGCCATATGACAGCCAGACATGCGAACCTTCTGGAGACGGCGCAGAGGCAGCTGCCGAGCGTTTCCCATTCCTCGAGGCAGCCTTTGGTGCCCACTTCATCGAGGCAGCGGGGAGTCCCTCATTCCTCGAGAGAGTTGTGGCCTTAGACCCAGACGGAGGTGTCTGCACCCCGTATGCCTGAGATACACCGGTCGCCCACTCCGGGTCCTACTGCTTCGGATGGTGGGTCATCTGGGGTATAGATGCTGCCGCCTCATCTATTCATTCCACGGATGATACCGACCTTACTTGCAGTCGATGGCTCAGGGACGCCGATTTATCCATTGCCCCCGCCAGTGGCTCTATCAGCGGCATACCGGTTCGTGCCTTTTGATACGCCTCTTATTTCCACGAGGGTATCATCATCGGCGACAGAGACGGAATCCGTCGCATCCGCCGCATCGCCCTCAGGTAATAAAAGATGAATGATTTGTTTTCTTGTAATTATTAATAAAGGGTCTCCGATTTTAATAATCAATTTGGTTTATCATGTGATAGGCACCGTCAGAGGGAAGCCGACAAAGAAGAAGAGAGACCCCGTCACAGGGAAGGCTCTCGAGAAGACCGTCAGTACCTCAGGGAGGATCGTCATCGGTACTGACGGGGATGGCGACATAATATCGGGCGGGAAGTCGAGGACGTACTCCAGTCGTGTGGGAGCGCTCATTAGGGATAGAGTCCCTATGTTAGGGTCAGACTGGGGCGAGGTCCCGCTGGAGGTTAAGGACATGGTCCACAACGCGATGTCGGTGAGTTTACAAAATGCCTCAATAATATTTTGTATTACATTGTTGATTTCTCGAAAAACTAAATTAATAAACGGTTAAATGCATGTGTGGTTTGACGTTCCCGAGCACCTGATGAACAGCTGGGCGGACGTTGTGCATGGGGGAAGGTACGTTGGGAAGTTAATGAAAAAACAAAATTGTATGTGATATTAATAATATTTCTAATATTTTTGTTGTATCTGTAGGTACAAGGAGTGGAAGAACGAGTTGCGGACCCACTGGACTACGCACGGGAACGCACGTTCTGGTACCCTTGCTGAGTTCCAGTACAGGGAGTACGAGTGACATTGGCTTCTGACATCAGAATTCAACAACCCTCGTAAATAGGTATTTAAAAAATTAATTAGTTAATTTGTCATTAAGTACATGCGTTTTTAAATATTTTACTAGTCGTTTATTTTTTTCTTTGAAGGCCGTTTCCCAAGCGAACGCTCAGAACCGGCAACGCAACACAAGGACCATCATGCCGGTTCTAGACCGTTCGCTGTCTTCATGGACGAGGTGACCAGGGAACATCCAGAAGTCAACCGGTACATCTATACGTACGAGAAGACATATCCTGATGCTCAGGAAGATATTGTAAGTCATCTTACGTTTTTAAATTTTTAATTTTACTTATATATATGTTAATTAATAATTTTTTTTCCTATCCAATTAGTGACGAGGTGACGAGTGCTATAGTGAGGGAGACATGGCCGGACACGCAGGAGGAAGAGATATCCGAAGCCATGTCCCGGATCGACACTTCGGATCCGACGGTTGGGGCGAGGATCATGGGCATAGCCTTCCCATTGCGAGCAAACAACTTCTATTGCCGGGGTCTAGGAAAGAAGGGCGAGGGGGTCCTGAAGACCACTCCAGGATTTCAAAAAAGGCAGCCTCGACCAGTAGCAGGACCACGACCACCAGGACGACTCAGCTAGAGTCGGAACTTCAGAGACTACGGGAACAGCAAGCTGCTCAGGTTGCCTATAATGCCGAGCAGGCAACCTATAATGCCTCGTAGGCAGCCTATAATGTCGAGGTACATGTCATCCAGCAGGCCCAGCAGCGGCAGATGTTCCAGTACATGCAGGACTTTACAGCTGCCCAGCTTCAGGGACTTCCGGCTCCGCCCATGCCTCCGGCTATACCGCTACCCTAGCCGCCACAACCTCCGCAACAACCTCAGCAGCAGCCCCCAAAGCGGATATTAATTTAGACGATCTAGATTTTGTGTAGTTGATGAATTATGTAGTTTTATGTGCTTGTTGTTGGTTATATGGAATTATTTTGGTGTATTTTGCAGCTTGCTTGGAATGGTAATTTAGAAATTTTTTATACTGGAATGGACTTATAGCCGACGAAATACGCCATAATTCGTCGGCTATAATAATATTTAGCCGACGAATTATGGAATGTTTCGTCGACTAAACCCTCCTAAAGCCGACAAAATACGGTCTGTTTCGTCGGCTTTAGTTATTTTTTATTTTTTTATTACATACTATAGCCGACGAATATATTAAGCGTTTCGTCGGCTAAAGTCTCAGACTATGGCCGACAAAACATTTTGTCGGCTAAAGTCTGAGAGACTAGCCGACGATGTCTTCTGTCGTCGGCTAGCTATGGGACAATAGCCGACGACGGGTTATAGTTTCGTCGGCTAAAGTCATCGTCGATGACCCTTTCCCGACGAAACTATAATCGACGAAGGCTCGTCAGCTAAGATCTTAGCCGACGAATTAAGCTAACAGGCCGACGAAAATTTTTTGTCGGCTAAACTGCTTTTCCTGGTAGTGTACCTTTTTGTATGCATTCACAATTTGAAGGAGCTTGACAATCTTGAATCAGTGATTCGAAGTTCCACAACGGTTACATTGTCATGAGCTGACGTGAGTAGTTTTGACAAAATGGTGTCTAGACCGGGAGTGTCGCTATTAGAGCCGGCGACACCTCCCCCTCTTTTCTAGACATCGGCACAACTTTTTCTACCGTAGCCATGACCCATATTGTTGTCCCCACATTAGGGGATAATCTCAAATAAGTTTATCACATTAGCGTATATACAATTCCCGTTTGTATGATCAAAATCAAGTCTTGTTGGTAATTCTAAACCAACTTGGAGGACCTAGAGAACTTGATGATGATCGAATCCGCTAAAGATTATGGTTCATGATGCCACAAAATATCATCAACAATATGTAGTCAATTAAGGTGGTAAGCAATCCACTTGACTAATAACTCAACAAGTAGAGTTATATGAACGTTTCAAGAAACGCTCCATTAGTGCATTCCACAGTATTTTGTGGTTATTACTTTTTGCACAGATTGCCATTAAAGGCTTTTGTCGATGTGGCGCTTCAAAGACTTTGAGTGCATGAGATGTGAAATCTCGGCATCTAGGCTTGTTAGCCTAGAAGTCAAATTACCGCTCATCCTGTTTAAAATATTAATTTGAATCAAAGCTGTTTAAAATACTAACTAAATTGTACTCTATTCCAATTAAAATTTTCAGCAATTCATTACTTAACAAGACAACAATTCAATTAAATAAGCATACTAGCAGACTAGTTCAATCAATTGACTTCAAATTGTATTTTTTTTTTCCGATTTCATACTTCAAATTCAAATTCTATACGCTTCCACCATATCAACTATTCCAAATCATTACCAACCCAATTGAGCATTAATCATTCCCAAATTCCATAATACCACAAATTTCCAAAGGTCAAAAAGCACCGTAATTTCAAAAAAACATGCATAAACCAATTCCAAAACAATTCACACCAACAATTCACACCAAATCAACCAATTCCAAAACAATTCACACCAACACACAAATTAGGGTTCATACTTTTACCTTCGACCTTAATAATGTGGCAGCTGCGGCGAGGCTAGACTGGGCGGCGGAGATGGAGAAGCGGAATTTAACGGTGGAGGTGGAGAAGTAGTAGTTACTGACCAGGAGAGGGAGAGGGCAACGGAGAGGGAGACCGAGAGAGGGAGAGGGAGACCGGGAGAGGGAGAGGGCGACCGGGAGACCGGGAGAGGGAGAGGGCGACCGGGAGAGGGAGAGGGAGAGGGAGAGGGAGAGGCGGACCACAACTGGTTATTGACGGAGGAGGCGGACCAGGTGTTAGGGTTTTTTCGCTGGGTTTTCTACGGTCCCGATAACTTTAGCCGATGAAATAATTACTTCGTCGGCTAAAATTTGAAATTCGTCGGCTAACCCTTGAATTTCGTCGGCTAAACCTTTGAAATTCGTCGGCTAAACCTTTGAAATTCGTCGGCTAAACCTTGAAATTCGTCGGCTTAACCTTGAAATTCGTCAGCTAGTAATTTTTATTTAATATTTTCAATTTATCTGTTTTATTTTATTGTATTAACTATAGCCGACGAGTTTTTAATAATGTCGTCGGCTAAATTACTTTTTATACATTCGGCACATTGTGATTGTGATGATGAAACTTGAGAACCAAAAATCCGACTGTCAGATCTTACCACCATGAGAAAATACGTGGATGGGAAAAAATTGAACTTGATCCGACAAGGTTAAGGGCTCGATCCGGACGGTCAATCCGTTAAGTCAAACCCCTAAACGCACGGAAAAGGTTATTGGACCGTCTAAATTACGTATTTTAGCCGGACCTTCAACCGAAAATAGTTTTAAATCGATGACACGCAACAAGTCGTATAAAAATTTTACAAAAAATAACCACGGATGATAGGGCTACCCATAGGGAGAAAGATTGGAAAATTGCATTGACCGCAACTATCGGCACCGAGACTTTACCGGAATACCGTGATTTTTCAACTGTGGACGTATTTAACCATTCTGGTCATATCTTATTTGACGACTTTTTTGCGTTTGAAGGATCTATGTATAGTTTGTTTTTGAAATGGAACATTTACTCAACACTTGGTAAACAAGTTATACAACATTAGTATACATGTTGTGATTGTGATGATGAAACTTGAGAACCGAAAATCCGACCGTCAGATCTGACCATCATGATAAAATACATGTATTTGAAAAAATTGAACTTGATCCGACAAGGGTAAGGGCTCGATCAGGACGGTCAATCTGTTAAGTCAAACCCCTAAACGCACGGAAAAGGTCATTAGACCGTCTAAATTACGTATTTTGGCGGGACCTTCAACTGAAAATAGTTTCAAACCAATGACACGCAACAAGTCGTTTAAAAATTTTACAAAAAATAACCACAGATGATAGGGCTACCCATAGGGAGAAAGATTGGAAAATTGCATTGACCGCAACTATCGGCAGCGAGACTTTATCGGAATACCGTGATTTTTCAACCGTGGACGTATTTAACCATTCTGGTCATATCTTATTTGATGACTTTTTTGCGTTTGAAGGTTCTACGTATAGTTTGTTTTTGAAACGGAACATTTACTCAACACTTGGTAAACAAGTTATACAACATTAGCAGGCATGTTGTAATTGTGATGATGAAACTTGATAACGAAAATCCGACCGTCATATCTGACCATCATGATAAAATACATGTATGGGAAAAAATTGAACTTGATCCGACAAGGTTAAGGGCTCGATCCGGACGGTCAATCCGTTAAGTCAAACCCCTAAACGCACGGAAAAGATCATTGGACCGTCTAAATTACGTATTTTGGCCGGACCTTCAACTGAAAATAGTTTCAAACTGATGACATGCAACAAGTCGTATAAAATTTTAGGGTTTAGGGTTTAGCCGACAAAATATTAGGGTATTTGTCGGCTAACCGCATCTTAGCCGACGAACACACTAGTATATTTCGACGGCTAAGATGGTTTTAGCCGACGAAATATACCACAATTCGTCGGCTTAAACAATCTTAGCCGACGAATTATAGTATATTCCCTCGGCATATCCGCATCTTAGCCGACGAATTATGGTATATTTCGTCGGCTAAAGTATAAAAAATACATTAAAAAAACAGAAGGTTTAAACCATTCTAACTTTCTGTTCATATATCACAAAAATTCATATAAAATAACAGAAATATGAATTGAAACTATAAAGGTAATACATTATTTTTTATTACAAATTAATGTATTACGTCCTCTAAATTAAAACTAAGGCTCATAATTGGAATCATCTGATGAGTCTTCTTCGGTGTCAGAATTAATTTCTGGTAGTCTATGCCTTTCCTCATCGCCAGAGTCTTCGTCAATTTCTTGATTTGGATCAACATCAATAAGCCTTGGCTCTTCATCACGAATTCGCACCGAACGACCCGCTTTAAAATTATTAAGGCGAACGGTAGAGGGGTTAGGAATACCTATTGCGTTGGGCTCTTGATACACAACATCTTCTTCCTCGTCTTCGGCCTCTCCAAGTGTAGCCGCCCGGTAAATGTTTCGAGAGTGCACAAGGTTGACTACTTTCCATGCGTCACCCTTAGCAAGGTCATCAAGATAAAACACTTGTTTTACCGATGTGACAAAAAAAAACGGTTCATCTTCGTAAGAACTTGTAGCAGTGTTCACCGATAATATTCCGTACTGATCGGTCTTCATGCTCTACAGGCTAGTATCAAACCATCTACACTTGAAGAGGTGCACTGTCATGCCTTCATCGTAAACGAGTTCCACCACTGAATGGAGAACATCGTAATAGTCAACTCCATTCTGCCCACCATGCACCATCACCCCAGATTTCTGTGTTCTCCGTCTGCTGTCTTTCTGTTCATATATAAATAGCACGCCATTCACCTTGCACATCGGATAAACGATCTTGACATTATCGGCTTCATCGCTAGAAGTCTTAGTTTGTGCGACCAATTTGGGTGACCATCAAATTGAATATGGTTCATCTGCAACCAACCATTCAACTGTAAATATGGATAATTATGGAATAAACATAAATACGTACATAAATATTGAATTACGTACCCAACCGCCAAAATAATTTGCGAACTCCTTGTTGTGGTACTCGAGATCACCATGAATGTCTGAATAATATAGATGGATGTCTTTCCAGTATTCAACTTCTAACAGTTAATCAATACCCACCAGTGGGCAATGACTAGCTCATGTGGTTGCAACTTGTAGGAGTCTGACAAAATTTCATAAACTTCAACATCACTAAAGAGTATGGAAAGATTGAACTTCGGTACATCTACCGGCATGGTTTGCGGAGTTTCCTTTAACGCTCCTAAATAAAACTTCATGTAGGCGACGCACTCGTGCGCAATATATGTTTCAGCTATACATCCTTCAGGCACGGATTTATTAGCCACATAATCTTTGTAGTCTCCAAGTTGCCTATAAATCAAGTTGCAAAGTGTTATGATTATTGAACATGTATATATATTGAGGAATTCAGGTGTAAAAAAACGTACATTTTTATGGGATACATCCAAGTGTAGTGTACTTGACCGGTAAGCAACAATTGCTCGGGAAGATGGATCATCAGGTGAGGCATGATGTCAAAAAAATTTGGAGGAAATATCCTCTCAAATTTAGACATGATATAAATGATGTCCTCTTGCATTTCCCGGAGGTTAGATTTTTTCACTTCCCGTGTGCATAACTTCTGGAAGAATCTTACCAACGCTACTAACGGCTCCACCACCTGACGGGAAAGGAACGGTCGAATGAAAACAGGGAAGATACGTTGTAACAGGATATGACAGTCATGACTCTTCAACCCGTACATGTTATTGTCCCGAAAGTTCACACACCGGGCTATATTTCCTGCATAGCTTGAAGGATACTTCACACAACTCATCCACCTGAAAATTACGTTCTTCTGGTCAGGCTTCACGGTGTAAGGAGCTTGAGGCATTTTTTTCTTCCCTTCTTTCAACCACAGATGTCTTCTTAATTGCATTTTTTTTAGATCGATGCGTGTCTTAGGACCGTCTTTCGTCTTCCCCTCCAAGTTCCGCATTGTGCCCACCACACTATC
Source organism: Fragaria nilgerrensis (assembly GCA_010134655.1). Classification (NCBI taxonomy): domain Eukaryota; kingdom Viridiplantae; phylum Streptophyta; class Magnoliopsida; order Rosales; family Rosaceae; genus Fragaria; species Fragaria nilgerrensis. Next base: position 905,019 of record CM020977.1, read on the forward strand.
GCAAACATTCTTTTCTATGTGCATCACATCTAGGTAGTGCCTGATCAACAACTTACTCCAGTATGGGAGTTCCCAAAATATGCTCTTATGTGTTCAGAATTTGTACCTGTCGGGTCTTTCAGGTATTGCCGCTACAATATTGGGATGATTGCTGAGCTGCCCAAAATCGTACTTATGAAGCACTGCTAAAATTTCTTCCCCCGTCCATCTTCTGGGAGGCACATCGTGTTCTACGGTCCCATCAAATGCCTTGTGATCGAACCGCCATTCGTGGTTATATGGAAGGAAAGCACGGTGACCTAATCTGCATATCTTGTTGCAATGACTACTGCTCCCCTCATCGCTAAGACACTCTAGACAAACCTTGTATCCCCTAACAACGTTGCTCGACAACATCCCACGGGTAGGAAAATCACTGATGGTACCAACAACCATGACATGCATCTGGAACATCTCGTGCATTTACTTGTCATAAGTGGGATGACCAACGTCCCACAAAAACTTAAGCTCTTCAATCAAAGGTCTCAAATACACATCGAGACACTTCCCTGGATAACCGGGCCCCGGAATCAACAAACTCAACATATTGTATTCCTTCTTCATGCACATCCATGGAGGAATGTTGTACGGTATCAAAATCACCGGCCATACACTATATTGAAGACTCATGTTGCCAAAAAGGTTGAACCCGTCAGATGAGAGCCCGAGCCTCACATTTCGGACCTCTGATGCAAAATGAGGAAACTCCCTGTCTATATGCTTCCAAGCCTCCCCGTCAGCAGGGTGTATAAGGGTATCTTCGTCATACAATTCCCTATCAGCGTGCCATCTCATAGCTTTGGCCGTGTGTGAAGACATGTACAACCGCTCTAGCCTATCCCTCAACGGGAAATACCGAAGTACCTTCACAGGTTTCCTATTGCCTGCAGGAGTCAGCTTATACCTGTCAATGTGACATACCGAACATGTGTCAAGGCCACCAAGGTCATTCCCTTCTTGATCTTTACCCCAGAAGAGAACGCAGTCATATCTGCATGGATGGATCTTGATGTAGGAAAGTCCAAGATCTTTTAGGATACATCAGACCTTACGATGAGTGGTAGGAAGACGATGACTGTGGGGCAGCATCGAAGCAGTGTACTGTAGATAATTATCAACAGCCTTCACGGTCGATTTTGTCTCGACTTTAATCTTCATTACGTCCATCACACTTTCAAGAACGGTCTTCTGACAACCGGGGTACACAGGGGTCTGTTGGAAAGCAAGCAGTTTGTTGTACTTTTCAATACCAGCAGTGTTGATAGCTTTAGGGAAGGGTTGATGTCCTTGAGCGCATACACCGCTCTCATAAGGAAACATGTCGTTGATGAAGGCCGTTGTTAGATCGTTGGATGTACTGCCCGTCTCAGAAAATTGACCATGATCATGCGGACCCCCTGATGATGTTTCACCGTGATATAACTAACATGTGTACTTCTCCCAAAACCCGTTACTCTTCAGGTGCTGCCATATTTTGCCAATCGTAAATCGATGCATATCGCTACGACACTGACATTTCGTGCGCGGGCAATAGAAAATTGTATTCCCGTTAGTATTAGCCAGCGCATATTCTAGAAAACTCATAACTCATTTACCATATCTTTTGTCCCATTTTGGAAGCGAAATCCAATTCTTATCCATATCCTGAAAATATAACAAAATATATATGTATAACGCTAGCTAATTATTAATTAAATTTCATGTCATATATAAAATCTCAATTCATTTGGTACGCGTATATATTCTACGTACTACAACTAATTAACAACAAATTAATTAACACACACACACAGATATATATATATATATACACTTAATAATTACATAACAATATTATATATATATAGAGACAGCCTCACAAATCATCATCAACAACTTCATACCATCAACACAATAGGATAAATTAATTAACATATTTATATATAGATATATATATATCTACTACTTATCAAATCATCAACCAAATCGATCAACATATAGATATATATATATATATATACATCCAACGTACTCAAAATCAATCAACTCATAACAATATTATATATCAATATCATCACAAAATCATCATCAACTCATATATATCATTAACAACTTCATACCATATCAACACAATATTATAAATTAATTAACTTATATATATCTACTACTTATTAACAACAACTTCATATATATTATCAAATCATCAACCAAATCGATCAACACATATATATACATCCAACGTACTCAAAATCAATCAACTTAATCACACTCAAAATCGATCAACTCAAATAAAACTCAATTAATATCAACATATATACATATACGTACCTATATATAGCTTCACAAACTAATTATGGACAGATTTCGACAACACCCAAACTTTTTCTCCCGTTTTTTCTTCTCCCTTTTTTTTTTTTCTCAGATGAGCTGCAGCTGTCTAGATCTGCAAATATAAAACACTTTAGCCGACGATATTTTAATTTCGTCGGCTAAACTTTTAAACATTTCGTCGGCTATAGTCTGTGAACTTTAGCCGACGAAATAAATTCTTTAGCCGACGACATTTTAATTTCGTCGGCTAAAGTTGACTATAGCCGACGAAAATTTAAATTAACCGACGAAGGAAAATTTCGTCAGCTAATGTATACTTTAGCCGACGAAAAAATAGTTCGTCGGACTGGTTTTTTTATTTTCGTCGGCTAAAGCCTTTTTTCTGGTAGTGGTACGGAAAATCAATATGAGGACAAGAACGTCATCCTCATGATCACGAATTTCAAAGCTTCGGATCCTGCTCTAGCTACCCATGACTTTGAAGTCATTGGCTAGACATTGATTTTCGTTCCAAGCTATATGTACTAAGGCGTTGTATCGACGTCCTTCGTCTATTTGAGACTTCGATGTACTCACATTAGCAATAATGAATGCCTTGAGAATTTTTTCGAAGTTATGAAACTATTCTCCTCTTATGGTTCGTATTGATTTATAAACAAGATATACATTTTTACATCGCCCTTAGAAGCATGGCATATTTACAATCTACATGATTAGATTGTTCCGTTTTGGTCTCTTCCAAGTGAAGATGACTCACGGCCTTGCATCCTCAAGAAGGATCGCTAAAATTTTCCGGTTAAGTCTTCTACCCTTTAGCGGATTTCCATCATCAATTGTTCAACTAGGCTCATCTATGCTCAGTGTGATGTCTTAGAATTGTCCGAAATTAAGGAGATAGTGGTTTCAAGTGTGCCTCGCACTACCGACACTCCACGGACATGCCTGGTCATACTAACTTGGAGTTATCGAAAGTTTTTGATCTCGGATCCCCCTACGCTATTAAACTAATTGCCGTCTTGCAAAAGACGTTGAAGACTTACCAAAACCGGAAAATTATCATCATGATCGAATCCTCTAGGTCCTCTGAGTTAGTTTATGTTCATGTCAGGGAGCTTTTGTTAACTAGTCATGGAGTTTACGACCTTAGAATGATCGAAAGGACTTGGTTTTGATCATACACACGTCACTTTTGGCTAAGGCAAAAGCCTACACGCCACCTACAAGCTTCACAGCTTCGCACATGCCAATTCTGCGAAAAACAGCAATTTGTCCCTTCTAGACAGTTAACTTCGTTTGAGTTTTGTGAACAGATCCGGATGAACCAGACAGTGAGCTTTATATCATTGGAAAGCTCTACGAGTCTAGTTTTCAGAACTTTTCACGGTTCATTCATATCTATTATAACAAAGAAGTTACGGCTGTTTTAGTACGCAAAGGTCATTCTACGCGGAAATTTTTATGCACTCTCGGGATTGCAGCTTTTCGTAGCTTCTTTCAATCCTTCTAAATGGTTTAAGTGGAACTATTAACTAACCTCTATCTACTCTTTCTTGTAGATATATCTCATCGAGACATTGAGTGCTTCGCAGATAGTAGAACTATCCATAACATTCTAAGGAACCGGCAACTATCTCTGAATTTTGTGTCTTGTAAATCTTCTGTGACTATAATGATTGAATCATACCGGTCATTCAGGGACGCAGTTTAGCTTGAATCTTGATGCCTCATGGCACCATGATCAACGTCATAGATGCCCTCTATACATTGAGAGGCAATCGAACCATATTGAGCTTTAAAGACATTCCTGCTAATAGTTTTTATTTGAAAACACATTGTGAGAATGAACAAGAATTCTTTTGTGTATACCTTCTCATGAATGCGGACTGAAGCGCATCTTGGAGAAATTCATGAGTTAATCTAGTAGATTGTATGTCACTACGATTCGAATATTGAATCTCATGTTGTCGCCAAACATGATATTTGAGACACCGACTCATATAGGCTTTGGTTTGACCAAATTGGTCAACCTGGAAAAGATATAATGGTCCAAATTTTGAGAAATTCTCATGGACATCCATTCTTCCGCTCAAAACGAAGACATTCGAGATCTAGCATCACCATGAAGCATGGTGGTGACCCGGGGACATTGACGTAACCCGAACATGACTCCAACTTCCTGGAGGTCGTTCGGTCAATTCCTCAAGAAATTGAGGTGCACCGGCCTTCCCTCGATGTCGCATTGGCCCCCTGTGATGCTCATTGCTCATTTTGAAAGCCTATTTTTAGCTAAATTAGGAGTGAGACCCTCCTACGCTAAATGACACAAAAGAGAACATTTAATTCTTACATCAAATTATGTAGATAGATACAACCAACTTGCGGACACATTTTTATGCTTTATGATGTTGGTTGAAGTGTTAACACACTGGTCACGTGTTACACTATTATCTACTACTTATGCTGCTTATACTTCTACAGACTCACTACCCATTCTTTAAAAAAGTTTATCGGGATGTAAGTTGAAGTGTCCTGTACCCCATGTTCACACGCAATACGGTCTTACCGAGGCTACGACCAAGCAACTTTAGCTTGTCGCTCGAACATTATTGATGCGCACCAATCTTTCTATTTCATCTTGGGGCTATGCAATATTTGCATGCAGCTTTACTATTCATCTACGACCCACCATCATTGAATATTTTTGTACTACAGCTCGTGACTGTGTACCAGGATTGCAATCCTTGAGCTCAAACAAGATTGAAACGGATCTCCAATCCTTGAGCTCGGCTAGAGGTTATTTCTAGGTGCCAAATCGCATTGCCACTGCATACAATGATGGGTCATTTGAGATGAAGAAGTAGTTAGTTTGGATATGAACCTCCACCTATAATCTGCATATGTAAAAACCTTGTTAGGCGATCTCATTCACCGCTAAATTACGGATTGTCACTTTGATGAGACAATATTCCCGCCGTTAGGGGGAGATAAGAACACAAGTGTTGAAGTGGAACGACGTGAATTGTCGTGGTTTGTTCCCACTAAGTCTCATCTTGATCCTAAATGCTTAAAGTGTTAAAGTGACGAGATCACATGCTGCAAATATGTCTACAAGGATTGATGTCCTACAAAAGGACATGGCGCGACCAAAAGGTGTTGGTTTTGACGCCATCACCATGGATGGTGATATGGTGACGCCATATAGTGGCAAAATTGGTGTCACAAGGCCGTGTGGCTCCCTAAAAGGAGGGAGACCCTTAGGTTCAATATTTTCTCGCACTAGGAAGAAATCGAGCTTGGCATAACCTGATCCATTGATCAGTGATACTCAAATTTGTCTCATGAAGTCTGAATTGTGATTATCGTTGGGGGACCCCTCAATGTCAAATCTAATCCATATAGAGATCTCTACAAGTATTACACTAGTGTACATGAGGACGTGGGATAATGAGTCTATTATCGAACCACCCTTCGTTAATAGATATCAACTTAGTTGATTGGTCTAATGGAAAGATCTGATCCAGCATTAACAAAGAGATAGGTTCTTGGGCAGGTGATGCCGACACCGCAAGCTAAACCCTATCAACTATACCTTTGTTAGATAGCGTAGTGAGAACAAGAGCTTAGACTCACCTTATGGCGCAAGGCCTCTCACTAACACGCACTAGGATCGACTACGATGAGATATGCTCTCGTAATGGATGTCATTGCATTCCACTACTTTATCAGTTTGGTAGTTTCCGAATAATTGAACATGCAGCCTATGAATGTGGTCATAATAACATCTCTACGAGATCAGAGATATATATGAAGGTCTTAAACATACTTCATTCATCTGAATCAAGTGGCTTCAGACCACAGGAGCACGCGTTTGCTAAAGGTATTGAAACGCACATGGATTCTACTTGATTTAGAAGGGATATGGTGAATTATGCCTTTGCGTGTTCAGTCCGGATATACATGGACTCTTGATGGATCAAGAGATGCCAATATGTATCAACATCCGAAGAAAAAGATCTTGGGAAGACATGGACTCGATAAGGCACTCGATGACTGTATTGATGATGATTTTCCATCAATCGGCTTAGGCGCTTTATAACTAGTGAAGCCTACATATACTCCCATGATTAGTCAAGGTCTTTGCTCTAAAGAGAGATCCGTTGTTTTGTCTAAAGCAAGATGACAAATATGTGTTAAGAGATGGAGTTCCCATCTAAGTACAATAAGACGCATCAATGTACTCAACACAATACGAAAGACTTGACATCTCATTCGCTATGAAAAGTTGTAAAGCTAAGTATAGCTATGCGCCCACGCAACGCCAATGTAACAGCAGTAACTCCTTTTTCAATACTTAATGGTATGAAAGGTTGAGGCTTATTCTATCCCTACATAAGAAAGACACATCAAAAGTGAAATCAGAATCTGCCAAGTTTTGTAGGTTAAATTTCATTGGACCTATAGGAAATATCACTTATTGAAAAATGGTGAAATTGGTACCATTGGAAATGTCTATGTGTCTACTTTCCAGGGACACCAACCATTTGATCATACCTATCATATTCAGTGAGTTATGGCCATTTTTGTAAAGTAGGACGAATCTGATTTTGACAAAACAGTCAACTTCGACGGGATTTTGTGACCAGCTCCTGATGAACCAGAATGTGTGTAATATACAGTTGGAAAGATAAATGAGTCTAGTTTCTAAAACCGTTTACGGTTTGTTCATATGTATTTCCTACAGGAAGTTATGGCTGTTCTAGTAACTTAAGGTCATGCTACACGGAAATCTAATTTCCTGCATGAACTTATGTTTTGAGTTCACAAGCGGCCTTCTCCTCAAGATCTAAGTGTAAAAGATCATTTGAGGACAATACGACATGATTTAATTAATCATTGCCCAATGTCACATTTGAAGACATGTTAAAGTGCATTGACATGCTAAGTTATTGAAATTTCCGTGATTAGTAAGAATCCGGAAAAACCCTATGATTGATGTAAAGATCAGGGGAAGGTGCAAATTTCAGGGGGAGTCTAGCACATACATACATGTCACTATCAAATGTGAAGGGTGCGTTGTACTCTTTTTCTCCTACGATCAAGGTTCAGTTTTTCTCCCACAAGGTTTTTGTGACTTGACGAGGTTTTTGACGAGACAACATATCAACATCATCGGCATATCAACGCGCGGCACAAGGGGGAATGTTCTAGGATATTCTGTATCTTTTTAGATATTCTTTATGTGTGCCTTGGCCTTATGCCAATAGGATATGTAGTTAGACTAGATCTATGTATTCATATCCTTACCATATTGGTATTGTGTAATTCCCTATATAAAAGACTCATATCAATGAATAAGATGATGATTCTCTTGCTATCTCTTTGTCTCTACACTTTATCCTTCATCAATTGAGTCATTCTTGGGGAGCCTAGTTAATTCTAACAACCAAAATAAATAATAAACAAGCCATGTAACAAAATCATTAGAGGAAACTACGATACGGTTTCTAGCTAATGCTAGGAAAATAACAAAAATGAAACCAAGCTTAACCCCAACTTATTTATTAACCCTCAAGCTAATCGACTTTAAGGTACTCCCAAGAGTGCTGCTAACGACCTGCTCATCCCTAACATTCTCGGTCATCTGCATAACTTTCATCATTATCTCTACGGCCCATGAGTCGCCTCAGACACCTTCGAAACCGGCAAAGCAACCCTAAAAACCCTTTTTCTCCTAGGTTTGGATTCCAGCTCTTGCTGGAGTTTCTTAGGTGGCAAACCTTATTGTTTGAGCTTATTCTTCCTCAATGGTAGTCTGCCAAACTTTCTCATATCGGCCGGAGACTTCAAAATCACACCATTAGCCGTCTGACTCGTCTTTGATGCCAAATTGGGTTTAAACCCTAATGACACATCATTTTCGCTATCTAGAGACATTATTGCCAGCTTGGCTATGTTCACCAGTTTGGCTTTGTTCGCCAGCTTGAATGAGGTTCAGAGGGTTGCTTGACCATTTTTTGCCCGTGATAGTTTCCACCACCGCCTCCTCATGAGATATCACATGCTTCTTAGTCGTCGGAGTTGGGGTAAAAGCATATTAACAAAAAAACCTACTCGATTTTTTTGGTTTTCATGTCCAAACATTTAGCCCTAACATATTCTATTGTTTCCCTTACAAAAAAATAAAATAAAAGAGACACAAATTTACTACAAGTGTGTCACGCTAAAAAAAACTTCCAAACTGAACCGAACCGAATTTTGATTTGATTTTTGATTTTAGGTAAAAATCAAATTGTTTGGACCGAATCCCACACCTAGCCCATACCACCATACATATAAACAACTAAAATTACACATTGTACCTTGTACTTGTACCATGGTTGTACAAAAACTTTTGGTCTATCTTAAATGACATGTAACAACATAAAGGATCCATATAACTTGTGTAGGGCAGCTGTGTTATGTGAACACTGCTCTTATTCATAATACACCAGTAGTACACCTACGGTCATTCGTCATTGACTGTGAATCCAGATTCGCTTACAGAGCAACAGTAGCACATTGCAGTCCAATGATCAGATTATATTATAAACAACTACAAGTGATCAAAATTGCAGTGAATTTGCCGCATTCATGGGCGGGAATGACGCGCCACCACCATTTGAAGACGGCAATGAAAAGGTCATGATTGATGAAATACAAGCATCTTTGCTTATATATGGTCCTTACCATCACGTTCACAAAACCCCCATAGTGGTCCTACTTCTACTTCTACTCGGCTACTCCTACTACAACTCTTCCCAAATCCAATTTTCAACACACGCAAATATTGGTAGCAACCAATCAAATATTCTATGTCCTTTTTTGCTTCGCCAATCCCCAAATATTTCCCTGACATGCTTCGCTTATTTACAGGTTGTTTCCTTATCCTCATCTTGTAGAATCCAACACATTAATTAAACTCTTTCTATTATTTAGTTTGTTCCTTTCTTTCATTATTTGGAAATTCCTTAGCTTTAGCTTTGATGGGTGTCTGAAAATTTGTGTAATCTGGAAATGGGTATTGTCAATTTCTCACTTTTGTGTGGTTCTTTGAAGTGGGTCTTTGTTGGTTCTTTGTTTTGATTGGTGTTTTGAGAAAGGTATCTGCCTATTTTATTTTGACAGTAGCTTCTCTGTTATGGCGTGAAAATGTGGACTTGGTAGGTGCAGATCAAGTTAGTATTGGAGCTGTGTGTTTTAAGTTTATTCAACGACAAGCATCATAGTCTTCAAAGCTTCTGTCTTTTTGTAACTATTCAGTGTTTATTTTATTGGCTACTTTTTGTATATTTGGTTTTCTGTTGGTTGAGGATTAGATCAAACCAGAAGTGAATTCTAAGCAAAAAAGATGAGAAAGTAAATAACCAGAAAGTTGTCTTTTTGGTCCATCTGTTTTCATTGATCTTTTGGGACCCTCTGAATTAGGAACTCAGGTTTTTCCCAGTACCAACCAACCACATTTATTAGGATTGATTAGAACCTTTTCCCAGATTTGGATACACCCAGATATTGCTTAATTTTCCAGCAAAAGGGTTCACATCTGATGTGCCATGCTTTCTGGGGATGCATTGATGGTTTCATCATAATGCAGGTGAAGTCCCAGAAGGGGGATTGTGAGATGCCTAGTTGTTGAATTTCGAGATGGATAGGCGGAGTCAGCTGTGGCAAAGGAAATCATCAGAGAAGAGTTCTGGTGAGACTGAGAGTTCGGGATCAATATCTTCTCATTCTGAGAGATTTTCTGATGATCAGGTAGCTGGTATTCACATTGTTCTTAAATAGATTTAGTATTCTGCCTTATGAGTGATTTGATTGTTAGAATTCTCTGACATCTCATGATTCTGCCTAATTGGTTGGTAGTATCTTGCTTTACCATCATTGTCATTTCCCATTTGCTTAAACCATCTATCTTCATTGTTGGTACAATATGCATGTAGAATCTTAATGTAGATGGAATTCTCTAATCTTGTATGTTCTTCTATTTCGTATATAGCAATTAGCAAACATATAGTTAAACAGGTCACCCATCTCAGTGTTAGATGGATCCACTGCACTACAAATTACATTTGTCATCCCTATATTCACAGTTTTTAATTTATCTTCAACTTGGATGTTCACAATGTGCCTGGAGTACTAGTACCAATCCTTATCAGTCTCCATGAGGGTTCATAAGTCTTGCTCTTTGTCATCCACTCATTCATCTTCCTAAGAAATTCACTGTATATGCTGATATTGATTGAATGTGTATTCTAATTCTAATGAGACAAAGATGGAAATACTCATCTTATCTATTTGCATGTCGTAGAATTTCTGATGGCTAGAGACAGGATTAGCTTTTCTGGCCTTAAAATGTCTTTGCGGAACTCTATAAACCAAGGTCAACTGTGCTAGAGGCTGATCAAGTACCCAAAGTATCTCATGTACATGAGTACTACCTGAATACTTGTTGGCTTGTTGTCCTTTAAGTGCAGGAGTATCAATCTGTGAACTTGTCGGGTTCCATAGCAGCCTGAAACATTTTTAAATACTAATTTAGGTGCCATCACGATGAACAAATGACTATTTGGTAGCTGTATAGACTATTGTTCATTTATGAGATTTCTTCACATTCTGGTCTACTGATGGCATTCAAAGAATTAGTTCCTTTGTCACATATATAGCTATCTGGTTGCTTCTAAAGCTTCCCCACATGTACAGGCTTCTCTCGTTCTCTATGATATCCCAAATGTGAAAATTCATTATAAATGGAAAGGTTGCACTTAAGTAAAGATGCAAGTTAAAAAAACAAATTCAAGTTCAGGAGGATTTGGTCCATTGGTGTTCCCACTTACTAGAAGCTCACAGAGCTGTTAGGACATAAGCCAATAGTTATTATATATCTTTCTTTGTTCTATCAAGCGGTTTGGCTAAGGAGTCTAATATTTTTTTTTTATTTTTTACTTTATTGTCAAAGGCATTCTCAACTCATAGCATCCAGTCGCCAGAAGTCACTTCTAAAGCTCTACACAGTAATGAAGAACTTAATGATAGTTTCGAGACTTTGAGGGAGAAATTATCAGCTGCTCTTCTTAGCAGTAATGCCAAAGATGAATTAGTTAAGCAGCATGCTAAAGTTGCAGAAGAAGCTGTCTCAGGTTTTTCTGCTTTCCTTTTGTTCCCTTGCATTTAACTTCAGTTAGATACTATACTTAATCTTATTAGGCCGAATCCATGTGTCCAGTTGCTGTCTTATGTGCACAATAATACTGCACTTTCTTCATAAGCTTAAGAATTTGGATTTTATTTTGTTGTCTAACGTTATGTACTTCACTCTGTATAAAAGAAACTTATGGATTATACCGGTACATAAATCATCTAAACTGGAAAGAATTTGGAAAGAAATAAAAAGCGTTTGCAAGGCATATGGAATTTAATAACATATCTTTCTTTCTTTACACTATGTTTCTGCCTATGATATGAGAAAATAGTTTTGATTTTCCATGACCAACACTTAGAAGTCATATTCTTATTGTTTCTACTTTCTAGAGAAGGTTCACTCATCTTATCTTTTTTCAAGTCTTTCGAGAATGGATTCCCTGAGTTTATAGAAATGGAAAATATTGGATGTTGCTGAGCTGTTCCATTTAGGGGTCAATGGTATGTCATAGAATTTCTTGTAATTTTGTTACATATTCTTTCTGAAGATGGTCCCATTAGTTCTTTCTCTTTGCCATTTCAAATGTTAGGCTGGGAGAAGGCTGAAAGTGAAGTGTTGGGCTTAAAACATCAACTTGAGGCTGCAAATCAGAAAAACTCAGCTCTTAAAGACCGAGTTGGTCATCTTGATGGAGCACTGAAAGAATGCGTGAGGCAGCTTCGACAGGCAAGAGAAGAGCATGACCGGAATACTAATGAGGTTATTGCCAAGAGAACTCGTGAATGGGATAGTTCAAAGTCCATACTTGAGAGTCAGGTTGCTGATCTACAAGCACAACTTCAAGCTGCTAAAACTGAAGCTGCTGCCTCTATTGATTTGGATCTCCAGTTAAAGCTTGATTCTACTGTAAAGGAGAACTATGCTCTTAAGCGTAGTCTTCGTTCTCAAGTCAAGGAGCTTGAAATCACAACTATAGAGAGGGATTTGAGCACCCAAGCTGCTGAAGCAGTGAGTAAGCAACATTTAGAGAGCATAAAAAAGGTTTCCAAGCTCGAAGCTGAGTGCCGTAGGCTAAACGCCTTGGCTCGTAAAGCATTATCAAATAACAGTCACAAATTCTTTTCTATGTCCTCAGTTTATGCAGAATCTATTACAGATAGCCAATCAAATAATGGGGAGATGGTACTGGCAATTGAATTGGATACACACAAAGTGAGCAACTTGGAGCCAAGTGAATGTGATTCAAGCCAGTCAGATTCACGGTCATCTGCTCATATAAAAAATCCTGATAAATTTAAGAACAAAAAGAGTGTTGAAAAGGATCTGATGGTAGAAATCAATCTCATGGATGATTTTCTTGAAATGGAAAAGTTTGCTGCATCACCAGTTGCACAAAATGAGAACTCTTACCTTATGGCAGGACGCGGATCAAATCAGCATACTGCTGAAAAAAAACTTCTAGAAGCTGAACTTGAAACCATGATTCGAAGGATGGCAGAACTGGAGGCAAAGTTAGAGAAGATGGTGACAGAAAAACTGGATCTTGAGATGACTCTTACTGAATGCCAAAAAGAGATTCAGACACTAAAAAGTCAGCTACTGGAGGCTGATTTGAAGTTGGAAGACCTTCAGACACAGTTGGATAATGCAAATGGCTTGAAGTGTGCTGATGAAGAAGTAAAGGTCTGTCAAACTATGAGAGAAGTGGCTGAGGCACAACTAAGATCTGTTCAAAGTGAACTTAACTGCTTGATTTTAAAAGTTGGTGCACTAGAAGAAGATGTTTCAAAGGAGCGAGCTTTATCAGCTGAAAATGTGGCCAAATGCCAGAAAGTTGAGAATGAGCTACTGATAATGAAACATGAAGCTGAGCTCCTGCGTGTGGCTAGTACTAGTGGTGATTTGAAGATGCAGCAGGTCAGTTTTCTTAAATGAAATCATAGCCAACTAAAAACACTGCAAAAACCAACATTTTGTCTGCAGTAAAATGTCAGGAATCCAAATCAACACAATCTAGAGGAAATGATACTGCAAAATAAAAAATACCAGAAAAGTTGAGTCAAAATTGATCATTTGGGGAAATTATGAGAGTTGGACAGACCACAATGTAGTGCTACTAGAAGAAGAATTATGCTTATTAGTTGTTATTGGTAAATTCAATGTAGATCGTTTGAAGCACCCATAAGAAGAGTAGGAATAATATAAGGTCAAGTGGTTTCAAATTGAAACATGGAAGAACGAATATGAAAAGACTAAAAAAAATTAGATTTCATAGAAGACAATGCTATAATAGAAAAGATGAGAGTTTAGGTGGCTAAACTCCATAATAGTTTAGAAGTTTTGAATCTTTTCTTCTTTTCAAAGTTTAAGCAGCTCGTCAGTGTTTAACAGAACATGTGCTATTAGCAAACTTCTGATTAAGCAAATTCTGATAGGCACTTTTTAATGTCGTTGTGCGTACTTGCACAATATATTCTGGAGCAACATAGCCAACTCTTCTGGTGGAATTTTGTATCTAATAACATGTCTTTGGCTCCTAGACTTTAGTTGATTGTATCTAATAACATGAAAAACTTTTCATAAGTTGGTGTTTATATGTTCTTGTTTATGTCAGGAGAAAGAGCTGGCATTGGCTGCAAGTAAATTTGCGGAGTGCCAAAAAACAATTGCATCTCTTGGACAACAGTTGAAATCACTTGCAACATTGGAGGACTTCCTGATGGACTCAGATAGGCCATCGGACATCATTGATGAAGCTATGCATTCGTGTCCTGAAATAATCCAAGGATGGTAAAAGTCTCAAAAGCAGCAGCGGGCTGGTCAGATGCTTCAACAATTGTTTGTGACAGATCGGCATTCTTTATCACTAGCCCCTCACCATTACCTTCGAAGTTAAAAAATTGGAAACCACTCGGGCAGAGGTAAGAATGCAACTGAAGAAATTTATAATAAAAAAGAAACAAGGTTGTTAGTGCAGACTGAACCGGTCTGGTTTGTGCTGATATCTTCGCCTGTTGATTCAATACCCATGATTCCCATGAATCCACAGATTGTATTTGCATACAAGGTACTTCTTGGGGACCAGCAATTTTATTTTTACCTTTCCATTTAAGGGTAGGAGTAATGTAAATAGGGAGAGCATTAAAGAGGTATAGATAGTATAGTGTAGTCATACATAACATTTAAGAAATGTGGTTTACAGAGTCCCACAATTCAGGTAATTGAACCTAATATTGCTTTTGAGTTATGAGTCTCTTTCACTCCTGTGAATGAACCAGAATGAAAAAGACCTTTTGATGTGTCACCTTATGCATTGTGGATGCTATTGAGCTGTTTCTTTCTTCGGTAGTCCATTTTGGGTTTGCCTAATTTTCTTAATTGTTGATGTTAATACGTAACTATATTGATATTAAGCTGTTGCTTTCTCCAATTGTCGATTTTGGTTTTGCATAAATGTTCTTAATTGTTGATGTTAAGATGTAACTGTGAGTGTTACTAGGCTGTTGCTTTCTGCAGTAGTCTATTTTCCCTCTATTTTTTTATTTTTATTTCGATGAGAAGTTGTTCTTAATTGTTGATGTTAAGACGCAGTGCGAGTGTTACTGAGCTGTTGCTTTCTCCAACTGCCATTTTGCTTTTCTCTACTTTTTAAATTGTTGATGTTAATTAAGATGGTCTATACGAAGTTGAAGGCCTTCTAGTATAGGAGGTTTAAGGATGATTTACTTGCAATTACATTGCAAAAAATAGAGGGAAAATACAATTTCTTGAATCTCCACCATTTTCTTTGCATAGATATGACAATCTTTTGATGAATAGCATTATAAATAAACTCTCCAACGTAATGTGCATGATAAAATAGAATTTCAATTTGTATATAAAAATTTTAAGACGTTTATTGAACGTTGTTCCTTTGTCATTGCCGGTTGAAAGTCAACGGTAAGAGGTTCCCGGGTTCCGGCAAGGGGTAGTCTGACTAGGAGTTGCATTATTGTCATCGAAAACTAAATTATGATCTAAATTTTTTGTCCCCACTGGCCAGTGGGAGAAATTATTAATAGTTCTCGTCTTGTAGACCAAAAGAGATAGAAATGGTAGAGAATAGAAAGATGGAGTGCCAGCAGGACCGAATACCCCCTTTTTTCTAGTATTCTAGTCTTTATATTGCCTGGAGATATGGTCCTCCATATTTATGGAACCATATACCCTTTATGTGTCCTAACTATGGGGTTAAGGTAAGAGCTTACCTACCTTTTAGCCGTAAGCGAGTCATGATTGTTCGTCTCAATCGGTACTTGTTATGGTGTTATTTTCAGAGGCTGTGATTTGTCGCTGATGTTTTCTTGTTGTTAATGTGCTAGTGAGCTACCATGTAAATTTTGAAAGAGTTGTGCGAAAGGGAGCAAAGTTCTTGTCGATGTTGGTTACATAAATGTGTCGTGACTCGCGATGATTTATCGCTAGCTTGTAAAAAATGATGATTATTATGGTTGCAGCTAGAGCCTCACGAAATTAAGTACATTGTGATTTACGTTTTCCCCTTCTCACCTACACAATTTTATTGATCTAAGTAACCAAGCCTGCCTCTTTTCTTCTTGAAAGAGTATAAACATTAATAGATAGTAACATCAGTTACATGTACCTGAGAGAATCTCAGCCCACACGAAATGTAGAAAACAAAAGCGCATATCTAACTAATTTATGCGTTGCCTGATTATATTTTCGTGAGCAATGAATACAAATAACTAAAATGAAGACATGAAACTGAATCTTCACCTCTTCCAATTACATGTGTTCTAGACCCGAAGCATGTTCCATTTGTAGCTACAAATTGGTATCTGCCAAATTCAGAGACAACAGTACGCACCAAACAACAACAATAATGAAAAGGTGGAATGACTTCATTGCCCCAAACTTTAATCCGACCTTATCTTCATAGGGTTAAAATATAAAATTAGACGCGATCTTATACACAATATATGCTTTTATGGTTTAACTTAACGAGAAGGTTTTCAGTGCACATCGATCTCTACATACAATGTAGATTACTAAGATTAGATTGGTTTTTTTTTTGGGTAATTTAATGAACTAAGATTAGATTGTACTAATACATATACATGATGATCACGGTATATAAAAGATTATAAAAATGACTAAAATTACACTGTATGCAAAATTTTTTGGTAACATACACGGTAAGATCGATGAAAAAGTGAAAGTTTGGTGGTGCATGAGATTCATGACGGAAATGACAAAAAAGGGTGGAAGTGTACTTTCACAGAATTCGGGTCAAAAACCAAGAAATCTGGGCAAATGATCATTGTGTAGAGACACAGAGACTGGTAATTTAATTAAAAGTGAGAGGAATATTCAGGATGGAAAAGGATGTATATATGGCCCAGGAATATATAGTTCATCGATCATCTTCGTTTTTCTCGCTATTACTTGTTTCGTGAAAGCAACTATAACTCACCCTAACCTTTTGTCTCTGATCACACTCATCCTTTGCTCTCTGTAAGTTTCTTTCTCCGTGAATATATCACAGTTTTGGTCGGTGGTACGTACTTTTCTTCTCTCTATCTCTCTACCCCTCTGTAACATCAATCTCTTTTCTTGCTTTATCCGCCCTTGTATTTCAAGCTATACATATTATTATATATAGAATGCTGGCTGCTGCTATGTATAATTGTATATGTCTATCTATCTCTTGCTGTCAAGTCAACTAGGCTGAGGAGGAGAATAGTGGAATTAGAATGGGGTTGTTCAAGAGAGAGGCTCGTGTGGTTTACGAGCCGGCGAGCAGAATTGATCTTGGTCCGGCCAGCTCTGAGGTCTACTTGCGTGCCAATGTCAAAGGTTGGTCCATTCCTTTACCTTCTCTCGACTTTCATTTCTTGTTGTGTAGTTGATTCTGAAATTGAATTCTGCATTACTTGCTCTTTGGTTGAGTTTCATTTTGTGTTATTTGGTTTTTCATGGATGAATTTAGAATGTGGATCACTTGAGTTACTCTTGTGACTTGAGAGTTTTAGGTACATTGACTTGGTATGAAATGTGATCGTGACCATCATCAACATTAGTTGTTAATACATGTTTTGAAAAGGTTTAAACTTTGTGTAATTCCCACACCAATTGATTGAAAAAGAATGCAACCAGAAACTTACAGGTCTGATAGGTTTTTATGTACTTGGTTTTGTTCAATTTTTGATGTTTTTGTGCTTTATTCAGGTTTATCACTCACTCTGTGATTTATTCATATCTATTGCCATGTTTCGTACCCTGAACTACTAAATCTCATTTGTTTTGTAGCTCCTCGTATGGCTGGATTTCTGGCCAAGTTGTTCGCCTGGTTCTTGGAATCGCGGATCATTGGGACCTTGATGTTGTATATATTGAAAAGAGATAACTTGATTCATAAGGTACACACATGCTTTTTCTTTGTCTCTCATTCTGTGTTATGAGATTGAACTTTTATCCCTTTCCAGTTTGAACTAAGTTTTTTCCCTTTGAAACATATTTTTAAAGGTGGACGACTATGTTAAATAGTTTTCAGTTGATTTTCTTTGATCTCATACTGTATCAAATGGTAATCTCAGTTGTATGTACAGTCATCTCCTGTTTGGAGGATTTGTGGGATGTTCATATCTACAAATACAGTTGGGAGGATAGGAGTTACAATAACTATTCTAACTATTACAACAACAAATGATAGAGAAGTAAATGAACGTAAATGTAGTAAAACTAATTGAAGTTGGGGGTGATCTGCAGTTGGGATAATTTCATGAATAGTGACAATTAATCTAAGCAACATATTGGAATATTTTTCAAGAGTAACAACAGTTACCAACTGAGGAAACAGATTCTATTTTTTTTTTTTTTTTTTTTGCTCAGATAACTTTAATTCTATGAAAAATAAGTATTGTCAGCCTTCCTGCTAAATTACTTGATCTAATCAAGAGTTTTCAGTAGTTGAACCAACATGTGACTTTAACTAACTCTAGCATAGAGAATATATTGCTATATGCTTAAAACATATTAGGAAACTGAGCGAGTGCACACACACATACATATATAGGCAGTTCTTAGATATGGTGACAGTAGCTCGGCAAGTGCAGATTTGAGGGGCCTTTCATTGTTAACCTTTTCTTGAAGAAGGCTACTTTAGTGCGATCATTCATTTTGAGTTGCTGAAAATGTATATGCATTTTTCAGCTGGTTTCAAATGCTGAGCTCGAGGAGGCACCAGTCTATGTTCCCTTGCATCCGTTTGATGGTATGCATTTGTTTTTCTTTACTAACAGAAATATGGAGAAATGACTTAACTGGTTTATCACTGTATCACTGAACCTCAACAGTGAAATCTCAACTCCATTTCAACTATTCTGTTATGTCTTCCCCCTGGAGTACAAAACGATTCAGTTCTGCATACTAGTACTTGCATTTCAAGTTTCAACATCTTTGTCATTAGAAGCTTACATTCGTTATGTATGTATTTCTCATTGTAAAATTTTCAGTTAGGTATTAACTCTATCTAAAGTTTCCCAAGTTTAACAATGCAGAGATTGAAGAACGAGATGTAAAACATGTAGAGTCTGACTTGTCACCACCTGAACTGGTTCAACAGGCAGTTGAATGTCTACCTAGATCCTTGGATAAGGAATTAAGTGGTTCGAACTCTTCTTTCCGTTATTGGACGATATTAGATTATGCAAGAGCCTACACCTCTGGACAAATGACACCTAAATTGGTATGCCATGTTGTTTTCCTATTTTTTTTTTTAATTTTTGGAAAAAAAAAACTACATAAATAGACAACACTGTTGTCTACTCGAGTTAACTGTTTTCCGAGTGATTCTTGCTGATTCAATTCAAAAGGATAGCATCAGAGGTTACTAGACCAATTTTATGATTTTGTCTTTATACCCTCATATGACATTTCTATTTCCTATTATTTCTGCAGGTTGCAGAGCGCCTTATAGCTGCCATTCATGAATCTTCATATCCACCATTTGAGATGTCATTCTTTATTAATTACGACACTGAAGACATTCTAAAGCAAGCAACTGAATCAACTCTGCGGTATGAAAAAGGTACATGAAAACAATAACAATAAGACAGCATTTAAGATGAAATTGACAATATATTATGGCTCTACTTGCTCTGGTAACAGTAAACTAGAGTCTGTCTTTATGTAGCACTTGAAAGTTTCAGTCTGATAATGATTTCATCCATAATATAATGCATCTATATCAGACATTTACTAAACTTCATTCAATTAGAAAAGGAAGAGCCTATATATATATATATATATATATATATCTCATGTTGGTGGTCCATTTACTCTTCATCGCCACTTAAGTATCTAATGTTGGTCACTCATCTACACTCACATAATCTGAATTTTGGTTCATCTCCAGGTGTGCCTATTTCAGCCCTGGATGGGATCCCAATTGCTGTCAAGGATGAAATAGACTGCAGACCATATCCAACTACTGGTAACTTTTTTTGTATTTGAAAAGAAACTGCTGTAACTTGCAATGCAGGGTTTCCATTTATAGAATTGTTTATGCAAGTCAACCCACTGTTCATATTTAGAAATCATAGATTCATATATAACCATGAATTTCTTAATTGAAAAATGGGTTTTTTGTAGGTGGTACAAAGTGGCTTCACAAATTTAGACCTTGTACAGATGACGCATGCTGTGTCAAGTGCCTCAGACAATGTGGTGCCATACTTATTGGGAAGACCAATATGCATGAACTTGGAGCTGGTACAAGTGGGATAAATCCACACTATGGGTAAGAAAAGCCCACATTGCTTTCCTGAAACTAAATCAACTTCTCCTGTATTTGAGGTTGATCATTCTCATACATTGTTTATTCTTCTCTGACTAAATATAGGCTATATGCCTATTTGCAGCAAAATTTTCCTTACCATTTTCTTTGTTCAATCACTTTTTCTATAACTATGATTGCAAGCATGCTTATATTGTATCTATCATACTCTAGGGCAACTAGAAATCCACATGACCCTAGAAGAATCTCTGGGGGTTCTTCTAGTGGATCTGCTGCGGTGGTCGCCTCTGGATTGTGCCCTGTTGCTCTTGGTGTTGATGGAGGAGGTAATTATTTGTTCCACAGAAAAAGTGCACGTTCTGATCTATCATTCATCTGTGGTCTATTATCCTATAGCAGACTTGGTTGTTTCTCATGCAAGCATACATACATGCGTGTTTGATGTCATACGTCATACTTTCATGTGTGTTTGATGTAAACATAATGTTGCATGTGACTGAAAGGTGTATTTCGGTTGTGATGTATGTCTAGGATCTGTGCGGATGCCTGCAGCACTATGTGGTGTTGTAGGTTTAAAACCAACCTTTGGCCGAGTACCTCATTCTGGGTAAATTCATCATTCAATATTATTCAACTAATCCCATGCTTCATATTCTTGAGAGCTTATTACCATCTTACCAGATTGATTTGGGTTACTCTTTAGTGTTCTTCCTCTGAATTGGACGGTCGGAATGGTTGGAATACTAGCAGGCACTGTTGAGGATGCTTTAATAGTGTTAGTGTTATTTACAAATGGTCTTTTTCCATTCTGTTATATATATGCCTTCTTTGTGCTTGATTTTATAGCTTGTACCACAATTTCCTATAGCTATGCAGCAATCATTGGCCAACTTCCATCAAGTCAATCCACATTATCCGTAAGTATGATCAACAAAATGTTACCAGTTAAATGATCTTCTCATGCTGTAAATTGTTCAGTATTGGAATCTGATCAGTTGCACAAGCATAAGTTATTGCTCTAAGAACTACTGTATATGGAATATCAGTAAATCAGAATCTCTTTTCCACATGATGTTTGATTGAGTTTTACATTTACAATTTATCAAGCCAGTTGTTACATTTTCTAACCATAGTTGAAGTTCCTGTTTTCTAACCTTAGTTGTTTCTTTTTCTGTGTGATCTTTCTAAAATTTCCAGCCCAAAGTATATTTTCCTCTACTAGACTCAAAAAAACCTATATTGGATATCAAATTCGCCAAGTATGGAGAGGTTAGTCATGACATTCCCAACCTTATAATTACATGTACAATTGAATTGATGTTTCTAATGCAATTCATTTCTTTGTATTAAATGAAGTTCCTGCCGATACTGATTCAATTTTCAACCACTAACTGGTTCAATTAGTGGTTTAATGATTGCAGTGATGACATTAGAGAATGCTGTAACAATGCCCTGGACAGGCTTCACAAGCAATATGGTTGGAAGGTAATTAGTCAGTTTCTTATTGTGCAAGGATGTTATAGTGCTTAATCTATACCACCAATTCCCGGTAAATATATAGGTTACTAATCCAAAGCATGTAGATACACAGTCAATATAATATTTCTAATTTTTCTTCTCTTAATCTGTAAGACTGTAGAGGTGACCATACCAGAGATAGAGGTGATGCGCTTGGCACATTACTTAACAATTGGATCAGAGTGTAGCACTTCGCTTAGTCCTCATCTAGAAAAGTTGTATGTTGTTGACCAGCACTATTTCAATTTAATTATCTTCTTGATACAAACAAGCAATTCCAATGCTGACATAAAATCTCATCAAAATAGGGATTCCAAAGAATTAGGGTGGGATGTAAGGGTAGCACTTGCTGTGTATGGTGCTTTCAGCAGTAAGGACTATATACAGGCTCAGAGAATTCGGTAAATACTTCTTGACACTATCTAATGGTACTTTTGTGTGTAAATTTATTGGTCTTTATTTCATGGTGGTCCAGAATGATCATAGTACGCACATCTAAAACACAATTTAGAGACTTCCTATGAAACGAAACACATATATACTGTGTATACACTGATTGTGTGACTGCAGTTGAAGCAAGTCTGCTCTGATTCATTCTAAATAATGAAATCATCTCTCATAAGGAAAAACTTGAACATAATACATTGTTTTCTTAACTTTTACAAGCTCATGATTTCTAGATATGTTTTATGGTGCTCCTGCAACAATATACTGATGGTTCTGCATGTTTCAAATAAACTTGTTTGTATATGTACAGGAACCGGCAGATGCAATTTCACAAGAATTTGTTTTCTCAGGCAGATGTCATCGTTTCCCCAACAGTAGGGTATTGTTCTTGACTGAAGTTATAATGCTGCAAAGTTAATTAACACAATTTCTTGTGATCTATAAAGTGCGAATATGAACCATGTACAGAATTTGAAATACAATGTAGGAACCTTTAGATACTATCGATCTGAAGGGAAGGATAATCATAATAGGTCGTCTTATGTTTTCTTTATTTCTAAACTTTATTATTGTTGTCTAATGGAACACATAACAGTGTAACTGCTTACCCGATTTTGGATGATGCTCTCAAGACTGGCGAACTTGACTATATAAACGGAGGTATGAATGTTCCCATTACAGGTTAACTCGTCTCTGACCGAGTTGTAATTCATTTTGTGTCAACCTACTATATTGAACTAACCAATTTGCTGGATTTTTAGCTGCACTTGTTCGGTATTCCATATCCGGAAATTTTTTAGGACTACCGGCAGTGACTATTCCGGTATTTTCTTTATCACTACTTTCCACTGCAAACATTTCAGTAGAGTTACAAGTTAATAATATGCATTTTTCCCATGGTAGGTTGGATACGATAAATCAGGTCTACCAATTGGTCTTCAGTTGATTGGAAAACCATGGTCTGAACCAACACTGATTCACATAGCCTTTGCAGTGCAGGTAGATTTTAGTTTCGTTCTTTTGCTTCTTTTTTGCTCGAGTTGATATATATAAAATCTGATCAACTCCAAATTGAGAGTTAATATACAGCTTACTTACCTTGAAGTTTTAGGTAGAAAAAGTTTTAGCAATAGTGTTACCAATATGAAATTTTATAGTTAATGCACTTACATCACAACTGAAATTGTTATTTTTG
The DNA here is from genome assembly GCA_010134655.1 of Fragaria nilgerrensis. Taxonomy (NCBI): domain Eukaryota; kingdom Viridiplantae; phylum Streptophyta; class Magnoliopsida; order Rosales; family Rosaceae; genus Fragaria; species Fragaria nilgerrensis. Next base: position 928,500 of record CM020977.1, read on the forward strand.
TTCCAGAACCTCTATGTTGGTGATGGCAGAAAGCCCCAGGTTTATTATAATTTGCTCAGTACAAATCAAGTAGGCTGAGGAATTCCAAAATGAGGACTAGACGTACAAGTTGACATTTGTTTGTATAGCATAAGTAACATGCCATAGTGTCTTTTACTCGTAAATAAGGACATTCCACAGGAAATAATAGAATCAACTCTTAGATAGCAATGGGAGTTAGATTTGATGCCCTAAATTTCACTAGTTTGAAATTTTAAAGAGATTGTAATACTTCATACCGTTTTTATACGATTATCATATGAGATGAATTTAATACGAAATTTTTTATAGGTAATCACGATAGTTCGATCGTTCGCTTTTTGGATAATACAAAAAATTATAAACTTGTCACATGTTTTTTCTTTGCCATGAAAGAGTATTAACTTTATTGACAATTGACTAGTGTAAGTTATAGTGATACACAAGCGTTTGGCTACACGCGTTGATTCACGTGCGGAAGTGCGATGTTCGAATATGTGTATTTGTAATTTTCATCTTACGATTTATATTGTTTATCGTTGTTCTACATTTACTTTGAATTTATAATATGCCAAAATGCTAAATAACAATAGCAGCCCAGAAATCCAAACTAATTACTTGAAGTAAGTCAGTCACAAATGAGGACATTGTTCACTGCAATATTATCTAACGACAGTAATATATACACACGTGCATTATCTGCTATCATCAAGATGCAGCTTACTGTTTAAGATTGAAAATAAAAAAAGATGAGATTTCTATGAAGAAGAAAAGAATGATGGAATTTGTCATAGATTATCGAATCTATTATAAGTTGATGAGTTCGAGTATAACTCCTAACACCAGATTTCTAAATAGCCTTGAGATTACTACTTCTGTTCTCACCAACCAAAAAAATAATTCTCAACAAAAACATGTCACAAAGTGGTTGCATGAAGTAACATTCCCAAGAAAATGAAATTTGACACCTCCTGTTAAACAGATTGAAAACACCAATGCTTTAATTTATGAAGACATGAGAGGAAAAATAAGCTTACAATTTCATAGGCATTCATTTGCTAACTATGAATTGAAGAAGCTAGTTCTTCTGGAACCAAATCAATTTTTCATGAAGAATCATTTGAAGAAGAAGATACTACTATGAAAATGGTTAGAGCAGAGGAACTCAAAAGATTATATGCATAGGCTGAGACTTGTAAATCCATAGAGGAATTGGAGAAAAGTATAAATAAAATTTCTCAAATTCAACTTGGAAAGAAAAAGAGGAAGATTTTTCCTTATTAAGCAGCAAAAGATGAGCCAAGTACATCTTCTATGGAAACAAAAGGAGGTGAAAGATAGGCTTCTCCAGAAGGTCATACCATAGTTCAAAATATTACAAACAATCCGACTAAGATCATTCGAGAAAACAAGATCAAGCTTCGAAAAAGACAAGCCCCCCACATGGAAAAGATAAAAGTGGAGAGCGAACTTCTTAGAAGTATATCTCTACCGAACCCAAATGGGGACAGTCAGTGTCCGAAAGAGGGGTTTATTTGGATCTAGACAAGGTAGGCGATAAACGAAAGACAAGAGATGACTGGGTTCCTAGTTTAAAGTTAACTCAGGCTCTAGTGTTATCAGAGTATGCTTACGAGGATGCCCATACATATTATGAGTCAACCTTAACTTGAATAACCCAAAAATGGTATCAATCCTTTAAAAGAAGTTCAAAATGGGTTGATTGAGCAGTTAAATTAGCTTAGACTAATAATCCTTTAGATTTCGCAATCCCTATCTATGCACAATTCTACGGGGGTATCACTGGGCATAGCGAGCAATCTAAAGAATGAGCTAGAGCAAATATTCAAAAATTAAGTATTTGTAACATGAGGTATTTTGAGGAATACACCAATAAGTTCCAAAACTACTATTGCACGATTGGAGATATTGAAAATGACGATCTCGTCAGAACATATTATAGAAAGTTACAAGAACCCTGGAACGATGCAGTAGCATAATCCTTAGAAGAAAACCCCCTTCAATATTTTATCATAGGAGGAATAGTAGAAAGAGTTCTAGATCTCCTAAGAAAGCAATGCACAGAGAACAGAAAATCCAAAAATGCAAAAAAGCAACTCAGGGGATTTGAAAATATGTGTCCAAAAATACTGGATACTCCAACATAATTGGGATGTCTTATTCCTGAAGAAAGAAAATACAAAAAGAGGTTCTCTGGAAACAAGCATAGCGGAAAATTTGCTTCTAAAAGAAGTATACGTTCAGAAAAAGTTCTGAATATAAGAAAGAAAAATCTTCTCCTAGAAAGAGATTTTTTAAGAAGAAAATTAAAGAAGACAAATTCTTTTCGAGAAATAAAGACATGCAGATGTTGGTTTTGCAAGGCAGAAGGGCATTATACAAATGAGTGTCCTAAAAAGGACAAGAGATCTTCTAAAGCCTTAATAGCTGAATATGATGAAGCTATAGAATATGCTAACATAAAAGGCTTTGAAGTCGCTTATTCTGATAAAGAGAATGAATTAATATATTCTCTTGAGTACCCATCAGAAAGTGAGACATAAAGTACTTCATAAAGTTTTGAAGAAGAAGAAGATATAGGGTATCGTTCTATATTTTTATTACAGATACAAAATTGGAAGGAAGAAACCTCTGATATTATCAGTACCTTCCATCCTAATTCAGGAAAGTTTACATGTGACTATTGCAAATGTGATGATAGTAATACAATTCCCATGTACTGTGGAAAGTACAGGAGAAACCTATCATCGAGAATGCCTCATTGCAGAGGTAAGAAGAAAAACCAAGGATACTGATGCTCATATCTTGGTAGAAGAGGAATATAATGTATTCCATAAAAAAGAATAAGAGCAGAATCTTGAAGATGATATAAAAAAGATGAAGTTAGTGACTTCATTAAGCCAAAATAAAGAATTAAAAAAAATCTTTTGATTCCATCAAAGTGACTACTATTAGAAGTATCAATCATTTCATAGAATTACTTGGTGCTCCAGAAGGGCAAGAGCATATGTAAAACATGTCCAAACAAGCAGATATGGCAACTATATCACTATAGGATTGAAGTTTCCCAATTACAAAACGTATCATCTACATGCATTTGTAGATAGTGGTTCACGATACACTCTTGCTAAAAAATATACAATCCCTGAAGAATATTGGGAACAATCTCCAAGATCAGTTACTAGAATCGTAATGGGAGATAATGAAATAGTCATGAACACAATGGCTTGAAATGTTAAAGTTTCCTTAGGAGGATGAAATTTTATCATTAAGACCATCTGACAGTGTGAAGGTCAAAGCATTGATTTGTTGATCGAAAATGGCTTTCTTCTTCAACAAATAGTAACTCAAACACCACAAATGATTGGATTTGAAAAGAACATAAAATTTTATAGAGAATCTAGATTAACTGACGCCGTGAGCGTCGCAGGGTAATGATTTACAGATCAATATCAGAAGTCGCCAACAAAAAGTGGTGATTATAAGCCAGTATTTGAGCTAGTTTTACTGTTAAAAGACCAGTTCAAAGGTCACAATGAAGTATTGATAAATGAAACAACAAGTTCAGAAGACTTTGAATCAGAGGAAGATTCTGAATTTTAAATTTGTGTCAATGAGAGTTCTGATGGAGAAGAAGAATACATCAAAGAGCATAACTTAAAGGTAAATGCTAATAAAGTAGAACGAAAGAAAATACCGACTCTCACAGAAATAGAAAATTTGCTGAAACCAGTAATCAATGAAGATCCTTAGTTGTATTGAGAAAAAGACCTAATATATGTCAGCTAAAAATACATAATACAAATGTTATTTGCCATGTTAAGGTCATCCCTCATTATAGGGAAGAAGATAGGAAAAAAATGGAAAGCCAAATCCAAGAGCTACTTGAAAAGAAGTTAAGGCCTTCAAATAGTCCTCATCATGCTCCAACATTCTTAGTAAGAAATCATGCAGAACAATTGAGAGGAAAAACCAGAATGGTAATCGATTACAGAGATGTAAATAAAAAGACCGTTAAAGATGGTTATCAGATAGCTCAGGTGAGAGTTCTCATCAACAGGCTTAAAAGAGCAAAAATCTTCTCCAAATTTGATGCAAAAATAGGCTTCTGGAAGTTAAAATGCATCTTGATTCCATTGCTCTGACAGCTTTTGAAACCCCTCAAAGGTATTATAAATGGCTAGTTATGTGATTTGGTCTTAATCAAGCTCTGTCTATTTTCCAAAGGAAAATGAATAATATTTTCAAGCCCTACTCAGATTTTTAGTTTATATTGATCTCATTCTTGTCTTCTCTAAAACTATGAATGAGCATCTAAAACATCTAGAACAGGTGGGTAAACTTTTGCCCAGAAGGGAATTATTCTTGGACAGAAGAAAATTCACCTCATAAAAGGAGAAATTGATTTTTTAGGTATTCATGTTAATGATGGAGAGATTCGTCTCCAAGAGCACATCGTCAAGAAAATCAGTCAGTTTCTAGACAACGTCCTAAACACAAAATCTCTGCAGAGATTCTTGGGAGTTGTTAATTTTGCGAGAGACTTTATTCCTCAAGTCAGTGGTCTCACTGCACTTCTCTCTCTAGAAACAAGTTCTAAAAAGAAATTGTCATTTACAGAAGATGACAGTAATACTGTCAGAAAGATTAAAGAAATGACAAAAAATCTTCCTCCTTTACAGTTACCTGAAGGTGATTTGATCATCTTGCAAACTGATGTAAATGATTATTACTGGGCAGGAGTGGTTTTAGTTGTTGCTCTAGATGCAAATCATGAAAAAATTTGTAAATTTCTATCAGGAAAGTTTAATGTAGCAGAGTTCAACTATTCTTCTGGAGACAGGAAATCCTTGCCTTAATTAAAAACATCAAGGGTGCCGAGGCATTCTTAGGAAACAAATTTGTAGTCAAAACTGATAATAAAAGAGTTAAAATTTTTAAAAACTACAAATTAACTGATGATGCTGATAGAGAAAAAGTTCTGAGATGGCAGATGTTTTTAACTCAGTATGAATATGATGTTGAAATGGTTGCAAGTGACAAGAATTATCTGCCTAACGCTCTTACAAGAGAAATGACAATGTTTGAAAGAGAAGAAGGCCGCAGTCCAAGAAACTGAAAACCGGAATCAGAAGAAAAGTGTCTTTGGGAAATATATAAGAACTGTGATAAAATCGTAGGACCTCTTCATGATGGACCAGGTTATCAATTCATTGTGTCTTATGGAGCAGCATAGTCAAGTCAGTCTTCTGAAAGAGTCAAGCCAAAACCAAATTATGGTCGGGATGAACATTCAGACCATTCTAAAACCACCTTGCAAGATGAAGTTCAATCTGTTGCATCCAATGAAGAAGAAAAACTTGTAAAAGAGTTCTTGTTGTATTTTAAAGGAACAGCTTCAACTAACCGATCTCAGGGTAAAAGATCAGCTAACCCGTCTCAAACAGCAGACAATAAAGGCATATCAAGTTCGTTAATGGCTGCTACTTTACCAAAAAGCAGAAGAGCCCTTTTTAGGGAAAACAAACTAATTGTGGTTACTGGAAAAAAATTATTCATGATCAACCGTTAAAGATTTTCTAAAAACTAGTATTCAAGACGGATATGCTATTGACCTTCAAGCAGAGGATTATTGTGGATAACGTTCTATATGCTTTCTATGAAGAGAATGAAGCTCACTTGCTTCAATCTCTTAAAGCATTAACGAAAGAATGGATTCCATGCAAAAGATAAAAGTGTACCAGTGGGAAATTCTAAGGTTTTATACCTTGAAAATCTTGAAAGTGCTAAAGTCTCTATTTTAGCATTAAAAGAATCTGAATGGTAACTTCCATTATCTCTTAGGAGATTTTGAAATTAAAAATGTTCTTCCACCAACATTATCAGCAGTCCCTGGCCCATATTATGGGAGGTATTTAGTTGATGTTCAATCAGAGCATCCTCAGAAACACAAATTGTGACTCGTAGAAAATGGTTTTGTTCATAACCTTTGGACAAAAACTAATGAAGATTTAAAAGGACTCTCAGATATAATATCTGAAGCTGTTAAGAACATTAGACCTGATGGATGTATCCTGACATTAAAATTCATATCAACTCCGCCATAATGGACATTGGTAGACGGATAGGTAAATTATATTTGAGACAATTCTCACTAGCCCTAATTTTGAAACTTTTATTCTCTCAAACAAAATCAGATTTTTAAATTTCCAAAAGTCAACTTAAACAACAAAAAGACAATTTTACCCTTAATAAATTAAATAAACTACAATAGACCATTATAAGAGTCTATTATGAAAAAAAGATTCTATGACCGAATTCCCACGGTCGATGATGTTGTCCGAGTTCCGGCGACCGTTGACCGGACTCCGACAAAAGTTAGGAGATCTATTGGGACAATAGAGGGTCTGTCGGGGGGGGTATATTGGGGGTAATAGGGGGGTTTTTGGAGGCAACATGCATAGGGTCTGTCCGGGGGTCTACTGGGGGTAGTTGGAGGGTGTACTGGGGATAGTATTAGGGTCTAATGGGGGCAGTAGGAGTGGACGACCTGCGTTTTCACCAACAACAACAACAACCAAAGCTTCTCCACCGCCAAACTCCTCACCACGACGGGTCCTACCACCGCTATGCGCACTCCGACCTCCGCCACGACGATGTCGACAGTATCTTTCGATTATGACCATGTCGAGTACAATTACTGCTTCCGTCGCCGCGTCGACGATAGGGGCCATGCTGCTCTGCCTTTCTGATTCTAGTGGCTCCGATCTCATAGCCTTCAACACCTTCAACATGTTTTCCTCTGCCATTTTATACCCACACCAAATCCAATTCACCCATTTTCAACAAACCAAATTCTCAAAACATAGAGAAAAAAAAATCAAACTAATTCACAACAGGAATCAATGAAAAACTGAATTACATACCTCCCAATAGACCATCTTGCCTATGAAACTTTAACCATTCTCCTCTCAGTCTTACTGTGCACCACAATCTACTTGCTTTGTTCTTCATGTTTGGGCTTCTTCTGAGACTTAATGGGCTGCTTCTTTCTCTCACTTCTCAGATTCTTCACCACCGCCACACTCGCCTCCTCCTCTTCTTCTTCCTCCTCCTAAGTCGTCTCCTCATTCAATTCACCGCCTTCCTCAACCTCTCTCTCTTCATCACTCACCGAAACCAGACTTGGACTCCGGGTCAGGCTCAAGAACCAAACCCGTTTGCGCGTCCCCCACTGGGATCAACACCTAAAACCTCCAATTCGGCTTCCACATTGGAATCAGATCGAAAACGCCTCCTTGATGGAGGTCTTCATGAGAAATTGTGATTCATATCTGAAGACCACAACGACAGAGAGAGAAATGGAAGGCGGATGTGGGACAATGCAGCTCGAGGATCTCAACTTGAAGGTGGATCAGGTGAGATTCGATTCGAGTCCTGATGTGTCGGTTTCCTTGCCGGTAACGAAACAGTAGGCGACGGCGGCCAAGTAGTTCATTGAAAAAGCAAAAGGTGTCAATCAATGATGCTTGGATGATGACATCGACGACTTGCGGGAGCAGAAGGGTGAGATTCTGATCAGTGGGGTTTGGGAGGAGAGAGAGAGTGATTTGATCTGAAAAAGACAGAGGAGAGAGAGAGAGAGAGAGAAAAGATAGTTTGAGAAGAAAGGGTATTATGGTAAGCAAAAATAGATGAAATGCTGAAAATTTGGCTTGTGGGAATAACATTCCAAGAGTATATAGGATTGATGAGAATTTTAAAATATTATTTTTTTGGTGGGAAAAAAACCTCCAGATTAGGGCTACTGGGAATTTTAACATTATATTTCTCCATACCACTCTGTCAGGTTAATTCAGAGTCTAGTATAGAAACAAGCCATTGTAGGAAGCAATGGTAGACTAAATCAAAGCATCCCATGGATGAAGGCTATGACTATAGCAAGTATCAAAAATGTGGTCCTAAAGGATTACGATTCGAGTCTTCTGGCAAGTGGAGAAAAGATAATGGTCACTTGCTATAATCATCCACCTCTAGATAATTACGATTTCTTCACAGCTCCTATGAGGAAGGAGGTTGGTTACACACTAGCTACTACCACGTGGCTAGAAAAGATTGAGAAGGATGAAAAGTATAAGATTCATTATTCTTATGATTTAGATCTTGACAATGAAGATGACACCGCACGTGGATGAGAATACAGTGGTCTAAACTTTTCAGCAGGATACGATGAGGAAGAATATCACAACATCACAAACTTGATGGAAAAATGAACGATTACCGAAACATCAAGACAATAAACTTTTCTTTTTGATAAGAAGTTAGTGGCAGCCGACGCATAAAAACAAAAGACTTTACTTTTTCAAAAGTAAAGTTATCAAGATTAGATTCCTCATGTCGTCCACTTACTATTAGATAATTTTAGTTTGGAGTCTGTCCCCCATATAACGGGCCTTAGGAGTCAGTATGAAGACATCAGAAAACTTGAGATAAAGTTCTCTCAACCTTTCTCAAGAAGTAAGATAGCCAGAAGCCTAAAATACAGTCTTTCTAGTATAGTCGGAACAAGAAGTGTGCTCACTGTGTGGAAGTGTTTTCCGGTTTGTAATCAACTGGTGTGGTGTGCTTTTATTGCAAGGAAGTGTTTGTACTTGTATTTATAATTATGAATAACTATTAACTAAACAATTTTTAGCTGTTTACTTGAGAACGAGGCTCTAGGTTTGTATTTGTATTTATGTTGGAATAAATAAATTTTATATTGTGCCCCATAATCCATCACCAAAAATATTTAGTTATTATATGCATATTTAAGTTTGCTTCGGGTTTCACAAATACTAAGAATTTTCCATGCTAAGCCAATAGTGATTCTGCCATGATTAGTAAACATTTAGACATGAGGGGGTTAGGTGAAATAATGGCATGTTGAAGGCTAGTTCTTAGGATGGTGAGTCTTAGTTTCATAGAAGTGATATATATATATATATATATATATATATATATATATATATAAACACTATTAAAAGAATTTGATGACATGTATGTCAATGATATGAAAGATAGAGTTTGAGTACTACTTTGATCACTTTGTTAGTTCATGTACCATATTTTTAGTTATCGAAGAGTATGCACTATTGGTGTAAAAAATTCCTTCCAAATTTTGATGATTTAGTTAAGTGTAATGTACTTTTTGAGCATTTTTTTCATCTTTATACAGAGTGATGTGGATGTTGTGTGTGGTGGTCCTCCATGCCACATGCCAAGAAATTAGTGGTTTCAATATGTTTAGAAACTACAAAAGTTCACTAGAGGATAAAAAGAATAAGCAATTGACTATTTTTATGGATATTGTGGATTATTTTAAGCCAAAATTGTGCTATTGGAAAATGTGGTGGACCTTTTAAATTTTGTTGATGGGCTCTTGGGCCGTTATGCTTTGGGGAGGCTTGTTGGAATGAATTATAAAGCTAGGATGGGCATGATGTGTGCTGGTCCGTATGGCATACCTCAATTTCGTATGAGGGTATTCTTTTGAGGTCCGGATTCTCTGCTTGAATTTAAGTTGTTTGGATGTCTTATGAGTTATAACCATTAGATGAAATAAGAATGACATAAGGATGACATGGTGGTCTTAGATTGTACTCAATCCAATAATTAGAAGTCATCCAAGCAACATAAATCCAAGTAGAGAAGCCAAATTTATTCTTATGGGGGGCCCTTCCCACTGAGGTAACAATACAAACATAAATATATAATTTACAGTTATGTTGTACTCGTCTCATGGGACAATTTTCTTTTTTTGACTGTGGCAGAGCTTGCCTTAATTCCCACTGCCTACTCATGATGTAGTGTTCAAGGGTCAGATCCCTACTAAATTATAAGTATAACTTTTCCTTATAATTTTCATTTGTATGTACAAAATTATTATACTTACAGTTTTCTAATGGTCTTTTCTTTGAGTTTTATACCACAATATAGCAAAGCTGTGTGGCTTACAATAAAAGCCACAATCAACCATTAGGAAGAAAGCTTTTGTTGGAGCAAAGATGCTTTCTCGGATCTTCCAGAGGTAATTATTTTCTTATTTGCGTAGTTTCAGTTTTTTGAACAATTTATGTGTCATCACTTCAACCATCTTTGGTTTACTTGGATTATTTTTTGGGTTGAAAATCATTAAAATCGTGATGAAATGCCGTATGGAAAGGAGTCCCAAACAGAATTCCAGAAATTTATTAGGCTTAGCAAATATGGTAATGTTGCATTGGCTTTGACATCAATGTTTCTTAGGTCTTGTTTTACTTTCACTATCTTATTCAACTAAGATAGATGAAGAATTCAACTAACTGTAATATTATTTGTTTTTTTTTGACAGGTTTACTTGGGAATTCAAAGAATAATTTGTCTTTGAATGAGATTCTTTATGATGACCGTCCTGTTAAATTGAATGATGATGACCATTAATGTGCTTGCAATGTCCCTAAGGAAAAGATTTGTTGTTTTTCTTTGATATTTGGTTGACCTCTTATTTTCTATAATCTCAAGAGTTGATATTAAGTTTTAGATATAACATTTTTGTGATTAGGGTGCAAACGTTAGGAATTTTCTTATGGTTCTTGTTGGTGTTGACAGTAAAATAATGTAGGATCCAACTATAGAAATAGTGTACTTAAAATTGGAGAATTTCTTCATGTCTATAATATAAATTCATGCATTTTGCTGAACTTTTGATTGTTTATTTCAGTCGCCTTTCTACTGATTTGGACGTCGGAGAGTGTTTCGCCGGCTTTAGGCTGGTCCTCAGATAACCTCCCACCTCACATGTCTACAGGTTCTTCAACGACACCCCTATCAACTTGAGGTAGAGAAAGCCAAGTCAAGACATCAGAAGAAGAGAGCACGAGACGAGCCTTGCAACTTCATCCAACAAGAATGCTATTATGATGAACATCTGTGGACTTCAAGCAGCGGACGTCCAACGCCAATAGAAAGGCGAGAGAAGCTCAATATTAGTTGAATGAAGTCCATCAAAGGAGTGGAGGAAGTCCACCAATGAAATGGAGGAAGCTAGCTCACCTTCATGGAAAGGAAGCCCACCATGAAGTAGTTCGTGAAGGCTCATCTTCAGCCGAAGGAAGTGCACCAAAGGAGTGGATGAAGCCCACCACGAATAATCTAGTGTTATTCAAAGAAATTGAAGTCCAAGATCAATAATCTAGTGTTATTCAAAGAAATTGAATGCACAGGCTCATCGATGCCATACCTCAAGTCACATGCGGTGGACTACCAAGGCAGTATAATTCATAGTTAACCTCCAATTCGGCTTCCACATTGGAATCAGATCGACAATGCCTCCTTGATAGAGGTCTTCATGAGAAATTGTGATTCAGATCTGAAGACCACGATGGCGGAGAGAGAAATGAAAGGTAGATGTGGGACGATGCAGCTCGAGGATCTCAACTTGAAGGCGGATCAGGTGAGATTTGATTCGAGTCTCGATGTGTCAGTTTCCTCGCCGGTGACAAAGCAGTAGGTGGCGGCGTCCAAGCAGTTCATTGAAAAAGCAGAAGGTGTCATTCAATGAGGCTTGGATGACGGCGCCGATGACTTGCGGGTGTCACGCCCCAATTTTCGAAAGATAATTTTTCAAAAATTTGAGCATGATATACCTTAAAATATTAAATCCCAAAACCTGTTTTCAACAAACTTCAAAGAACTAAAACTCAATGCGGAAATTTAATTGTCACACAACACAACACCGAGTTAAATATTACATTTTCTTGTTTACATAAACTTGAAAATCAAGAAAATGAAACCACTCACATGAGTTTTAATAAAGTCTACCCCAAATATAAAAATATACAATGTACAACAAAACCCAACAAAAACCTTGCCTATATATATATATATATAGACACACAGACACACACATATCTATCTCTTTTTGTGGGCAAGTCAGGAGGGTCTCTTCCCATGCCAAGAAGTAGAGTTGGTAGGCTCATTTATTCATCTTCTTACACAAAATCATGTTATACTTGAGCCCTATTTATTTTTCTCCAATCTCTACTTATTGTTCAAACACTTGACTGACTTGGAAGTTGGTGAGTGTTTCGCCAGCCTTAGGCTGGTCCTCAGATAACCTCCCACCTCATATGTCTACAAGTTCTTCAACGACACCCCTATCAACTTGAGGTAGAGAAAGCCAAGTCAAGACATCAGAAGAAGAGATCACGAGATGAGCCTTGCAACTTCGTCCAACAAGAATGCTACTATGATGAACGTCTACTGACTTCAAGCAACGGACGTCCAACGCCAAGAGAAAGGTGAGAGAAGCCCAATATCAGCTGAATAAAGTCCATCAAAGGAGTGGAGAAAGTCCACCAATGAAATGGAGGAAGCTAGCTCATCTTCAAGGAAAGAAAGCTCACCACGAAGTAGTTTGTGAAGGCTCATCTTTAGCCGAAGGAAGTGCACCAAAGGAGTGGATGAAGCCCACCAAGAAGTGGAACATGAAAGCTCAACATCAGCCGAATGAAGTCCACCGAATGAGTGGAGGAAGTCCACCAATGAAGTGAAGGAAGCTAGCTCAAATTCAAGGAAAGGAAGCCCACCACGAAGTGGTTCGTGAAGGCTCAACTTCAGCCGAAGGAAGTTCACCAAAGGAGTGGATGAAGCCCACCACGTAGTGGAGCATGAAAGCTCAACATCAGCCGAATGAAGTCCACTAAAGGAGTGGAGTAAGTCCACTAAAGGAGTGGAGTAAGTCCACTAATGAAGTGGAAGAAGCTAGCTCACCTTCAAGGAGAGGAAGCCCACCACGAAGTGGTACATGAAAACCCAACATCAGTCGGAGGAAGTCCGAGACGGGACTACCAGTTTCCCCGACAAAGGAGTGGGTGCAACCTCACCAAATGAGTGGAGGAAGCTCACCAATTAGTGGAGGAAGTCTGGGAGGAGACTACCGGTTCCCTCGACAAAAGAGAGGATGAAGCTTACCATCAAGAGAAGTGTAAATGCTCAACATCGCCAGAAAGAAGTCCAAGATCAAGAATCTAGTCTTATTCAAAGAAATCGAATGCACAGGCTCATCGATGCCATACCTCAAGTCACATGTGGTGGACAACCAAGGCGCGGTACATGCCACCGTGACATATCTCCAGTCACCGAAGATAGATGACCAAAACTATGAACATAGTCAAACTAACCGAAGGGCAAAAATAGACCCACTATAAGAGAATAACCCCACCACTTTACACATTTGATTTTAACGAAAATCTCGTTGACCCGTTGGTGCTAAAAAACGACATTAACAAAATGACGTCGTCTATGGGAAAATGAACGCTTAGCGCGTGTTGACTAGTTTGATGAAGAAGGAAGGTTACATCATGCATGAGAGACCTTAGAAGCTGAAGAAGACCTTCAACGTCCAATGTCTTGCCTACGACTTTGAGTCACGCCCACATATTGAGACATGGGGTTTCTTAACATTTGATTGCATCCTTATATATTTATTAGCTTATGTTTCATTTCAACTAATATGTTTCTTTTGTTGCCCGCATACCAGCAGAAAAAATATGAGATAAAGATAAATTATAGCAAGGGTGAGCACTCACATATGAGAAAGAGCATAAGGAGGGGTGCACTACTCTTTCAAGTAGCGAAGGAAAGGAGGTCCACTAACGCTTGCCAAATCAACATGGCTTTCCATCTTCCACACCAATTAGAGCTTGGATGTTCCACATTCATATCCAAGAATCTTAGTCCATATACCTCCATTCGACAGAAAATGAGCTAACCCACTCTTGACGCGGAGTTATCACATGTGTCCCCCAACATCCCTGACATGCCACCAATGAGAAAGAAGCCCAGAAGGCATATGAGCACAACTAGCACACCTTCACTTATGTCTATCATCATTAGAGAGAGACGATCATATTAATATCATCATCGGAGCAGCACCACTATAATGTAAGTCGAGAGACGACGATCCAATTGAAGGTTATAGATTTGACGAACTGTGTCTTCAAGAAATTTGCATGGACGTCAAGCACGCTAATTGACATGGAGAATATCTCCACTGGAGGTTCTACAACGACCATGTCTTCAACATCCAAATCACTAGATGATGACCAACTAAGACGTGGACGAACCTTAGACACATAGTCAATGAGGCTACTTCAAATTCCATGGTGATATGCGACCACCGCTCAATGAAGTATCAAGTACCTCGAACCTCCATTATCAAACATTCTAAGAGACTAACATAATGTCATGAAAACTCAACAAGCCACACTTATAGGAGCGAGAAGTCTATCGTTAATGACCACTACCAAAATAAAGATTGCAAAGAATTCAACTTACATTGATAACATGTAGGTAACGAATGCGCATGACCGATGCACGGATGCGTACAAACGATGCTTCATCAACAACGCTATGCTTGAGCCCTGTTGCTTGCATGCCACTAAGGATCAATCCACTTCTATGGACGGATAACATGAGGATGATGGAAATACAATCTAAGAGCATGTTGCTGAAATCGATGACAGAGAATGAAGATCGACCCTTGAAGATATGAAGAGGTAACTTGAGGCGTGAAACAGACGACTGGAGGCCTAGTAATGGCCTTGCCTTTAACATCTAAGTCGCTAGTGGGCGACCCACCAAGATGATCGATAAACCTTATCATATCATCGCTAACCACAACTCATTCACAATGATGTCATCCATGATTTTGGTGTTCCACTTCACCATCATCCCATGGTCAAGAGATTGACCTCACTCATAACGCAAATGTGTGCCAGACTTCTGACAGTCATGAAGTTTGCACCTCTATCGGAAAGGCTTTAAGCATCCACCATCTTGTCTAAATTCAATGACGACACTCACTTTGCCAATTGACGCATCAAGATGTATCAAGGACCGAATCAATTTATGTTGATATGCCTAGACGGACGATCTTGGAATTTCAGCGTTGCTAGAAGACCACCACACAAGTTGAACTCATTGACGTGAGTCTTGCACACATGGCAATAAGGCATATTCAATTCAATGTGCGAATAAGAAAAGAGTCACACTTTTCCAATATGAAGAAAATAAGTGACTAGGAGAGCCAACCCTAGAAGGAGGAAGAGCGTTCAACCCACCATCTTGCTAGACTTGGACATATACTTTCCCCGAAGAGGTCTTGACATGCTACACTCAACTCTTCCGCTGCTACAGTCTCATATCAAGACAATGTCCACGCGACACCATCCGCAACACGTCGGATCCAAAGGAGCAAGCTATGTTTCAGTCGGTACACCATATTCTCAGTTAATTGATTGACCTAATATGGTTATTACAATGCATTCTACATATTCTTAAGGATTTTCTTGACATGCCAAAACTGATAAGTTCTTTGAGCATGAATAGGAATAAGTTGGTCTTAGAAGGTGCGGGCTCAACTACATTAAGTATCAACTTATATCTTTATACATCTTGAGTATTCTATATTGTAAGAATTATATATCTTCATACTATTTTCATGTTATAAATCATGTTGAGATCGGAATTTGCACAAACGAATTAGCTTAAAAATATATCCATCTATTCAACAATTCAGCAAAGACCCCCGTGCTAAGCATATGACTACTCAAATTCTTGTTATGTCAGCTCATTACTGATGAACTTGTGTCAATGCCCAGACGCGGACCAAATGGGGTACCAGTTCCACAAATCTATCTATGTAAACTCCTAGAAGTTTATTGGAACACAAAGGTATAGCTATCTTAGCAAAAATCCATCTAAGATAAAGGCATTACTAGTAGCCTTGGTCATCCAACACCAAGGGACTTGAGTCACCAGATGAGGAAGCCTTGATAGACAAGACCAATTCATGAGTGCATTAAAGTCCAACTCACTTGATATATCAGCTGAGCGAGTCTTAGGGATTATGAAGAGCATTCACGACTCTTGGACTCCCACCCACCAAAGCGAATAGTGAGAATTTTAGACCGAACAATAGATAGCGGTCATACATTCCCTTATAAGTTATGCTAATCGTTTAGTGGAATTAGCCGAAGTAGGGATAATGCACTTAGATGTAAAATTAGAGTCAATAGTTAGAGCTCAAAGAGAACCAAAATGAATTTGTTTCCTCACCAAAGATTTAGTCTTCTATCAAGAACCTTCACCAGTCAAGGTTATCATCACTCCAAGTCGAGGATGTTGTCATAACCCGCTTAGGACCTTTATAGTCCAAACCTTCGAGCTAGCATGAAGATGGTCAACCACCCTAGAAAACTTACCTCGACGCGACAAGATTGATTTCTTATGCAATCAAGTCTTGTGATTTCAACAAAAACCACTTACTCAAACTTAGGTACACCATATTCTTCTTCCAATTGAGTTCCCTATCCAACAAAAGCCTTGGTTGTCCAGGGAACTAGGGTCTTGTTGATGTCATAATTTGGTTCGACAACGAAACTTGACTTTTCAACCTATTCCATATAGGAAGCGTTGAAATGTTAAAGAGCCATGTAGGACACTAACCTTTCAACGCACTTAAATCTTTATTCGTTAAATAGAGATGATTCTCACACGTAAATAATAGTGAGATGCCTAACTTAGCATTCAAAGTCTTTTTTGGACTATCACCAAGCGTCTCACCAAGTAACTTGGACTGTCACCAAGTAAGTGGTTTTACCTCACCTTCTAGCCAACATGATAAGATTAGAAAATATCATGACTTAACCAAGAGCCTCAACTTCTAAGGCCAAGAGTTCGACCTCCAAGGCTTATGATCCTCAACCCTTAAGCTCTCTCTTAGGCGTTCAAGAGTCGTGTAGAGGCATGTCAACTGAGATCTATGGTTTACCCTTCACCCACTTTCCCCACGTGTCACGAAGGCATGGCTCAAGACTGACTTAAAAAAGAAGAGACAATATAGTGTCCACACGTGTTACCAACTCTGCCAAACCCATCTTGGAACATCAGGAAGCAGAGCTGACACCCTGATTTTGAGGAATAGCCATGCTAAGCCCATGCTCCTCCTTTCCACGTCACCAATCTCTCTTCCTATAAATACAAAACCTTCCCAAGGCTGAAATGATCACAACAACACTATCTCTCTCTCTATATATATATGTATGTATATCTATACACACACACACATATATATCTATCTCTCTTTGTGGACACGTCAGGAGGGTCTCCTCCCATGCCAAGAAGCGTAGTTGCTAGGCTCATTTATTAATCTTCTTTCACAAAATCATGTTATACTTGAGCTGTATTTATTCTTCTCCAATCTCTACTTATTGTTCAAACACTTGATTGACTTGGATGTCGGAGAGTGTTTGGTCGGCCTTAAGCTGGTCCTCTGATAACCTCCAACCTCACATGTCTACAGGTTCTTCAACGACACCCCTACCAACTTGAGGTAGAGAAAGCCAAGTCAAGACGTTAGAAGAAGAGAGCACGAGACAAGCCTTGCAACTTCATCCAATAAGAATGCTATTGTGATGAACGTTTGCCGACTTCAAGCGGCGGACGTCCAACGCCAAGAGAAAGGCGAGAGAAGCCCAATATCAGCCGAATGAAGTCCACCAATGAAGTGGAGGAAGCTAGCTGACGTTCAAGGAAAGGAAGCCCACCACGAAGTGATTCATGAAGGCTCAACTTCAGCTGAAGGAAGTTCACCAAAGGAGTGGATGAAGCCTACCACGAAGTGAAGCATGAAACCTCAACATTAGCCGAATGAAGTCCACCAAAGGAGTGGAGGAAGTCCACCAATGAAGTAGAAGAAGCTAGCTCAACTTCAAGGAGAGGAAGCCCACCACGAAGTGGTACGTGAAAACCCAACATCAGTCGGAGGAAGTCCGAGACGAGACTATCAGTTTTCCGACACCAATTAGTGGAGGAAGTTCGAGAGGATGAAGTTTACCATCAAGAGGAGTGTAAATGCTCGATAAGAGAGATGATGAAGTTTACCATCAAGAGGAGTGTAAATGCTCAACATCGCCAGAAAAAAGTCCAAGATCAAGAATCTAGCCTTATTCAAAGAAATCGAATGCACAGGCTCATCGATGCCATATCTCAAGTCACATGCGGTGGACTACCAAGGCGCGGTACATGACCATCGTGACATATCTCCAGCAGGAGATAGACGAACAAAACCATGGAAATAGTCAAACTAACCAAAGAGCGAAGATAGACCCACTACAAGAGAATAACTCCACCACTTTAAACGTATGATTTCAACAAAAATCTGGTTGACCCGTTGATGCTAAAAAACGACACCAACACAACTATGATTCAGACCTTTCCTCAAATATTGTTTGCCTCATAGTTGGCACTGGTTCTGGTTCATGGTAGCCACCATATTTGTATCCTCTTTTGGTTGGCACATGGTTCTATGGCTATGAGGATTCCACACAGTCAGCCTTGGCTGTCTCTCTATTCTTTCGTTTGTCGGATTCGTGCCTTTTGAGAGCGCAAGAGAATTTAATACCAACCCAAAATTGCCCAAATCTCTCTAAAATCTTCAAAGTTACGAGTAAATTATAGTTACGCCCTCAATTACAGGAGTTTAAACGTAGATTTACCTGCATAATTTAACCACAACCCGAGCTATTTGGTTTTCAGTATCACAGGCTCTTCCTACCTTAATCTAATGCAGCCGCTGCTCGAGTCAGGTTTGTCTTTTGACTCCAGAATCAATTTCAGTTAGCGTTGACTGGTTTCCTTTTTTTTTTTGGAGTTCGGATGTTTATTGGTGTTTGGTCGCCAGAAAGTTTACGAAAGGAAGTAGAGAATCTCATTGAATTTGAGGTACTATGTGGTTTTGAAACTAGAGAAGCTAATTGGGTACTTGCTCTATGGAAACTACAACCCCTAGAGTTTTTCGAGCTGTGAAGTAGTGAACCACTACCCACTTTAGTTTTTATGTTAAGTTCTTCTATAAATTCTTTAAAGCCAAATCGAAATCAAGCTTATTTCAATGGAGATTTGATTTAGTTCACTTTGAGTTTGAGATTCCGTTTCGTTTTACTTTGTTCCAGTGATCTTATTTGGCTGTGGTTTCCTGAAAGACTATGCATAGGCCAAAGTCTAGAACTAGTTAAATTGTTGTAGAGTTGGTGTGGTTCTGCGAGTTTAGACATTTTCGTTTGGTTTGCTATATTTCCTTTGATCTTACTATTGCTGTAGTTTCCTCTTTGTTCTGCTTCTTAGTTGTTTCTGTATGTGGTTTGTTTCTGTTTTGGGTTTCACGCAGCTAATGAACAAAAGAGAAATATTAGAAAATTGTGCTATCGCAAACCCAGAACCTTGAACGCTTTTAGGTTATACGAACTGTGTTATCTTAATTTGCCAAGTATCATATCAGTCATGAACTATCACTGTGTGTTCAATTTACTGATTTACTGCATGTACAATTACATTATGTATTGTTCCTCCTATCAGAAGAAAGATAAAAGTACAGTTTTTCTAAACCATGATTTTGCATTGTTCTTCAAATCATCAGTGTTTGGATTTACTGTTCTCCAAAACATTAACTTCAATCGTTTAACCAAGTCTATTATGGATAATTTCTCATCATTGTTTATTCACATCAGGGGGGAGAATGGAGGGGGGAGGAGTGGAGGAGGATTCATCTTTGTAGAACAACGGTTTTGTGGATACTACATGGAACTCTGCCTTTATTTCATGCATGCTCGGTTTGAGTACATTTCTTTCTTTAAGTTCTGTTTCTTAACAGGTAATAGAAAAAGGAGTCATGCCCGTTAAAACATATCAGACTATATAAAGACTCTGTTTGAATCTCTACCCATTACCAGATCGTTGTAACTCAACTTCTCATTATACTTCTTTTCTGGTGGGAAAACATTTTTTTTTAACTGCCAATATAAGGAATAGCTTTTCAAAAACTGGGGAATCCCCCCAAAAGCCATGAACTTGTTCCTCAAATCTCAAAAGCTCAAGCCTTCTCCTTCTCCTTCCCCTGACTCTCCTCTTCACATAGCTTCTCTCCTCCAGGGTCCTCTCTCAACCTCCCACCTCCTCCAAATCCACTCCCAAATTATCCTCCAGGGCGCCCACGACAACAACCTCATCGCTACTCGCCTTATCAACCACTACCCTTCTCACATTTCTCTCCGAATCCTCCACTCCCTCCCAAAACCCAATCTCTTCCCTTTCAACTCCCTCCTCAGCCTCTTTGCCCAACAGGGCCTCTTCTCCAATGCCTTGTCCCTCTTCAAATCCCTCAAACAGATCCCCCTTTCGCCCAACAGCTTCACCTTCTCTTTCCTTGTCAAGTCATGTGGGGATTCTGTTCATGCCAATCAAATCCACACCCATGTTGT
This sequence comes from Fragaria nilgerrensis, assembly GCA_010134655.1. NCBI lineage: Eukaryota > Viridiplantae > Streptophyta > Magnoliopsida > Rosales > Rosaceae > Fragaria > Fragaria nilgerrensis. The sequence continues at coordinate 948,881 of CM020977.1, forward strand.
CAAAACGGGGTTTCTCTCTGATCCTTTCGTCGGTAATGGCCTGGTTGCTGTGTATGCCAAGGGAGTGAAGGATTTGGGCTCTGCACGGAAGGTGTTTGATGAAATGCCTGACAAGGGTGTTGTTTGCTGCTGGACTTCTTTGGTTGCCGGCTATGTGCAATCTGGTTATGCTGAGGAGGCCTTGCGGGTTTTTGTGATGATGGTTGAGGGGAATTTGCGGCCCGAGGATGCTACATTGGTCAGTGTTTTGTCGGCTTGTTCGAGTCTTGACATGTCAGAGATTGGGAAATGGGTTTTGATTCTGTCGCGAGTTGATGACAATGTAGTTGGGTTGGACTCTGCTAAGACTGTGCTGGTGTATTTGTATGGAAAATGGGGGAAGGTTGAGAAGAGTAGGGAAATGTTTGATGGAGTTTCGGAGAGTGGGAAGCGAAGTGTGCTGCCTTGGAATGCTGTTATCGGTGCGTATGTTCAGAATGGTTGTCCTCTGGATTGTTTGAGTGTTTTCCGGCTGATGGTGGGAGATCCCACTTGGAAGCCTAACCACGTTACTATGGTGAGTGTGCTTTCGGCTTGTGCTCAAGTTGGCGATTTAGAGCTTGGCAGGTGGGTTCATGAATACCTGAAATCAAAAGGAAGCAGATGTGTGATTAAATCAAATAGAATTCTAGCCACTGCTCTGATTGACATGTATTCCAAATGTGGGAGTTTGGTGAATGCAAAAAAGGTTTTTGATCAGATGGTGTCGAAAGACATTGTTTCGTTCAATGCTATGATCATGAGTCTTGCTGTTAACAGTGAAGGAGAGGAGGCCCTCAGGCTATTCTCTAAAGTCCAAGATTTTGGTTTACAACCCAATGCTGGTACCTTCCTTGGTGCTTTATGTGCATGCAGCCACTCAGGTTTTTCCAAGAAAGGACGTCAAATATTCAAGGATATGACCTCAGTCTTTTCCATTTCACCTAAATTAGAACATTATGCTTGCTATATTGATCTCCTTGCCCGAGCAGGCCTAGTTGAGGAAGCTCTCGAGGTTGTGACTACCATGCCTTTCGAGCCTAATAGTATTGTGTGGGGTGCTCTGCTTGGAGGTTGCCTACTCCACTCTAGATTAGACTTAGCTGAATATGTTTCCGATAAACTTGTTCAATCTGACCCTGACAATACCGGCGGTTATGTCATGCTGGCTAATGCATTTGCATCTGATCATCGGTGGGGTGATGTCTCTTCTATGAGGCGGTTTATGAAGGAAAAGGGAGTGACCAAGAAGCCTGGCTGTAGTTGGATGAGCATTAATGGTGTTGTGCATGAATTTCTTGTAGGATGCTCATCACATCCTCAAAGTGACAGTATATGTAGCTTACTAAATGGGATGGTGAAGCATATGAAGATAGCAATTGACATACTATGATACATTTTTGTTAAAAGTATGCTTTTTTTTTTTTTGTTCTTTTCTAATTGACATACTAATTGATTTTGGAGGTCTATTGAACATAATATGGTTTTTCATCTTTTGCCACAGGTATGCACCAAGGAATGCTGAATATAGGCTTTGTCTAATAACACAGTTTTGACATTCGTGTTTTGACATTGAAGAAAAAAAGAATTGAAAAAAAAATGTCAACAACATCAGAAGTTAACTTACAGGGGATGTTGCTTAGAAGTGCAAACATATTTGAAGTCTCTGGAAAAGATAAGTTTCAAACAAAGCTGGAATCCTTACTGAATTTCCATCGGAGAATCTGGATAATCAAGGCCTGGGTAAAGTGTGTCCTGAGGCTCAAAATTATTTCTGTGCCCACTTATCTTCTGTCAAAAAGGTATGCACTAGTTTATATGGAGCCTTCAACTGTAGGGAAAGAATTTGGATTTAATCGAATAATCTTTTGCTTTTATAGTAGTTTAACTCAGGTTGCTTATTTGAAGTAATACAATGTTTTTTTTTTTTTTTTTTTTTTTTTTTTAACTTAATGCTTGAGAATAAAAATTAGAGCTAAACTTAAGTGACCCCAAACCCAAATGATTAAAAATAAAAAGATGCATTAGACATCATATCTTAACAGATTCGAGTGCTGGCCTGCCAGGTGAGAAAATTTTGTCTGATGTTATAAGTTACTTTCCACAAAACATAGTCTTCAAAATAGGGTCTGAAAGCTACTCCATTTTTGTAATCATTCGATTTTTTGTTATTGGCTCAGTTTTATATACTCCTCCATTTTCGATTTATTTTATCTATTTTGTTGGTTGAGGATTTGAGGTAAATCAAAGTAGGTAGTGAATTCTGAGTGAAGGTGAGAGTCAATTTACCAGAATCTTCCCTTTTGGTTGGGAAATTTTCTTCTGAATTGTTTAGAATCTCATTCCCAATACAAACCAAACTCCTTTATTATGATTGATAGAACCTTTTGCTAGATTTGGATTCTGAGATATCATTTTATTTCAAGCAAAAGGGTATAAATCTGATGCGTCATGCTTGCCAATGATGCAACGATGGTTCATTTGTTTTGATGAATTGATAATGCAGATCAAGTCTCATAGGGGGCTTACTGGGATTCCGTGTTGCTGAATTTCAATAAGGAATGGCGGAGTCGGCTATGGCCTATGGCAAAGCAAGTCGTCAGAGAGAGTTTGGGGTCATTCATTCTGAAAAGTTTCTGATGTTCAGGTTCAGGTATATGGTATTGACTTTGTTCTGAAGTGAATTCAATCTTTTGCCTTGTGATTGATTGGATTACTGAGTTGTATGATATTAGAGGTTTTTCATGATTGTGCCCTACTTTGTTTATAGCATACATATGTGTTTAAACTTGAATGTTCATAATGTGTTCCAATAACTGGTTAAAATCAATTTCAGTCTATGAGGATAGATAAATGTCCTTTTGCTTTTTCATTCATATGCAACATGAATTGTTGTCTTTTTCCCAAGATGACTCTTTCCCCTAAAATGAATCTCAGTAGATCTTAGCTTCCACTTGCCATAACTAAGCAGTCAAAAAGTTGTCTCTCTTAATAGCTTCTATAAATTTTGATATTTAAAGGGTAATGTAGGAAAACTTACCTAGTTTCACTATAAAATGCACACTATTATTTTGACACCCTGCAAGGATATGTGTTAGAGTACACACAGGTTTGTGTTGGGGAGCATTTTGTACATAATTGGGTACATGGATAGGCTAACTAGTTTGTTTGACTCTTGTTGTGTGTGACTCATGTTGCAAGACTTAACCTGCCCCTCAGTAGTTTTCCGCAAGGATGTTGGGACTAAGGAGATTATGATCCAAAGTTGCATCTGGAAATGTGAGCTGAGAAGATCTTTGTTATCCCCTGGGTGGATTTTACATGAAATAAATTCTCTTTTCTTTCTTTTACCTGTCTTTAAATCATTACAATCCATGCACTGAAAGGGACTGGTTGGCGGTTCTACAAGATTTTCCAGAAGATCGTATAAGATGAGGAAAAGTGGAAAGTAAGATGCGAGTGCACTAAATAAAACACACCTGGTTCCAAAGACTTAACATCTTACATGGAGAAGCCAATAGGGCAACTTGCATTGGGATCTTACTCATATAATTAATACTTTTACTATTTGAATCAAGTTCGTTTACAAATTTAGTATACGATTTGTTGTTCTATGTCTTGGCGGTTTTTTTATTTAAAATTTAATTTTCACTTGGTATTCATTGGGATTTTCTCCATTTTGTCAACAACAGATGCTTTGTTTGTTTTGGGAAGATGTCTACATCTGGTTCTTCCCTTTTTTGAAGAAATTCGATGATGTCAAAAGGAAAATTCTGCTCTTTATATGCAACACTTGGTAGAGGAAGGAAAGAATTATTTACTGGACCATTTGAGATCGATCGCTACAACGAGAAAAGGTTAGGTTTCTGATGAGATCAAGGAAAAGATTTACCATTTGGAGTTCTTTGTCTCTCACTGTGGTTCATCTTCATATTTTTCCTTTGGTGGTTTTGGCCTTTTTTTCAATCACTTGTTGGCAACTGGGGTGGTTTGGCATCTAAAAACGTGGCAAATAGCATGCCTCCAAATCTTGAAAATGTGTCGTTTTGCTTTCTCTTCTCTCTCTTCCTCTGCCTAAATTGTCTTTCTCTGTGACTTGTCCCATTCCAATTTCATTGTTTTTGTACTACTGTAATTATTCATTTGATCAAGTTTGAGGCCCCATTTCATTTCCTTTCTACTTTCCCACAATGTTTAACTCCCAAATGAAAGTAATGCATACTTTTTTTTTTTTACTTTTTTCCTTCATTTCTACACCCATCAGCTAAGCTTGTAAATATACATTTCATTCCCAGTCTGTATTCACACAATGTTAGAAGCTCCAATTCAATGTCAGAATCTCCAACTGTAAGTAACACAGAACTTTTTTCTTTATTTCTGTGACACAGTTTGTTGGTTCCTACAACACAGTTAACCACTATGAAAGCTGTTTGTCCAAAAACACTTGTAAATTTGTATTGCCGGCGAGCCGTGACATGTTGGAGGCGGTGCGTTCAAATTCCTCTCTTAATGGCCTACCAATACCAACGAACAAAGCCAGTAGTTGGCACTTCCAAATGACTTTTTGGACTCACTCACTCACCTAGCACCAAGAAAAAAAAAAGTCATAATATTAAGAGTAAGAAAAAAGAGATAAAATGCGAATAGACTAGATGGGGAAATGATATGGGGAGGGGGAATATGAGGCTGGCGATAGTTCCAATATAAGCCAATCATCAGAAGTTCAGACCCATGAGAATGAATGAGCTGCCATAATTTGTTGCCTTGTCAAATGGAAATGAATAATATCACCGTCTGTCTTAGAAACAAAACCAAGAATAAGAATCAGTACCAAAGCCTCCGGCAACCTCTTCCTTACACATAAGTGCATAACAAGCAGCTTGCTCTTCCTCAACGCATGCACATTTCCAAGTAGGTATGCAAGTTTGTGTTTTGTTTCCATCCACATTCAAATTGAGCTACATCTTTTAGTGGAAGTCAACAGAATTCTGTTGAACTTGCAGGTTAGGATGAGCAGAAGAAGATTTGGGTCGGTTCGATCCGCGAACAGTCTAGTATATGGAGATAGAACTCTTGAAGGTAGTCCTTCACCTTTGCTCAAGAAACATCATCCCCCGTTAGATAGCCCAGAGGTATCATCACATTCCCATTTCTAGTTCTTTTTCGACTTAATTTGAGTTTCCTGGATGTACTAGTCTGTTGTGATCATGCCTTGCCTAATGTACGTACACATTTGCTCCTTTTTGTCTACAAAAAAAGTCCCCTTCAAGAGCACGAGAACTCCATATGGCAAGGAGGGACATAGGTCGATACAGAGAAACCAGAACTGACACAGACTTGGTCAAAGAACAGGCGCAGATCGAGCTATATGATGCAAAGAAGATAGCTAAAGATCTGTCTTCAGTAATTGAGGAATCAAACACGGTGGCCAGAGCACACACAAAAGAGATTGAAGCACTGAGGAAACCGAGAAGGCGTGGAGAGAGTCGAGTATTATTGCCTGTTGGGGATGCTCATGTGGAGAATAACAAAAATTTTGAACAAGTCATGAGAGAATTGCAGCTTTTGAAGCAGGAACTGAGCATGCTCAAGCTCGATATGGCTAATGTTTTGGAAGAGAAATCACAGGCAGAGAAGCAAGCAGAAGCTGCAAACGAAAAGATGATGTTTTATACAAGCTCGGCAGAAGCTATCAGGAAGGAGATTGAGGAAGCTGATGAAGAACAAGTGCTAGTTGAGTTGGCTCGGATTGAAGCCTTGAAAGAAATTGGAGATATTGAAGCTCAAAGACAACAAGAAGCCAATCAACAATCATCTGTGGTGGTGGAAACCAGGAAAAAAGTTAACGAGATTACTCAAGAGATTGATCAGTCAGAACAAGTTGAAACCAAATTATCTGAAACATTGTCTAATGTGGACGTGTTGCAGAATGAACTACAGTTAGTTAAAAGAATGGAAAAAAGTAGTGGTCAAATGACAGATAGCATGCAGCTCTCGGAAACTAGTTTCCAAAGAGGAGAGGACTCGGAAGCTTCACCCTTGTTACAGTCGATCACAGAAGAACTAGAGGCGGCAAAGAAAGAACTGGCTGCAGTAAAGGAAGAAGGATTCCAGTACATGGCCTCCATGGATGTTATAAGAAACGAGATGAAGCATATCACAGATGAGACAGCACGGATAAAGAAGGCAGAAGATAAAGCGGATTTAACTGTTCAAAATCTCAATTCAAAACTTCTTAGAGCCAATGCCAAGTTGGAAGCTGTATCTGCATCTGAAGAAAAAGCAAATTCAATTCTATCCAGTCTTTGTGTCACTCTTGAACAGCTTAAGGCGGATGTTGATGCCGCAAAGAAAGAGAAGGAGATGGCCAGTGAAGAGGCTGCAACCATCAAGTCGGAAATACTCAAGATTGAATCAGATATAGACGTAGCTGAGGAAAAGTTTGAGGCTGCAATGCAAGAACTTGAAGAAGTCAAATCTTCAGAGGCTGTAGCTCTTGAAAATCTCAAAACTCTTATTGAGACTAGCATGAGAGCTAGAGCTTCTGCAGCTCAGAGTAGTTCATCAATTACCATATCCAAGTTTGAATATGAGTACTTGACTGGACGCGCAGTTGTGGCCGAAGAAATTGCTGATAAAAAGGTGGCAGCAGCTCAGGCTTGGATTGAAGCTATAAAGGCCAGTGAGAAGGAAATATTGATAAAGATAGACTTAGCTGAGAGAGAGATGAAAGAAACGACAGTGGGGGAGAAACAGCAACAGGCATCTAGACCTGAAAGGATGCTTGAGGGACAAGGATTACAAAACTGGAGACAAAAGAGTTACAGAAATGCAGCATCTGGAAACCGGCGGACTAATGGAAATTTAACTCCATCAAGGCGAGCCAAGCTCCGAAAATCTGCGTCTCCTGGATCTCGGCATATGAATAATTTCCCCATTCAGAAGAAGAAGGTAATACCTAATCTGGGGAAGTTGTTTGGGGGGAAGAAAATTGAAAATGATGTGTGAGCTGTTTCAAGTTTATGCAAAACCGAGTCCAGTTTAGTAATAAAGAAACTGCACCGCATACTTTATAGCTTTAGGAGCGTTTTATAGTTTTGTTCTTCTGCAAATAAGTGGTCCTCAATCAAGCTTTTGGTTCCTAAACTATGTACTCTGAATGATGTAAGTAGTGAATGAAAGAGTATCCATGTACAAAAATGCCATAGCTGTGAAGGATTCATGTCTACAATAAAGGAGATTAGAGTTGTAAGCATACGAATCATAATCATACAGCAAGTACCCGTTCTTCAACCTCTAATTCCCTGCTCCCAGTTGTCTAGGTTGAATTGAACACACATGAAGCTAAGGACCTGGAACTCTACTGTCCTTTTGACTTGTTTCAGAGGGAAAATGATTTACATGCATGAGGATTTACAGCCGGTTCAACATAACTACTCCATTACGTTTAACTTGCCACTTTTGGATATATAGATCTCTTTCTGATCAACTTCATGAGATTCATACTGCTCAAGAAGTTTTTTTTATTTTTTTTATTTTTTTTATTTTTTTATTTTTGGTCAATGATCCCGAAAAGCACTCTACCTAAAAGTCTAGAAGTAAAGGACTTGGTCTAAGGACTACGGAATAGATTTGTAAGGTAGAACTAGATAAACTTGGTTGGATACTCCTTTCTGAACCTGATAATTAGTGGTTTAGTTATGACTGCAATATGTAGGCATAGCTCTTTTCTCTCGAGTCTTGACCAGGACAAACCTACTTCTGCCTTTTCTTCTGGGAAATGTACTGTATTCTTGGAGCTAGAACTTTGCCAACGAAATTTATAAGATAGACTGTGGGTTATGGAACTAACATTTACTCCGGAACGTCAATTGGTTCTGCCCCGTTCTACTTCCAAACTTTGTTACTGATCAGCAAAGATCACAAATTGATCTGAATGATAAGAGTTTGTTACTACATAGTAGTGTGGTGCATGCCTGGATCGTCCTAAGCTTCCTATCTATTTACATAATGATATTGTGTTAATTAGATTATTTTTTCTATAGCCTTATAGCCTTAGACATGTTGGAGAGGAGAGATCCCACATTGGAAAAGTGACAAATAAAATATAATTCATAAGTGGGTGGATCATTCCTAATTGTACCGAGGCCTTTTGTGATTAAAACCCAACACCTTAAAGGTGGTTAAGTTGGGACAATATCGGTACAAGGATGATCCACGGGCCACGCTTGTCGCTGTTTGACATGGTATCAGAGCGGGTCCCTCTCCAGTTGCGTCTCCACGAGCCCGGGTTGGTTCTTTCAGGGGTCATGGCCCTGGTTTGGTTCTTTCGAGTTTGGAGTTAATTCAACCTGGTTTGGTTCTTTCGAGTTTGGAGTTCTTTCAGTTGTCATGAGAAGTTTGAGGTTCTTTCGGTTGTCATGGAGCCCAGCTCAGTTTCAGTTTGTTAATCAGTTTCACGTGCAGACCTAAAAGTTAGGTTGCATGTGAGGGGGAGTCTTGGAGAGGAGAGATCCCACATTGGAAAAATGACAAATACAATATAATTCGTAAATGGGTCGATCATTTCTAATTGTACCGAGGCCTTTTGTGATTACAACCCAACACACCTTAAAAAACGGCAGGCTTTCTGTTAAACTTATCAGCCTCTCTCTATAGCAAACTAATAATTTGCCTGCTCATTCTAGAACCAAGTTGATATAAAATGCTATGCCAGTCTTAATATGTCTCGAACAAGAGATCGAGTAAGAACTTAGCCAACATAGAACCTGTGCTTTTGGCATCAAGAACAATCTCTTGATCATCTCTTTAACAAGAAATGCTCTTATCTTTTACAAGTTACTACTACTCACAACACATTGTTCAAATAGCTGCTCAGATGACTCATCAGTATTAGTCTTCAAATCCAAAAAATTGAATGGAAGCTTCCAACACCATGAAAGGTTAATTTTGTTGACTCGTTAGTATCTTTCACCGACTGTCGTAGCATTCAAGTTGAAGGGAACTCAAATATCCTTCTAGATAGTGTCAATGGTCATATTCAAGTTCCTTGGAGGATTGAATTTTTGGTCCAAGACATCATCAATGTTGTTTAGACATTGATGGTGCACAAGAGTTTCGTTCAAGATCGTCACGACGGATGCAGTGATAGCTACTAGACATCATCGTGAGGTCTCCAATCGGGTTCATTCTCTTCGTTCAAGTGCAATGATTGTTTTGCACACTAATCTTTAAGGATTTAGGTGTTGGTTGTGTTAGAATAACAAACTAACACATCTAACCATGCAATAACAATATTCGTATACAACATATTGTGTAAGTTTCTCATGGTTGATTAAGCATACTGCCTGCCCCAGCAAATTTTGTGGGAACTAATCTAATCTAATGCCACCAGACTACAATGAAATTGATGATACCATCACATTGCATGTTGTTCGTCTACGGTAGATTAATGTGACTGGCTTCATACACTAGTAGACTAGATTAGGTTGATTCCGAGTTACTCCGCGACTACAGAAAATTGGTCTACATTTGATGTACCATATATAGAACTTCCCTTCTTTCAAAACACAAGTCATAATAATGATGGTCTACTTCGATGTGGTTGTGATACACAAAATTTCATCACTGACCATACCCAAACAAAAGCTGTCGCTGAAAATTCCAAAGTAAAACTGGCATATTTGGTCAAACTCATCACACCAGATATAATCTTATTGCACTTTCAGCGCCAATCAAGACATATACCTCGGCTCCAATTGCGTTCAATGACAAGGATGGTCCAGACCAGACCAGATTTGACACCATTAATCTGTCCTCTTCATAGTTAATGGCTAAACAATCGATTAAAGTTCCTTATTTTTACATAATTGTCTTACTACATGCTTACTTATGAGTCTAGTCTATCATATATATTCAGGCTTATCTTAGAAGAAAGTGCAGCATTTATCAAGAAGGTGTAATTCAGCTTCATTACAAGTTTCACAATTCACTTACAAAAAGGTGTGACTGAAGATCCAGCAGCAAGTACAAACTGTCACATATGTCAGTCTCTCCCTCCATTTTCTGCTTTCCATATATACCAAACCCCATTTTGATCTTTGTGTCAGGTTTGCCTATTTGTAGCTTTGTACGATGGTTTTAGTGCAAGTGCTTCTCCTGGTTTTGCTTGCATTCAACTCTCCTGCATTTGTAAGCTGTGTAAATGAAGAAGGATTAGCACTGATTTTATTCAAAGAATCGTTAACTGAGTACGCCAAAGGCTCTCTCAGTAGCTGGAACTCTTCAGACCTAACCTCATGTTCATGGAATGGAGTTACATGCAAACAAGATAAAGTTGTATCTCTCAGTCTTCCATACAAGAATCTTTCTGGGATTTTCCCTCCTGCTCTTGGGAACCTCTCTGCTCTCTGCCGTCTGAACCTGAGAAACAACAGGCTCTTCGGAAGACTGCCATTGGAATTGTTCAATGCTAAGGAGCTCCAGAGTGTGGTACTATCAGGAAACTCATTATCCGGGTCTGTCCCAGATGAGGTACAGATGCTCAGTTACCTACAAACACTAGATCTCTCACGGAATTCCTTCAATGACTCGATACCTTTATCTATAGTTCGGTGCAGGAGACTAAAGAGTCTTGTCCTTGCTCAAAACCATTTCTCTGGTTCCCTTCCAGATGGTATCACCAGTTTGGCAAATCTTCGAAAGCTCAACATTTCATTCAATAAGCTCAGTGGTTCCATCCCCAAGGGCATTAGCAACTTGTGGAATTTGAGATCAACTCTTGACATGTCTCACAACTTGTTTAATGGTACCATCCCAGCAAGCCTAGGAAACCTTCCTGAGAGAGTTTACATCGATCTCAGTTACAACAATCTCAGTGGACCAATTCCTCAGGTTGGATCTCTAATCAATCAAGGACCAACAGCTTTTGTAGGCAATCTTTTTCTCTGTGGACCGCCGATGAAGATCTCATGTTCTTTTAGTACTGAAGACTCAAATTTCCAGTCCTTGTTTCATAATCCGCTTCATAATTCAAGTCGGAGCAGCAACTCTAGTACATGTGCGGTGTTCTTTGTCATTGCAGGTATCATTCTTGGGATTTGTCTTTCTGGCCTATTGTTCTCCAAATGGTATAAGAAGATCTGTGCTTGTAAAGTCAGTCAACATTTTGAACAGAAACTTATCCCTACAAAGGACTTGCTCTGCTTTGCAAAACATAGTTCGGAGTATCCAGGACATTACCAATTTGTGAAATTGGTCATGCATGTCAATTTAGATCTTGACAAACTGCTGAAAGCCTCTGCTTTCCTTCTTGGTAAGAGTAGAACTGGGATTGTGTATAAAGTTGTTCTTGAAGATGGACGAACCTTAGCAGTGAGAAGCCTTGGAGATGAAGGTTCCCAAAGGTTCAAGGAATTTCAAACAGAAATTGAAGCAATCGGAAAGATGAAGCATCCAAATATCACCACTCTTTTGGCATATTGCTGGTCAATAGATGAGAAGCTGCTTGTATATGATTACATTCCGAACGGTGACCTTGCTACTGCAATTCATGGTAAGTTGCTCATATAACTTTTCGTTGTGATGATGAGTGCTTATTCTAACACATGTGATATATGGCTTTGCTAGGAAAAGCAGGCACGGTATCCTTCACACCCCTTTCTTGGCCTGTACGTCTCAGAATCATGATAGGCGTGGCAAAAGGTTTGGCTTATATTCATGAGTATAGTCCCAGAAAATATGTCCATGGAGACATGAGGCCTAGCAATGTACTTCTTGGACCAAACATGGAACCCCATATCTCCAATTTCAGACTCGGTCGCCTCGCCAAAGTAACTGAAGAATCCATATCCTTTCAACCTGAACAAATCACAACTGACACATCGTCACTTCAGAATTCTCCATATGTGCAGAGGAGGGCAAGCTTGAGGGCGGCAGCAGGACCTTGCTACAATGCTCCTGAAGCCACTAAAGTTGCCAAGCCATCCCAGAAATGCGATGTGTACTCATTTGGGGTGATAATGCTGGAGATGATTTCTGCAAAAATGCCATACATCAGAACTGGTTCTCTAGATGTTGATTTAGTTGAATGGTTTCAGATCAGCATTGAGGAAAGGAAGCCAGTGTATGATGTCTTAGACCCGTTCTTAGCTCCGGATGTGGACATGGAAGAGGAAATTGTTGCAGTAATGAAGCTTGCTCTTGCTTGTGTTGCTAAGGTCCCTGAAAAAAGACCTTCTATGAGGGGTGTCTGTGATAACTTGGCTAGATTGGCCTAACTATCTATACAATTTTACTGGTACAAGCAAAGCAAATATTTTTTGGAGTTTGCTTAAGACCTATTTTATGCTTGTGTACGTAATCGTAGAAACATAAATAGAACGCCATAGATAGAATAGAAACGATTATGTTGGAGCATATGTTTGTGTTAGTGTTGTTGCCCCCAACTCCATCTTACAATGAGAATCAAGACAGTATTCTCAAATAATACTAAGAGTCTCCACTCAATATATGTATTATACCAATCACCAATTAGCAAATAGTCCACAACTAGCTACTCTATTTGCTTTAACAAAATAGTGACATAAATAAAAAAAATAATAATAATAACTCTATCACATGCGAAATATCATTACAAGCAACACAACTTTCCTACTAGGTTGTCGCACAGAAAGAAATCTAGCGACACTCCATTTCATCATGTCACTAGGAGATGATTTATTTAATTAAATAAATGACTCAAGTTTGCACGAGGCAAACAATGCTTAAGTTATTCCTATAATGGGGACAAAAGAATAATTTTCAAATGTATAACATCCAAGTTGTCAAGATGAGACATTTCAATAAAGAAATTCCTCATAAAGAGTAGAGTAAATTACATAGTAACACATAACCAAATATCAAAACACAAAAACCCAATTTCTTATAATTTTTATACAAATTAGGACATGGGTCTAAGCCCAAAACCAAGTTATAATAGGCCTGACCCGAATTTATATGTGAAAAGACCAAAATGCCCAGTTTTTTCAATACATGTCATTCTCTTCCCCGTTCTGGTTCTCTGCAAACACACACACACACACTCTCTCTCTCTCTCTCTCTCTCTCTCTCTCTCTCTCTCTCTCCAATGGCGTCGCACGCCTTCACCGTCGGAATCGTCACTCAACCGGCGGCTCAGATCCCAGATCCCAAAACCAAACCGCTGCGCCTTTCCCTCTCTCAGATCCCAAAACCGCCGCAACCGGCGGCTCCTTCATCGGCGGAATCATCACTCAGCCTCTCCCTCGGCGCTAGCTGTCGCGCTTCTAGGTCTTGGAGCATCGATGCTCACGAAGACTTTAACCTTCGTCGCCGCCTTCTCTGCCTTCGGTGATCCGATTCCGTGGATCATCTCTCTCGCTTTCTTCTAGTTCGTATCCTTGTTCGATAGCTCCTCGTTGGTGCCGGCTCGAACTGGCATGATCCATTGGTAGAGGAAGGGTTGCATCGAAGAGAGGAAAAGATTTCGACCGGCGCCATCGACTGGGTCCGCCGGAGTTGCCAGAAAAGTCGGGGCAGGTCAAGTCTGGGTTAAGGGGAGGAGGGCAGAGCAGAGTTAGGGTTGGGGAGTAGCAGTGGAGTTGGTGGGAGCACTGTTGGTGGTGGTAATGGTGGTTTAGGATTAGGATTGTGGTTGTGTTAGAAATATTTTTTTTTTTTTACAGTAGCTGCGCGTTAGCATAGACAATAGCAACGCGCTATCATTGAATTGGCAGTAGCAGCGCTAGCATCAGAGTCGACAGTAGCAGCGCGTTAGCATCAGAGAATTACTAGGAAAAAAAAATTGTAATAGCACCCGTAGTAGAACATTTTTATGGGCAGTAGCACATTCCTACTTGGCAGTAGCAGATTTATTGACAGTAGCACATATTATCGACAATAGCACATTTCTCGTTGACAGTAGCAATAGAATATGTAGTGAATGGTAATTTGGTAAAATTATAGTGACAGATAGCATGTAGATATTAATTTGTCCTAATTTGTTAATTTTTGTCCTTAAATGTGTAAGATAATGTGTAAAGGATGTATTTGTAAACTGAAATTTGGTTAGTAACTGAAATGTAGTTTACTATAAAGAGTAAGCATAAGACAAATGTGCTTGAAAGTTTTGATTTGGCCCCCTTACATTTTTCTTTTATTTTATTTTTTAAAAGTCATAGACACAAAAATTACATTCTCACGATAGTCTTTTTGTTGGAAAGTATGTGGTCGACAACAAATTTAAGAGTAATTTTTAGATGAAATATATCTTTTTCTGTTTTTTTCTTCGATGACACTTTTACAGAAGAGTTCTGCTACGTCCACCAAAATGTTATACCAAAATCTAATACCAAATTACATGGCATCCTACGTGGCATCTACCATGTCATCACACTCAATTAAAAAATCTCAGTTTGTTTAGTTTTCTTAATTAATAAATAACTTAAAAATATAATAATAATAACAATAAATAGTTTCCTTATCTGAATGAAATACATGAAGAAATTAACCTAGAGTATCAGAAGAAGACGATTTTCTTAGAAGACTAATCGTCAAACACGTCCAAGAAACGCAGCCGCAGTTCTCTGTCAAAACTCAACAAAAGACAGGTACGTACTTACAATTCTGAGTTAATTCTTGTTACTAAAATTGTTCGTTGTTTGTTCCTTGAGTACTTTTCTTATCAATCTATGCTGATATACAAATCTCAGAAAGCTGGAAAATATGATATATGATGTGTGATACTAATCACATCACAAAAGAGGATATGGCGAAATTGGTAGATGCTATATACAGTGGGCAACTAGATGCAAATGAACTAGAGAGGATATGCATGTACAGCTAGCTACTACAATTTAACATATACATCCAATATTCCTGAACTCTTATCTTGTTTTTTCTCTCTTTTTTTTTTTAAAAAAAAAAGACTACAAGAAATAGATATTTCAATGGAAGAAAACATTGAGAATGAAATGGATGTTGGATATGAGGAAGAAGAAGATATAGACTATGGAAATGAAGTAATAAGTGCAAGTAGTAATGTAGAAGATGAAGGTAAAATGATAGTTGGCAATCCTTTATCCTGCAAAACACTTTGAGATACTGTAATCTGAACAAGAACAAGTGTCATTAACATCCCTTATGGTTTTAGGTAAAACATACATCTGCATATCACTGTTTTTTACAGAGTACTGAGTCTTTTGCTGTCCTGATTTTCAAAGAACCTGTTATATTAGTTTATTAGGTCGTTGTTGATTTTCAAATTCAAATGGCCAACTGTGTTTGTGGGAAATGCCTTGGCGCTCAAACCAGTCTAAGGGCTGAGATCTTTTGTTATGCCAACCCGTGACCAAATGGTTTGATGCTCAAGGCTCCAGCTTGGATTTTATGATACATTATCCAATACAAAGCTGGTCCCTGTGTGATTCAAAGACCAATCGCTATCGGCTTGTCAAGGTCCACTAATGGACTGAGTAAGAGGGTTTGAAACCTTTTTGCTCCCTGCTTTGAATCGTTCATGTTTTAGGTAAGGTTTATTTGTCTTATTGAGATTGCTTGTGTCATCTCTTGTTTTGGATACATCACTTTCAGTAGTGTAGCCAAACACTTATGTCCAAAGCCTTTCTGAAACATGTTGAGGTCAGCTTGCATCATCTTTGATGCCTTGTCTGCCTATATATATCTATAGCTTTGGCTTTGCTCAACGGTTGTTAAAAACTGCCTTATTGCGTTTTCTTTATTGAGTCTAGTTTTAGCTTGCATTGTTCATGTTGCTCTAAGTCTTCTTCGTGACTGTAAACCTTAGAGCTTGAACTCAAAACTTTTTTCATCAACTCATATCATGTTGCATACCATGAGAGATGTGTAGTGAAACCAACCCAAGAAGCGTTCAAGGTTGAATCAGCTAGTGGTTGACTGAATTCACGAACAAGGCTTCTGAAAGTATTCCATGTTGTAAGAGCTTAGAAACAAGAGAGCGAATATGTCTAGACTAGTTTGGGACTAGGAAGGATAGCACTGTGGTAGTGTATCACTAAAACTATTATTCTTGTAAGAAGTTATTTCAACTTAGTAGAAAGTTTTGTCTCTCAAGAGTTGGAGACACGTAGTTTTTCTCCTTACATTTAGGGTTTCTGCGAGTAAAAAACATCCTTGTGTTATTTTTTTATTTGCTGCAATTTACTTTCTGCAAACTCGTATCCTGTGAATCTGGGATAACATAAGTGATTTAACGAAAATTCAAAAAATGGCCTATTCACCCCCTCTAGGACTTTTAGAAGAAAGTAATGATACTATTCGGAGTGAAAATGTGAAAGAAAGGATAGAAGAGCCAAAGATTGGACTAGTCTTTGATTCAATTGATGAGTTGGAGAAATATTATAGATCATATGGAAAAGGAATGGGCTTTGAAGTTTGTAAAAGAACATCAAGCAGAGGAGATGATGGGAAATTGAAGTACATAACATTCACATGTTCACGTTTTGGCAAGCCTAATAGCAAGTCAAGATATGCATTTAAATTTCGACCAGTTACAAAATCAGACTGCAAGGCTAAACTCAATGCAAATTTGCTCCCAGATGGAAAATGGGTTGTGTCCACCATTGTGCTTGGACATAATCATGATCTTAGTACTCCAAGCAAAAGACGGTATTATAAAACCGAAAGAGACTTGCGGTCACGTGTTAAAAAGAGGCTAGCGACAAATGATATAGCTGGGGTACGACCAAAAACAAGTTTCAAGTCTTTTGTGGTTGAAGCAGGCGGACATGAGAATTTAACATTTCTAGAGAAAGATGTGAGAAACTATCTTGATAAGTTAAGGCGTCTGTGATTAGGGGAGGGAGATGTTGCTGCTATTCAAAAGTATTTCCTAAAAAATACAAGGTGACAATTCAAATTTCTTATATTTAATGGATATAAATGAAGAGGGTCGGTTAAGGAATGTGTTTTGGGCAGATGCAAGAAGTAGAGTTGCTTACGAGGAATTTGGTGATGTTGTGACATTTGACACCACATATTTAACGAACAAGTATGACATGCCATTTGCATCTTTTGTAGGTGTCAATCATCATGGACAATCAATATTACTAGGATGTGGGTTGATTTCTCGTGAGGGTACAGATACATTTACATGGCTATTCCAGTCTTGGCTTACATGTATGTCTGGTCATGTTCCAAATGCAATCATTACAGATCAAGATAGAGCAATGCAAAGAGCAATTGAGATTGTCTTTCCTAATACACGTCACAGGTGGTGCTTGTGGCATATAATGAAGAAGGTTCCAGAGAAACTGAAAGGCTATAAAGAGAAATATGAGCCTATAAAGTGTACTTTTCAAAAAATTGTTTATGATTCACTAAGTTGTGATGAATTTGAAGATCGCTGGAAGGTGTTCATCGAAAAGTATAACATGTAGAACAACAAATGGTTAATGGGTACAACTCAGCGTAGTTTTGTGAAAAACACTTTCTAGGCAGGCATGTCTACAACTCAGCGTAGCGAGAGAATGAATGCATTCTTTGATGGGTATGTAAACTCAAAGACTACACTAAAGCAATTTGTGGAGCAATATGAGAATTGTCACATCCCGACCCGTAAATTTTATCTTATTTACTAGCTTGGTTATAATAAGAATTTTTACCGTCTCCGAAATTGAGATATAGTTTAATTGGTCCCTAGAGGGGTTTAGAGGGACGATTATTTCGGAGAGTTATTCGTAGGAGAAAAATGTAACGACGGTAAAATAGTAAATTTTAGCTAGTAAAAGATAATTTTTATAAGGGTATTATTTTTTGGGGGTGTTAAATTTTGTATTTAGGTATTTTTTATGGTGTTGGGCCGGGTTGGTGTAAGGCCCAAGCCCGTTTCTTTTTCTTTTCTCTTCTCCCTTTCTCTCTCTTCTCTCTCTTTTCTCTCCCGCATTCTCCCTTTCTCTCCCCACTGCCGGATTTCTTCCAGCGCCGTTCGCCGCCGTCCGGCCAAGCCAGGCCGCCGGACTGGTCTCGTTCGGACCCCCGCCGTTCCCTCTCTCTTTCTGGGCCGGTGACTGGCCGGTTGCGCCGCCGAACGGGGAGAAAACTCCCCTAGCAGCCGATTGCCTCTTTCGCCGGAGCTCCCTCCTCCGGCCACCAAAGCCGGTGATCTTTGGCTCGTTTTGAAGCTCTCCTCCCGTGCAACAACCCCTCCAAAAGGCTCGATCTCTCTTGAGCTCGGTAAGGAGAAATTCGAAGTTGAAATTCTAGGGCTTTTAGGATGTTTTCGTTCGATTGACCTAGTTAGGCTTGAAATTGGACTTAGTGATAGTTATGAAAGTTGTTTGGGATGATGAGAGGAAGATTCTGTTGAATTTGGTAGAATTTGGACGTCGCCGGAATCGACCTCCGGCCACCGCCGCCGCCGCCGTTTTGGGGTTTTGTATAATTTTAAATGTGTAATAATTAGAGGAATTTAATGAAGTGAATTGTGGAATTTTCGGACGAGTTTTGAATAGGTTTGTGAATTTCCGAAGTTTGGTATTTAGGCGGTTAAATAATATAAAATCCGATCGTAGGATTTAAATCAATTTCTAGAGAAGGTTGTATTTACAACTGCCGAATATGATATTAAAGTTTGGATCGTTTCGATTTAAGAATATCGAACTTAGGCAATGATGAGCGTATTTATGGCTCTCAATTAATTTTGCCTATTTTATCAATACTGGATTTTAGTTGGGAAATTAATTATACATTTGGAACAGGACGTGAGGAGACTCAAATTGGAGAGACCTCGGATCGACGTCAGGCTTAGGCCTAAGTTGTGAGTGGATCTTTGTTTTAAATAAAAAACATGCGATGAATGATTTGAATGATTTTATTAATCATTGAATGATTTAATTAATCATTTATTTCTTCTGATGAGATTTATTGATTTCTCGCCTATTTGACAATTTTTCCTCCTTTGGAGAGATCCCGAAAATGAGATTTTCGGTGGATATATATGTTTTGGATTTTATGAGAATAGTATGTATATAAATGCTAGCTAGCCATACGTACTTGGTCCGTCATAATGAGGTAAATACCATTATGACGCGTCGTGCGTGTTAGACACAAGCGTCATAGCCCTATATGAAAACTTCTTTCTTTTTCATTTTATTTAGGTTTTCATATAGGGAGTCCACACGTATATGTACACCGTCCATTTTCGGTCATAATGAGGAAAAATACCATTATGGCGCAACGTGAGCGTTAGACGCCAGCGTTGTAGCCTTGTATGAATTTCTATTTTTCTGAATTGTTTCTAGGATTCATACAAGGAGTCTGACGAGTGTAGATACATACGAATATATGATTATATATGGTTTAGCCTGAGAGGCTCCATTTTATTTGAGTTTGTGACTAGACAGTGCTAGTTGTGAAATTGTCAGATTATGAATTGAGCGCTTTTGAGCTGCCGCATGCAGTATATTTTCTTTGAAATTAAAATGGGAATACATAAATATTTTGTTATTAAATTATTTATGTCCACTCACTCTAACGTTATTAAATGTCTTCCCCTGGGCCCTTCGTTTTAAAATGCCCAGTCTGCAGGATTGCATAGTTGAGATCGGGCGTACATGGAGAAGAGGCATAATCAATAGTATAGCTTCCGCTCTTTTCTATTTATTTCTAGTTCATTTCCTCTCAAATAGAGTTGCTCTGAATATGTTGGTTATATGATCTTTGTTAGATTAGTAAATCTATATTGGGAGAGGTTGTAATTTGTGGGGAGCACGAAGGCTCCAGGAGTCTATAAGGTTGGATTTGGAACCTTTAGACGTGTTTGCAGGTTTCTATTAGAAGGGTTGTCCATTTTCAAGGGAGGTTGTACCAAAATTAGCGGTAAATCATTCCTTGGAGGTGGACCCCGCACGATTTACTCCGGGTTTAGGGTGAAATTCGGGGTGGGTCGTGTCAGCTTGGTATCAGAGCACTAGGTTATTCGATTCCTTTCTCGTTTCAGTACTATCTCATATTCTTGGTCATACTTAGTGTCTATAGAGTGATGGTCCGATCGCGACGGATCTATTAGCATTATATGCTTAAGACATTATGTGTTGATTAAGTTTGTGATGTAGTTGTTCTTATCTTATTTATGGACATTGTTGTGCCATAAATGTTCATATCTTTAAGACTATGCCTCTGTACGCCGACCTCTTGAGTAATCATTATGATTTGAGTAATAAAATGTATATGGATTATGTATTTTTTTCAAAGGTTATTGAGTTGATATCATAATTGTTAGAGTTCAATTGCAAGTTGGAAACTCTAGTGGGGAACTCATATGCGTGATAGCATTCCTTTCATTTGATTAATGATTGATTGGGTTTTGATTAAGATGTTAAGGTCAACATCTTGTGCGAATCTGTAGTAGGTGAAATGTTTGATTCGAATAATGTCTTGGAATTTCCTATTTAAGGTGGGCAAGTATGGAGTTGTAGTAGTCCGATGGAAAAATCTTGGTATCGAGATCATGACTTCTAGGAGCAAATAGTTGGAAAGGAAGTTCGAAATAGTGGTGTATTATTTTGAGGTAAGGGTTGGTTGAAGTGATGCGGGAGGTATCTTTGGTCATTCAAAGAGGTACCTATGTGAATTGTTGAGGACTCTAATTTTTGGGCTAATTAATCACGGGGGATTTGTGGCTAATAAAAAGACTATTATTTAGAGAAGTCTTGATTGATGACCAAATTTTCAACTGCCTTGTCCGTAGAGAAACTCAGTTGGGATTATTTTGGTTAATGCTTGTTATGGTATGATGGCGCATGTTTTAACCATACAGCTCTAATCAAGGATATGTTTCTTATTCTTGGAATCATCATATTAAAGAGTATAATCAGAACATTTTGGAGAAGGAGGTTATTAGCAGTCGAGGAATAGTAAGATTTTTGGGTGACTTTCGTCTATATTGTGATTTAGCTGAAGCCGGCTAAGACGTTAAATATAAGAGTCCAAGATTATTTTTCCTTGGATTGTTGGCCTTGCAAGAGTCATTGAGCATGGCGTTGTGAAAAGCTTGTTGTTGTGTCATAGCAAGAGAATTGAAGAAAGTGAATGGTATATCTAAATATTTTGAATTGCTAGCAAGCTCTGAAGCGTTGAGTAGCAATTGTCGGTTATATCATTTTATTCGTGGAGCCATTATGGATTCTTTTAGAATTCTAGGTGTTGAAGTTCGATCTTCGGATTTGTTGAGTGTTTTATAAAGATGGTAAATGTAGTTGACCATGAAATTATAATATTAAAGTAGATGCAGAAGAGTTGAGGTCATTTTGACTTTACGACAACAGTCGGGAATGGATTAATATGTTGAGATCTTTGAAAGTTCTTGGTAATGCTAATTTTTAGCGACCTTGGTCGCTAGGATGGAAAAGTGAGGAATGTTGGTGTGGCGTGAATGTCCAGAGGAAAGTATTATATCTTAAAGTGCGTGGCTATTGGAGTTGAATATTATGTTATCTGGAATAGCTGTAGATAAAAGGATTTATTGGAGAAATGTGGATGGGTGTTCTTAGTGCTTTCAGTCTGCGTTGTATTGAATTAGTCGATACAAGTCTTCAATGACATAATATTAATGTTAAGTGTGAACGAAGTCTATTTGCTAATGTCACTTCGTTTGCAGTTGGAGTTTCTTTGGCATACTCCGCTTGGGGATTTGTTCATCTTCCATGCTAGTGACTTAGTAAATTGGATTTTATATGGAACATGTTTTGGCGATATATAAGTTGTTTATGTTGCAGCTTTATATAACCGAAATGTTCCATTCGCATGATAATCATGTTTCAGATCAAGCTGCTAGTTTGGGTGCTCAAAATAGTGATGTAATAGTTTTGGTGAAGAGACCTAAGTGACGTGGTTTTGACCTCTTCATAATGTCGTTTCAAAAATCGAGGTTATCATATGTTAGTGGACTGGTCACTTTGGCAGAGCAAGATTTTCTTGTGGACTTGCGAGAGCTTTGACTTCGCAAAAGACTCTGCAAAGTGTCCCAGTACTAGAAGTGATTGTTGCAGTTCTGCAGTGTGTGCATCCTTAAATCTGTTCATTTAGCGGGTCTTATTTTTAACCCCTATGAGCATGTGGGAATGCGTGAACTCTAGTTTCCTAGCAAATGGGCTTCATTGTCAAATTGTGAGCAGCGTATTGACGATGTTGTTGCATGACGTTAGGAGATTTGAGCCCGATGGTGATAATGATTTTTCATTGCACAGGAATTAGTGTACATACCTACAGGTACTCGTACTCTGGAACAGGTATCATTGAACTCACTTACGTGTAAACGTTAATGATAGTTCAATGAAGAATTTAAAGTATTTGAGAAGAATTATAAAGATGTCCGTAGGAAGGACCATGAGTTTCAAGTGAATGTTTGGGTGTTTTCGGAATTGTCTCCTTGGAAAGGAGTGGTACTTTTTGGTAATGTGGAAGCTTGGTCCGAGATTTATTGGTTTTTATGGGTTTTTAGATCAAGTTGGCTCTCTTGCGTATCGGTTAGTTTTGCCTCCGGAATGATCCAAGATACATAATGTGTTTTATGTATCCATGTTTCGCAAGTCTATTGCCTATCTCTCTCTTGTGCTGCAAGAGCAGCCGCTCAGTTTGACGAGAGATTTGTCCTATGAAGAGGAACCGATTCAGATTCTCGACCGAAAGGAGCAAGTGCTCAGGAACAAGACAATCTCACTTGTCAAGGTGCTTTGGAGAAGTCATCAAGTAGAAGAAGCTACTTGGGAATTAGAGGAGCAAATGATGCAGCAGTATCCCTACCTCTTCGAATGACAGGTATGTAAATTTCGAGGACGAAATTTTTATAAGGAGGGGAGAATTGTCATATCCCGACCCGTACATTTTATCTTATTTACTAGCTTGGTTATAATAAGAATTTTTACCGTCTCCGAAATTGAGATATAGTTTAATTGGTCCCTAGAGGGGTTTAGAGGGACGATTATTTCGGAGAGTTATTCGTAGGAGAAAAATGTAACGACGGTAAAATAGTAAATTTTAGCTAGTAAAAGGTAATTTTTATAAGGGTATTATTTTTTGGGGGTGTTAAATTTTGGATTTGGGTATTTTTTATGGTGTTGGGCCGGGTTGGTGTAAGGCCCAAGCCCGTTTCTTTTTCTTTTCTCTTCTCCCTTTCTCTCTCTTCTCTCTCTTTTCTCTCCCGCATTCTCCCTTTCTCTCCCCGCTGCCGGATTTCTTCCAGCGCCGTTCGCCGCCGTCCGGCCAAGCCAGGCCGCCGGTCCCGTTCGGACCCCCGCCGTTCCCTCTCTTTCTGGGCCGGTGACCGGCCGGTTGCGCCGCCGAACGGGGAGGAAACTCCCCTAGCAGCCGATTGCCTCTTTCGCCGAAGCTCCCTCCTCCGGCCACCAAAGCCGGTGATCTTTGGCTCGTTTTGAAGCTCTCCTCCCGTGCAACAACCCCTCCAAAAGGCTCGATCCCTCTTGAGCTCGGTAAGGAGAAATTTGAAGTTGAAATTCTAGGGCTTTTAGGATGTTTTCGTTCAATTGACCTAGTTAGGCTTGAAATTGGACTTAGTGATAGTTACGAAAGTTGTTTGGGATGATGAGAGGAAGATTCTGTTGAAATTTGGTAGAATTTGGACGTCGCCGGAATCGACCTCCGGCCGCCGCCGCCGCCGCCGTTTTGGGGTTTTGTATAATTTTAAATGTGTAATAATTAGAGGAATTTAATGAAGTGAATTGTGGAATTTTCGGACGAGTTTTGAATAGGTTTGTGAATTTCCGAAGTTTGGTATTTAGGCGGTTAAATAATGTAAAATCCGATCGTAGGATTTAAATCAATTTCTGGAGAAGGTTGTATTTACAACTGCCGAATATGATATTAAAGTTTGGATCGTTTCGATTTAAGAATATCGAACTTAGGCAATGATGAGCGTATTTATGGCTCTCAATTAATTTTGCCTATTTTATCAATACTGGATTTTAGTTGGGAAATTAATTATACATTTGGAACAGGACGTGAGGAGACTCAAATTGGAGAGACCTCGGATCGACGTCAGGCTTAGGCCTAAGTTGTGAGTGGATCTTTGTTTTAAATAAAAAACATGCGATGAATGATTTGAATGATTTAATTAATCATTGAATGATTTAATTAATCATTTATTTCTTCTGATGAGATTATTGATTTCTCGCCCATTTGGCAATTTTTCCTCCTTTGGAGAGATCCCGAAAATGAGATTTTCGGTGGATATATATATGTTTTGAATTTTATGAGAATAGTATGTATATAAATGCTAGCTAGCCATACGTGCTTGGTCCGTCATAATGAGGTAAAATACCATTATGGCGTGTCGTGAGTGTTAGACACAAGCGTCATAGCCCTATATGAAAACTTCTTTCTTTTTCGGTTTATTTAGGTTTTCATATAGGGAGTCCACACGTATGTATACACCGTCCCTTTTCGGTCATAATGAGGAAAAATACCATTATGGCGCAACGTGAGCGTTTAGACGCCAGCGTTGTAGCCTTGTATGAATTTCTATTTTTCTGAATTGTTTCTAGGATTCATACAAGAAGTCTGACGAGTGTAGATACATACGAATATATGATTATATATAGTTTAGCCTGAGAGGCTCCATTTTATTTGAGTTTGTGACTAGCCAGTGCTAGTCGTGAAATTGCCAGTTTATAAGTTGAGCATTTTGAGCTGCCGCATGCAGTATATTTTTCTATGAAATTAAAATGGGAATGCATAAATATATTGTTATTAAATTATTTTTGTCCAATCACTCTAATGTTATTAAATGTCTTCCCCTGGGCCCTTCGTTTTAAAATGCCCAGTCTGCAGAGTTCGGATTGGATCTAGTAGGAGACGAGGCATAGTCACCCGTATCTCCACCACCTTTCACCAGTAGGTTACCTGTTTAGCCTACTTGTCTTTTCTTATTTCCGCTAGTGTCTAGTAGCTCTGAATACTTGGGTTTAATGTATATTATCTTAGATAATGTTTATTATCCTGTTGGTGGTGATTGTTTTTAGGGAGCACGAAGGCTCCAGAAGTTAAGGTCGGATTTGGAACCTTTTGACGTGTTTGCAGGTTTCTATTGGAAAGGGTTGTCCATTTTCAAGGGAGGTTGTACCGAATTTTGCGGTAAATCTTTCCTTGGAGGTGGTCCCCGCACGATTTACTCCGGGTTCAGGGTGAAATTCGGGGCGGGTCGTGTCAATTTCTGCGTTGATGAATTCTTTTCATGTTTGCTTTGAGTGCACGCTTAGTATACATGTTAGGATTCTATAGCTTTGATAGTTTGATGTCAGTGTCAATATCGGACTCCTCAAACTATCTAGAGAAGCAATTGTTAGTTTTCGCTAGCAAGTAAACTAAATCCTAAGTTTAGCAAGGCGCTAAGTTTATTGCGATGTCTTGTGATGTCTCAAATCCTTTTAGAACTTAAGGATTTCTGCAGGTTTAATCTAATAAGCGTACTTTTAGATTGCATTGCTTGAGAATAGTTTTGGTGCAGAGCACTTCCTGCATAGCGTACGAAGTAAGAAAGGGTAATAGGTTGTGTTTCAAGCGTACCGAGCCAACCTGAGCATCTTCATTTAGATTAATTGAACTATAACCGAAAAAATTATCTTGCATGTGATTGTCGAGGTGGATTGCATCTTCCCTAGCTAGGTTTCCCAAAACCAAAACCAAAATCAGTTTTCGTCACTATTCTGTCCTCCGTTTTTCAGTATTTATTTGACATAGTAAAAGAACTTCGATTAATCTGAATTTTTGTGTGTGAGTCCTTCTATGTGTCTAGTTCGAGTTTGTAAATTCTTGTATTTTTCCGACTTGTTTAGGTTAGTCAACTAATTAGGTTTTTGACTGCTGTTCGCTAGGATCAGTAGTCACTTTTGTGACATCTTTTGAGTAGTTGGATTCATTTAGTCCTCTGTGGGAATGACCCTTATTTACCAATACTATAAACGATGATCTAGTAGTGAATAGGGAAAATAAATTGGTTTAGAAATAACCGATCAAGTTTTTGGCTTAGGAGATCGAAGCAGCTCTTAAAGATCGATCAAATTCATAAAGAAAAGCTTCCAAAACTAGATTTGGATCGGATCAATTACGTGAAGGGGGGAGCTAGACCATGCCTTTCTTCTGCGTTCTCCTCTGGGTAGAAGGTTATAAATGATTGATGTGTAAACTTAGCCGACGGAATATTTCGTCGCCTAAGACAAAAGGCGTCGAAAAAATATATTCGTTCTGCTTTGTGTCAGGCAATAATTCAAATTCTTAGTCGAAGGAACAGTTCGTCGGCTAAGAAAGGAATATTCATCGCCCTAGACGTACTTAAACGACGGAATATTAGTCGTCTCCCAGGAAAATTTCAGACAACGGAACACAGTTCGTCGTCTAGGACCAGATGTACCGACGGAAACTTGTCGTCGCCTAAGAACATCTTAAGCGACGAAGTGTGTCGAAAGTCAGTTTCCGTCACCTATAAATATCTAAGCCGACGAAATAATACCGACGAAAGATATTCGTCGCCTATGATTTATTAAGCTGACGGAAGTAGGACGACAAATAGTATTTCGTCTAATATGAATATCTTAGTCGACAGAAGTCGTCGACAAACATTTTCTGTTGTCTAATAAATCTTACTCGACGGATGTAGTGTCTTATACGACGGTTTTATTTCTATCGGTGAAGAGCGACTTAGCCGACGGAATTAAAATAATTTTGTCGGCTAAGTCGATATTTCATGTAGTGCACGTGAAGCGTGCAAGGAGGGCTGGTGCACGTGAGAAGGCAAGCGCTTTCCGCACACGGGCGAATGGTAGAGAAACCTTGCGCGTGTCCGATGCGTTTTTGTCGCGTAGCAATGTTGCTGCTGCTCACTTGGGCCACGCGTCAGCAGCTAGGCTCGTTCTAAGGGTTTCAAATCCAACGGTCCTCTGATCTGGACCATTGGTTCATTTCAAAAAAAACAAATCGACAGTTGACCGTTGCAATTCCAACGGTCACAAGTTTTAATTAATTAAATTAATTAATTTAAAGGGTAAAACAACTGCCAACGGTTAGAAAAAAAATATAAAAAAATTTATACAAATCCTATAAATACATATCACCCTCCTATAATTTTTTCACCCCACACAAAAAATTGTGATCCATAGTTCTATATATCTTTTCTTTCATTCTCCTATAGCTTTCATCTTCCTTATCGTTTCAATTCATGCATGGCCGGTGGATCTACTTTTGATAGAATACTTTGGGAAGCCGATGAAGACCTCCAATTGTACAAGTCTTGGAGATTTGTTAGCCACGATGCGGAATTATAGGGAGGTGAAAATATAGGATAATGTTCTCAAGCACTACTTCGCCAATTTTCCAAATAGCTACCCTCGAACAACAAGTGCAATGATAGGGAGGTGAAAATCTCTAAAAATAGAATTGTTTTAATGGCATTGTGCGATAAGTCAAACTAAAACTTGGGTAAAAAACGGTTCATGTCTTGTTGATGAGGTATGAATATTAATTTTTTTTTAATGTATGTTTCGGTAAATTATCTTGTATGTCATACATCTTATTAATTGTAGTTTTATTTATTAATTTGTAGTACAAAAGAACACAAAATATATGGAAGCAAGAGATGACAAGGATCAAAGGAAAGAAACAAAAGAGCGAGATCAAGGTGCAAGATTGCTACGCCGTCGCGGAAAGTTTTCAAATGTTTCAAGACATTCCTAGCAACATGGAGATGCATGAGTGACCATTAATAGGAGCCGATTGTGAATGGATGGCTTCACAATTAACTCAACATGAAGAAGTTGATGAATCTCCTATCAACTTGGCCCAAGATAGTGATGAGGTACCCCCGAATCCAAATGTGAGGCCTATTGCAAGGAAGGCAACAAAAGAAGCCACCCGGAAAGGAAAGAAGGCGGCCTAAGATGCATGTCCCGTGACATCTTATGTTGTCACGATTGCAACCAATCATCAATATTGCAATCGAGGGAGAAACGCAACGAGGCATACGCAAAACAATTGCAAGAGCAACAACAACGAGAATATATGCGATTGCAAATGGATTTTCGAAATGAGCACTTCAAACTTCAAGAGAGGGAAGATCGTATCAAAGAGAGAGAAGAAAAGATTATGGAGGTAGATCTAAGTACTATGTCACCGGGGTCTAGAAAAAATTATTGTCGGTTAAAACAAAAAGAGATAGCAGATAGGCAAGAAAACACAACTAGCGGATATCCCCACACATCCTTCCCCGGCGGATATCTCCAAACATCTTTTCCCGGTGGATTTTCCCAAACACTTTTTTCCGGTGGATTTCCTTAAACACATTTCCCCGGTGGATATCCACAACCGCCTTCGACTGGCGACTCGACCAACCTGGTAAATCTCAATGACCCCTCAAACACCGATTCTTTTGTAATGAGGATGTCGATAATTAGAGTTAGAAATTTAAATTATTGTGTTTTTTTTTCTAGGCTTGGCCTGTCAATTTAAGTCATGTAATAAATAAATTAATTTAGTGTCATTTTTTTAAATTTATTTATTACCTTTTGTATAATTTCAATACGTTATTCATAATTTTATTAACACATAAAATCATTATTCACATTCAAAATACCTAATATAAATTTCAATAAACAGTCACTGTCACGTGGCGACCTAGAAACAGAAATCATGGGTGGAAATTGCAGCCCAAAATCACTACCACGTGGCGACTCAGGTCTCACCTATGACCCAGGCCTTCCCAACGAAGACCTAAAGGGTGAACTTGCTCTAAAGATTGCATCCACCCACATGTCATAGCCCTATATATTGATCATCCCACCAATTAGAGCATGTGCATGCTTAATGTTTTAATCAACCAATTAAGTCATTATTTAGTTAATTAATTAAGCACACGTCCATATAAATCATTGGCTATGCTTGACCTATTTCGTCTTTTTCTCAGAGACTTCAATTTGCTTCATCCTCGTGTTATTTTTTCCCAAAATTTGCATTTCCGCTAATTTCCTTCAAATAAATTTGGCCAGGTGATAATTATTGTGCATACGCAAGTCGGCGTCGTATCCGTGCATCCATGTCTACATCCGTGATTACGTATGGCTGTTTAAGGAGATAACACATCCCTGATCTTGGCATACTAAAGGCTCAATGGGTGGTGCCCACTGACATCAGTTTATTTCAAATAACTAATTAGTGATTAAAGATTTATTGACATGTAAATTTACTTGGATTGGATCACGAATGAGAATGAGAGACAAAATGCAATAATTAGAGATTTGATGAAGTGAAAGAGATTTGAGAATAGAGAATCGTGAAAAATAAATATCTTATTCATTGATAGGAGCCTTTTATATAGGGAATTACACAATACCAATATGGTATGGATAATGAATACATAGATCTAGTCAAACTATATATCCTATTGGCATAAGGTCAAGACACACATAAAGAATATCTAGAAAGATACAGAATATCCTAGAACATTACCCCTTGTGCCGCGCGCTGCTATGCCGATGGTGCTGATATGTTGCCTCGTCAAAAACCTTATCAAGTCACAAAAACCTTGTGGGAGAAAAACTGAACCTTGATCGTAGGAGAAAAAGAGTACAACGCACCCTTCATATTTGATAGTGACATGTATGTATGTGTTAGACTCCCCCTGAAGTTCGCACCTCCCCCTGATCTTTACATCTATCATAGGGCTCAACCTGATTCTTACTAATCACGTAAATTTCAATAACTTAGCATGTCAATGCTCTTTAACATGTCTTCAAATGTGACATTAGAAAATGATTAACTAAATCATGCCGCATTGTCCTCAAATGATCTTTTACACTTAGATCTTGAGGAGAAGGCCGCTTGTGAACTCAAAACATAAGTTCATGCAAGAAATTAGATTTTCGCGCAGCATGATCTTCGGTTACTAGAACAGCCGTAACTTTCTCTAAGAAATATATATGAACAAACCGTAAACAGTTTTAGAAACCAGACTCATTTAGCTTTCCAACAGTATATTACACACATTCTGGTTCATCAGGAGCTGTTCACAAAGTCTCGTCGAAATTGACTGTTTTGCCCAAATCAGATTCTCGGACAGATTCGTCCTACTTTACGAAAACGGCCATAACTCATCTAATATGATAGGTATGATCAAATGGTTAGTGTCCTTAGAAAGTAGACACATAGACCTTTCTAATGGTACTGATTTCACAATTTTTCAGTGAGTGAAGATTTCTTGTAGGTCCTGTGGAATTTGACCTATAAAACTTAACAAATTCTGATTTCGCTTTTGATGTGTCTTTCTTATGTAGGGATAGAATAAGCCTCAACTTTTCATACCATTAAGCTCCATGTAGCTTTACAACTTTTCATAACGAATGAGATGTCAAGTCCTTCGTATTGTGTTAAGTAAATTGATGCGTCTTATTATACTTAGATGGGAACTCCATCTCTTAACACATATTTGTCATCTTGCTTAAGACAAAACAACAGATCTCTCTTTAGAGCAAAGACCTTGATTAATCATAGAAGTATATGTAGGCCTCACTAGTTATAGAGCGCCTAAGCCGATTGATGGAAAATCATCATCAATATAGTCATCGAGTGCCTTATCGAGACCGTGTCTTCCTAAGATCTTTTTCTTCGGATGTTGATACATATTGGCATCTCTTGATCCATCAAGAGTCCATGTAAATCCGGAATGAACACGCAAAGACATAATTCACCATATCCCTTCCAAATCAAATAGAGTTCATGTGTGTTTCAATACATTTAGCAAACGCATGCTCCTGTGGTCTAGAGCCACTTAATTCGGATGAATGAAGTCCGTTTAAGATCTTCATGTATATCTCTAATCTCGTAGAGATGTTATTATGACCACATTCATAGGCTGCATGTTCAGTTATTCGGAAACTACCAAACTGACAAAGTAGTGGAGTGCAATGACATCCATTACGAGAGCATATCTCATTGTAGTCGACCCAGTGTGTGTTAGTGAGAGACCTTGCGCCATAAGGTGAGTCTAAGCTCTTGTTCTCACTACGCTATCTAACAAAGACATAGTTGATAGGGTTTAGCTTGCGGTGTTAGCATCACCTGCCCAAGGACCTATCTCTTTCCATTTAGCCAATCAACTAAGTTGATATCCATCAACGAAGGGTGGTTCGATAGTAAACTCATTATCTCACGTCCTCATGTACACTAGTGTAATACTTGTAGAGATCTCTATATGAATTGAATTTGACATTGAGGCGTCTCCCAACGATAATCACAATTCAGACTTCATGAGACGGATTTGAGTATCACTGATCAATGGATCAGGTTGTGCCAAGCTCGCTTTTTTCCTAGTGCGAGAATATATCGAAGCTAAGGGCCTCCCTCCTTTTGGGGAGCCACACGGCCTTGTGACACCAATTTTGCCACTATATGGCGTCACTATATCACCATCCAAGGTGATGGCACCAAGACCAACTTTTGGTCGCGCCATGTCCTCTTGATAGGACATCAATCATTGTAGACATATTTGGAGCATGTGATCTTGTCACTTTAACACTTTAAGCATTTGGGATCAAGGTGAGACTTAGTGGGGACAAACCACGACAATTCACATCGTTCCACTTGAACATTTGTGTTCTTATCTCCCCCTAACGGCGGGAATATTGTCTCATTAAAGTGACAATCTGTAATTTAGCGGTGAATAAGATTGCCTGACAAGGTTTCTACATATGCGGATTATAGGTGGAGGTTCATATCCAACCTAAATACTTATTCATCTCAAATGACCCATCATTATGCGCAGTGGCAGTACAATTTGGGACCTAGAATAAACATCTAGCTGAGCTCAAAGATTGGAGATCCGTTTCAATCCAGTTTGAGCTCAAGGATTGCAATTTCATGTCAATCCTTGTACACAGTCATGAGCTGTAGTACAAAAAATATTCAATGATGGTGGGTCGTAAATGAATAGTAAAGCTGCATGTGATATAACCCTGAACGAAAGTATTTGTGCGCATCTACCAATCTTAAGACTATTATCGTAGTCATTTTTCGTGAGACTAAATAGGTTATAGGAGGGCAAATATTTTTTCTGTCCCGAATTTCTCAAGGACGACAAGAATTGTTGTTGTCCCTCTTCAATCTTAAATAACTTCTTAAAAAAAAAATGGTAGTGAGCCCATAGAAGTATAAGCAACATAAGCAGTAGATAATAGTGTAACACGTGACCGTTGTGTTTAACACTTCAACCAACACCATAAAACATAAAAAGGTGTATGTAAGTTGGTTGTATCGATCTACCTAATTTGATGTAAGAATGGAATGTTCATTTTTTGTGTCATTTAGCGTAGGAGGGTCTCACTCCTAATTTAGCTAAAGAATAGACTTTCAAAATAAGCAATGAGCATTGCAGGGGGCCAATGAGACATCGAGGGAAGGCCGGTGCACCTCAATTGCTTAAGAAATTGACCGGAAGGCCGCCGGGAAGTTGGAGCCATTTTCGGGTGACGTCAATGTCCCCCGGGTCAACATCATGCTTCATGGTGATGTTAGATCCCGAATGTCTTCGTTTTGAGCGGAAGAATGGATGTCCATGAGAATTTCTCAAAATTGGGACTATTATATCTCTTTTAGGATGACCGATTTGGTCAAACCAAAGCCTATATGAGTCGGTGTCCCAAATATCATATTTGGCGACAACATGAGATTCGATATTCGAATCATAATCATAGTGACATACAGACCACTAAATTGACTCATAAACTTCTCTAAGATGCATTTCAATCCGTATTCATGAGAAGATATACACAAAAGAACTCTTATTCATTCTCACAATGTGTTTTCAAATGAAAACTATTAACAGGAATGTCTTTAAAGCTCAACATGGTTCAGTTGCCTCTCAATGCATAGAGGGCATCTGTGACGTTGATCATGATGCCATGAGGCATCAAGATTCAAGCTAAACCGCGTCCCTGAATGACCAGTATGATTCAATCATTGTAGTCACAGAAGATTTACAAGGCACAAAATTCAGAGATAGTTGTCGGTTCCTTAGAATGTTGTGGATAGTTCCACTATCTGTGAAGCACTCAATGTCTCTATGAGATATATCTACAAAAAGGAGTAGATAGGTGCGTAAATAGTTCCACTTGAACCATTTAGAAGGATTGAAACAAGCTACAAAAAGCTGCAATCCTGAGAGTGCATAAAAATTTCCGCGCATAATGACTTTTACACACTAAAACAGCCATAACTTCTTCATTAAAATATATATGGATGAACCGCGAAAAGTTATGAAAACTAGACTCGTAGAGCTTTCCAATGATATAAAGTTTACTGTTTGGTTCATCTAGAGCTGTTCACAAACCTCAAACGAAGTTGACGGTTCAGAAGGGACAGATTGCTGTTTTTCGTAGAATTGGCATGTGCGAAGCTGTGAAGCTTGCAGATGGCGTGTAGATTTTTGCCTTAGCCAAAAGTGACGTGTGTATGCTCAAAATCAAGTATTTTTGGTCGTTCCAAGGTCGTAAACTCCATGACTAGTTAGCAAAAGCTCCCTGACATGAACATAACTAACTCAGAAGACCTAGAGGATTCGATCATGATGATGATTGTCCGGTTTTCATAAGTCTTCAACGTATTTTGCAAGACGACAATTGGTTTAATAGCGTAGGTAGATCTAAAATCAAAAGTTTTCGGTAACTCCAAGTCAGTATGACCAGGCATGTCCGTGGAGGGTCGGTAGTGCGAGGCACACTTGAAACCACTATCTCCTTAATTTTGGACAATTCTAAGACATCACACTGAGCTTAGATGAGCCTAGTTGAACAATTGATGATAGAAATCCGTTATAGGGTAGAAGACTTAACTGGAAAACACGTGGGCGATCCTCCTTAAGGATGTAGTGTCATGAGTCACCTTCAAAGGAAAGGACTAAAATCGCCACAATATGTCATGTTTCTAAGGACGATGTGAGTGTACATCCTGATTGTAAATCAGTACGAACCATAAGAGGAGAATAGTTTCACTTTGAAAAAATTCTCAAGGCATTCATTATTGCTAATGTGAGTACATCGAGGTCTCAAATAGACGAAGGACGTCGATACGACGCCGTATTTCATATAGCTTGGAAAGAAAATCAATGTCTAGCCAATGACGTTAAAGTCAGGGGTAGCTAGAGCTGGATCCGAATCTTTGAAATTCGTGATCATGAGGATGATGTTATTGTCCTCATATTGATTTTCCGTACTTTTTTGTATGCATTTATAATTTGAAAGAGAGCTCGACAACTCTTGAACCAGTGATCCGGAGATCCACAATAGTTACATTGTCATGAGCTGGCATAAGTAGTGTTAACAAATTGGTGTCTAGATCAGAATATCCTAAAACACTCCCCCTTGTGCTGCGCGCTGCTATGCCGATCGTGCTGATAACGTGATGAAGTGAAAGAGATTTGAGAATAGAGAATCGTGAAAGATAGATATCTTATTCATTGATAGGAGCCCTTTATATAGGGAATTACATAATACCAATATGGTAAGGATAAGGAATACATAGATCTAGTCAAACTACATATCCTATTGGCATAAGGCCAAGACACACATAAAAAATATCTAAAAGATACATAATATCCTAGAACAAGATTTCAATTTTATTGAGCTATTTACTAACTATATGAAATTAGAATATGAATATAACTATCTATTTAAGGAATCAATTTCGGTTCCTCTCTTAATATTACAATTCCGCATTTTTAAAGAATCAAATGATTAGGTGATGGGACCCACACCCATTGCGATAACGTGTCCTAAAGCGAGAGTGTTTTTGTTATACAAAACGACGGCGCGTTGGTCAGCTCATGAAAATTTAAAGAAACTGCATTAGAGCATATGCAACGGGTGGAAACAATCACACCAAAATGCATGATATTTGCTAGTTTGTTGCCAAGAATCAATGTAGCGGGTAAAAGTTGGAACCAAATGTAGGGGTGGGACCCAGTCCACACCATCACAAAATCAGAGACGGAAGAAAAATTTGTTTGCCATAGTGATGGCCATCACATGGCAGGATCCACGCACGTGGGCTCCTACCAACAGCTTTTTTTTTTTTTTTAAATCTGACACGCGCCTTTATAAATAAAATAAAAAATGCCAGACAGTTGCAGAGCCGTTGACCATTCATGGGCTGCCACATGACGTTCTGTTTGGTGCAACGGCTCTTTCAGCCCAATGGTTATATCTCTATATATATAAGCAAATTAAGGTGGTTTTTCATTGTTCACGTGAACAGTGAGCGGACACATTTGCCCTTCTGTTTTTTCATGTATTTCAACTTTGCCACTCAGCCCTCATGACTGATTTGCCCTTAATTGATGGAATGACGGTGATGTCCCTATTTATAATTTATTTACTATGCTGCCATTAGTCTGATTGTAAAGACGTTTATACCCTATTGTAATTTTATTTACCATGCTATCACTGTATGACATAAAAAGACGGTAGTGCCCTTGTCTGCATTTTATTTTTATATTTTTAAAAATTTCGTGGTACTTCCCGTTGTGACCCGTGTCAGGATTGATGTCGAAACGTTTTCTTAGTATCAGTGGGTGGCATCTATCTCTTTTCTAACCCACAGTAAGGCATGTTTAAGCAAAAACATTTTTTACTGTTCATGTGAACAGTGACATGACCTTTTTGCCTTTCTTTTTTAATGTATTTGCAACCCTGGTATTGTTTAGTAAATTACCTGATGTACACAATTACATATAGGCTGTAAATTACTCTGACGAAAATTAATCCTAGAAAATTACTATGTTCATCATCTATGCTATAATGAAGGAACTGAGGGTGTTAAGTTCATTCTAAAAAAAAAAACAACAGAGGGTGTTTTTTATTTTATTTTATTTTTTGTTGGCTGAGGGGGTGTTTCCTAACCATGTGTAGTTCTGCACAATACTTTCTCTAGGTGCTCCTATTTCATTTGAAAGAAACCTACAACAAGAATTCCATGATATAACAATTTGCAGGACCATAACTTGAGGGCTTATTGAGGGTCAATGAAATCTTTATAAGAGGTTGTGAGTATTAATGTGCTATCAAAGAATCCTCAACATTATAAGAATATAGAGGAGCGTAGTAGCGATAATCTGCCTGATTCTTGAACTTGGAATACCCAAGTTCATCAAAAGAGCAACATGCTTATTTGGAGAGAACTATAACATATGAAATGACGAGAAAAAACGCGTATGCACGCTCGCGCATGCACAAAGCCTAGTGTGTGTATATATATATATATTTTTTTTTACTTACCCCGAAAATTGTAAAAAAAAAAAACCTAAATTTTTTCCTATAAATACCCCATTCTTTTCTTTACAATTTGCACCACTTTTCTCTCATCTCCTTCCATCTTCCCTCACAATTTCTTTGAGTGTTCTTTGAAGATTGTGTGAGTGGAGAGGGTGATGAAGCTTATTTATGATCAATTTCAGATTATAGAACTTAAAAATCATGCTACGTGTCGAATCGTCATTCGTCGAAAATCCTATCGAAAATCTAATGACATTATTTGGCTGACAAACACACACTTATCATTTTTTTGTTGATCGGAAATCTTACAACATTATTTGGGTGATCATAATATTTGATAATGTTACGTGTCGTCTGGTGATTGATTGGTTATCATATATGAAATCTAAAAAATAAAAAACTAAATCGATTAATAGTGATTGTTAAATTGACGGATGTGCACCACTACTTAAAAACAAGTCGAGAAACGGAAACAATTTAATTGATGGTTTGACGGGGTTGAATGAGTGCATATGCTCTTAGACGACGGTTTTGGTCTTCTTCTTCCTCACGCATCAGCTAGTCAGAGCTCCCTTCAGCCATTCTTGTACCCAAAGCTCTTCCAACCCTTAAACCCCTCTAGAACCAAAAACAAAAGTAGTTGCCTAATTTAAGTCCGCCCATGTTTATTGGTTTCATTGCGCCCCAAAAGTTAGATGCTTTGCTGCAAAGATTTGATTTTTGATGATGGAGGGAAGGAGATGGTTGCTGTTACTGGCACTAGTGGCTTGCCTGTTTGCTTCTTCTTCTGGGCGAGGTAAGATTCCGATTTATTCGCTTAAAGTTTCTTGCTTTTTTCCTATATATTCCCAAATTAAGAGTAGTTGACTTGAGTCAGTCAAATTAGGGACACTGTATATTGAACTTGAAATTGGTTCAAGGGTCACTAGTGTAATACTGTAATTGATTGATTAGTTGGGTTTACATACCTTGAATTGGTTCAAGGATGCTGGTTATTTTGGTGTTAGATACTTGAAAGATCAGAAGGATTCACTTAAGAGGAGGGAGGTGTGATACTATGGTATGAATCAATGGGTTTTGTGAGGGTAATAGTTCAGTAAAGAGTGAGCAGTGCTGCGCAAGTGTAAATTCGGAGAATGTGGACTCTCCTATTCAGTAGTTTCCAGTATGTTCTCTTAAAGTAGTGGAAACTTAAAGGAGATGGATGCTTTTAGAGGTAGGTCTCGAACAACAAAAGGTTTTTGGTTGGCAAAATGTATGTGCTGGTATTGAGCCTTGTACTCTTGCTAATGGATTTGGAGGCTACGGATGGGAGGAGAGAATGAGGAGAGGATGATGCAGCATTTGAGAAGCAGAGTGAGTGCCCTCTTTGCCATTTCTGTTTCAGATCTAGCGCTCATTAACATGTGGTGCCATGATATTTGCCGTGAGCAAGCCGCAAATAAGTCTGCCTCTCCTAAAGGCTGTGTTCCAAGGTGATGATGTGATTGTCTAGTCCATGTAAAACAACTCTGACGTTTCGTCATCCGTGATAAGACAAGGATGCCCTTGGAAAATTTAGAACCGATTCTTAGAGAAGACATTCAGAGGATATACTCTAGTAAGCGAATTTTTTGAACGTCGAGGTTGTTGCTCTTTCAAGTTATAAAGAAACAAGACCAATTTAAAGAGCAGGCTGCTAGCTTGAGGTAGAAATTCTTCCATTCCATTTCCCCCAGTGGGGTTGCTGGAGACAGACCCCAGCTTCAGGGTTTTCTTTCAGTGCACAGCAGATATCAAGAGTCATCAAAGAAAACAGAGATCTTGATCTTCCTGCCCACAAGGTCATGGTGGCAACTGTATGTTGGGAAAAGATTGCAATGACAAGCATGCTGCTGTTGTAGGAAAAGAGGAGTGGAATCAGTTGGAGCAGGATGCTCAATTGGGCCCTGTTCCTGGCTTTAGGAAGAAGCTCAGCTTAATCATTGAAGCATCTCTGTCAGAGTATGATCAATAAGCTACGTATTTCGATGAAGGTGTCAGATCTGGGAAGCACAAGCAGCTTGCAAAAATTGCTTCAACTTGTCCAACCTGCATTCCAAGCTTTTCTGGAACATTTATGATCTGGTACCCTGGATAAGTTCGAGGAAGCAGTTGATAAGGCCTTGGATGCCAGGGGTGCTTTTTCTGTAGCTGCGCGTAATTGTAGTGAATCTTTCATGGCACAATTTGATGAAGGATGTGCAGATGCTAGTAGACTGGGACACATCTAAAGTAAGAGATAAACTTAAACGTGATATAGAAGCTCACATTGCTTCAGTTTCTGCTGCCAGCTATCTGTAATTACGTCTCTTTATGAGGCAAAATTGAAGAAGGCCTTATCTGGACTAGTGGAAGCTCTTCTTGATGGAGCTAATAGTGAGACATGGCCTGCAATAAGGAAACTTTTCAAGCGCGAGACAGGAATCAGCTGTCTCCGGGTTCTCTAGTGCATTTTTTTTAGAGGCGTATGCAAGAGGCATAGTGGAACCAAATACAACGGAAGAGGCTGGAAGGGTTTTGATCGGTATGAAGGACAAGTTTTGCAACACTATGTAGCCATGACTCTGATTTGATGCCACTTGTTTGGACTGGGAAGGAGGACATCAGAGCAATTACCAAGATTGCTCGTTCTGCATCCTTGAATTTGCTTTCTGTTATGGCTGCAATTCGGTTGGATGATCATGACACTGATAATATTGAGAAAACTTTATCTCTTGCCTTGGTGAATGCCAAAAATGCTGCTGCCAAAGATAGGAGTATCACAACGGTTGACCCATTGGCATCTAGTACTTGGCAAGAGGTTTCATCATCAAAGACATTGATTAGACCTGTACAGTGCAAAACGTTGTGGAGGCAAATTCAGGGCAGAGACCAAGTCAGTGTTTCTCAGGCCATTGCTGCCCAGGAGGCCAACACGCGTAATAACACCCAGCTACCACCTGCTTGGGCTATTCTTGCCTTGGTTGTCCTCGGATTAAATGAATTTCATGACACTCTTAAGATATCCTTTGTATCTGCTGGTCATCTTTGTTGGCTTTTTTACACCTTAAAGCACTATGGGTGCAGCTAGACCTTGCAGCTAAATTCCACATTGGTGCCCCTTTGGGAACTTCTCTTGTTGTCTACCAAGCGGGTGCCAACTATCATGAACTTGATGAATAGATTAGCAGATGAAGGGGGAGCAGCTTATGTGGCTAACAATCGTCAAAGAAACCCTGCAACCAGCATCAAAAAGCTTAAGTAAATGCTAGCAGTTCCATGTCATCTACTGCCTCATCGGAAGTGATAGAGTCTGAAAACTTTAGTCCTACAAATAGTTGGACTCTGGTGATTATATATATCATTGGTTTTAAGATGTGGTATTCTGAGCATTAGTAAGGACGCTACCCACATATTATCCACATACATTAGATCTGCGATTGTGTTTGCATACTGTTTACAAGGATGTAACGGTAATAGTTTTGAAGGCATCAATTTTTGAGTTATTGTCGAATAGAGGGGAAGCTCTTTGTTGTGGCGAACCTCCATTAAATAGTATTACAGTCTTAGATGTTTTTGCTCTGGTTTTACCCAAGGAGCTTTAGGTTTGTGATATTGATGTCCGTTTTTTATATTGATTTGAAAAGAAAAATAAGAGATGTGAGGGTTGAGAGTTATACCAATGTAGATTGGGAGAATGTAGATGAGGGTATTTTGTGGGTGTTTTGGCATGTATATCCCATATCTTTGTTATTGTTGAACTTCAAGGCTCATTTTAACAAGGAAGTTTTCTTTCTTCCAACCACAGAATGGAAGTACAAGCACAAGGTTCATAGCCAGAGCCCTGTCTACAATCATACTCTTGCCACAATATTGGTTCGCTATGCCTCCACGGTAAGTTTCACGAGTACTTTTAATATAAAGTTAGATGATAATCATGATATAATGGTTACTTGTGATTTGGCTTGTAAATGTGACTGAAAAAGGTTAGTTTTGTGTAGTATTTGATCTGTCTTTTTAAACGGGAAAGAAAGCTTATGACATTTGTTGGATTAGATGTCAAGATTTCAATCATTAGAATGTAGCTGATATATGTTCTGTAGCAATTGTAATTATACTTCTGCTCTTGTAGGTGTATTTGTCAGATTTGACAGAGCTGTTTTCTTGGACATGCGACAGATGTAATGGCTTAATTAAGGTACCAAGATTCAGATGATAAAATATAATTCTCCTATATTAAAAGTGTGGGCCTTATTCCTTCATTCAATGGAAACAGGACTTTCAAATGATGGAGCTAATTGTGGACGTCCAGCATTGCTTACAGGTGCAGTTGCTTACTTCCCTCTGGTTTTGTATTGTTATTGTTAATCTCTTAGCTGCATCAATTTCACATTATCATTACCTATCCAGGCATTTGTTGGAGTGGCAACAGATCCAAATGCTATTATAATTGCATTTAAAGGGACTCAGGGAAACAGGTAGAATACTTGACTGCTTATATCCTTCCTGCTTGATTTTTTCTTTCGCTGTTGAGCCTAAATTATAGACTGACAGTAGAAGGGAACATGCTGATAGTTGTGTCAGCTGGTCCATTGTGTCCAACAGTTGTGTTTGTTTTGGGTATTCTTGAATTATACGCATCTTCACTGGCAATCTATCTAATCTGCTCTTTTATCAGAGTTGTATGTTGATTAATAGTTGATTTTGTGTGTACAGCATACAGAATTGGATTGAAGACTTGTTTTGGAAACAACTTGATATAGATTACCCTGGCATGCCTGATGCAATGGTACTTATTTCAGCGAAGTTTCTCCACTTGTTTGCTTGCATTGAAGCTTTGATTTTGATTCTTTTCGCATTGTTTCAGGTGCACCATGGGTTTTATAATGCATACCACAACACAACCATACGACCTGGAATTCTGAATGCTGTTGCAAGAGCCAAAGAGTTCTACGGAGATCTTGGCATCACAGTGACAGGGCACTCAATGGGAGGGGCAATGGCTTCATTTTGTGCTCTTGATTTAAGGGTAATCATAATTCGTAACTAAGCCAGTCTCCATTACGCACGTTTTGTCTTACATATTTCTTAGTTCCAGCCCATCATTTTTGTTTCATAATTCAGCGCATGATATCTTGAATTGATGTGAAACGGGGCTGAATTTGTGTTAGTTTTTTGGAGGGGAGTGTAGTGGGTGACTAGTGTCAATGTATTAGCTGGAGTAGTTTGTGGGCACAACATGATGGCCTAAGGCTTAAATGCCCACATGGTATATAAAATGA
This sequence comes from Fragaria nilgerrensis, assembly GCA_010134655.1. Taxonomy (NCBI): domain Eukaryota; kingdom Viridiplantae; phylum Streptophyta; class Magnoliopsida; order Rosales; family Rosaceae; genus Fragaria; species Fragaria nilgerrensis. The sequence continues at coordinate 990,501 of CM020977.1, forward strand.
TAATTTGTAACAGTTCTTCAAGACAAAAGTTAGTTATAATATTCCAGTATGCAGGTATATAGAAGTCCTGTCGGTGGTAGTATGCATTGGGTGTAATTGAGTACTATGGTTCTCTTATCATGCCAGAGCTGGTTGTATCTTTTGTCTAGTTAGTAATATAGGCCTTGATGAAAATTTAATTGGTTGCTTTTGAAATTTTACTGATCAATATGCTTTCATGGTAAACAAATTCCTTGAATGGCGTAAAGAGTGTAAACGTATACCAGAAGCCTACCTGACTCAGATTTTTGAATCTGTAGTTTGCATCTTGCTGCTTGTTGGTTTTGGGTTCTTGATGCATACATGTTATTTCTTTAAATGTTAATTGTAGTTTTGTATGAGAAGCATGTTCTTCAAGCCTGTGACATTGTGACGAAGGATCCTTTTTCTCTTTTCTTTTCGTTTTCCGAATTCCCAGGTTAATCAAAAAGAGGAAAATGTTCAAGTGATGACATTTGGACAACCTCGAATCGGTAATGCGATATTTGCTACTTACTATAGCGAAATTGTGCCGAACACAATCCGAGTTACAAATGGAAATGATGTTGTGCCTCATTTGCCTCCATACTACACTTATTTTCCTCAGAAGACGTACCACCACTTCCCAAGAGAGGTACTTTTTAGCCACATAGGTGGATTACTTGTCTATTTACTTTTAAACCTTTGATATCTCTTTGTGGTAAACCTGTTAATGCTTTTGTCATCCTTAATCATATGTGATTAGTGATATCTAAATAAATTTACTTCACAAGTAAAAGAATATTTATGCTTTGTCCCTGATCATTTCATGAATACTTGTCAAACGGCACTCCAGAAATCCACATGGGTGACATTATTCTTGTGCTGAGTTGGGTTGACACTTTATGATAAGTTTAGTATAGCTATTGATTGAGTGTTGTACATGCGTGATGCATCCAATGTTGTGTAAGATGCTCTCCAATCTAAGAGAATATCTATAGTTCTGGTTTTACAGCTAGTGTTATTAACACACCCTTTTGTGTTATTAACACACCCCATCTATAGTGAGAACCAATCATGAAACAAATTCAAGTGGCAAGTTAGTAAATAAAATTGAAATGTGTGGATAGGAAAATAGATGGAGTGTGTGTTAATAACACAAAAGGGTGTGTTAATAACACTAGCCTTTACAGAATACTAAAATAGTTTGTAAGTTCTAACCCTTCATGGTCAGATGTAGTGATGAAATGAAATGCAGAATCTGAGTCTTTCAGTGTTTAATATCTGTAAACTTACTGTAATTGGGAAGGGGTGATTACCCTTGTAATTGAGTCATTTTCTTACCTGTACCCCTTGAGAGCTCAATGTTAACATGTATGTTTATGATTGTATTGTAGCAAGTGTCTTTCTTTTTTATACCATTGTGAGAGCCTTATTCTTACTGTAGGTGTGGCTTTATGACATTGGATTGCGAAGTCTTGTTTATCAGGTTGAGAAAATCTGTGATGATTCGGGTGAGGACCCAACCTGCAGCAGGTAAGCGATATATTGGAGATTTGTTACCTCAGTTTCATATTTTGTCATGTTCTGCTGCATTGTAGATCCCTTAAAAAGTATTAGATGAATAACATAATACAAATGTCTTCTCAGTTTCGAGGTTACAAGTTTTTGAGACATTTGTGCAGGTCAGTGATGGGGAACAGCATTTCAGACCATTTAGTTTATTATGGTGTCGAACTAAAGGACGAGACATGGAGACCATGCAAAATTGTGATGCTTCCTGGTTTACTGGATCATGGAAGATCAGATCTGGAAGGAAATTTTGTTCTGTCCAGAGACCATGCAACTCCTGTTTTCAAATTGAAAATACAGTCAGATGCTGGGGGAAGACCTCTGTAGAATGTCAGCTGTGATTCTTTGTGGAATGAAGGAGGGAGTTATCAGTTCTAGGGTCCTGTCCTGATAAAGAAGCCGTGTCAGATATATGCTTGCTGCCTATCCATTTTGGCTGGTGCTGCAAATGATACTAGTGTAGATACTAGTAATCGGTACGTGTACATAATCATTCTTTGGAATATGAATGTTGACTGTTTACTTGTGTAAATAACCGGATACTAGTGACTTTCTTAATGCTAATACGATCAACCAACTACGTTGATCACAGATGTTTGTTGTTCTGTGATGCCTTTGTTTCCGGATTGCTTGAAACTGAAGGAGATATTTGTAACATATGAACGTGCCTCGGGTCAGAAAATTAGCAATGAGAGTGATGCATTAGATATGAAAACGGTCCTTTGTCATGAACGTTACTTAGGGCCACGGACAGTCACTGGCAGAAGTGAAAAGAAGCTATTCAAGGGTTTAGCTGACAAGGTTTGGAAGCGAGTTCAGGGTTGAGAGGAACTTCTATCTAGAGGTAGGCGGTGGCTCAATCGATACAAGACATACACTATGAGTGTGTTTCAACATCCAGTGGGTGTGTGAGGGGATCAATAAGCACCTAGCTAGGTTTTGGTGGTCTAAACCTGGTGGGAGGAGTATGCCCTGGAGGAAGTGGGATAGGTTATGTGTACCCAATGTGTGTACCCAAGAACGAGGGCGGATTGGGTTTTAGGGAGCTTCAAAATTTCAACAAAGCTCTCGTAGCAAAGATAGGGGTGGAGATTGTGTTGGAACTTGTGTGGAATTTATCTCACATGGAAGAAGAATCAAATGTTGTAGTCTATATAAGGACTTATTCCTGTGACAAATTAAATTGATGTAAGGCCTTGATTGGGTTGGTGGGATTTTCTGTTGGGCTTTCTAATAAGAAATAAATATATAAAATATATATATATATATAGACACACACAGTTCTTATATTTTCACATCTCCACAGTTCAGTTTGTAGAACCTAATGCATAGATCACTTCTGCCAAGTTTCATTGAATTTAATGATTGTTTAGGTTTTCATAATCGTTATTTACACAAACAGTTCTGAATAGATAAATTTATGGTCATTTCGTTGATTTAATTTAATTCGGTACCTTAACGATTACCAATTTGGATGAAACCTGGCAGAAGTGATCTATGCATTAGGTTCTACAAACTGAACGGTGGAGATGTGGAAATATGACCGAAAAGTGAGTCAAATAAGGAATTTCACACTTTAATTTCAGAGTGAAGCTTCGCTCTAGATAGAAACACATATATATAGATCACTTCTGTCAAGTTTCATTGAATTTGATGATCGTTTAGGTTTTCATAATTATTATTTACACAAACAGTTTTGAATAGACAGATTTAAAGTCTGTTCGTTGATTTAATCTAATTCAGTACCTTAACGATTATTATTACGTTTTACAAACTGAACGGTGAAGATGTGGAAATATGACCGAAAAGTGAGTCAAATAAGAACTTCACACTTTAATTTCAAAGTGAAACTTCGTTCTGGATAGGAACTATATATATATATATATATATATATATATATATATAAGACCCTTCCACTAAGGGATTCCTTATTATGACTTATATGAGGGATTAAGCATTAGACTAACTTTTGGATCACATTTTTCAATCTTAACCATTCAGTTTTTAGGTCCTAATATGTAGATCACTTTTGTAAAATTTCATCCAAATTGGTGATCGTTAAGGTGCTCAAACCTGCAATTTTCGTGAATGGTTCAGGATTGGCAGATTTGAACCGTCCATTGATTTAAGCTAGTTCGAACCTTTAAAGATCACCAATTTGGTTGAAAATTTCCAGAAATGATCTACTAATATATACATAGAGGTTGAATGATGGAGATGTTGATATGTGATCAAAAAGTTGGGCTAATGTTCAATTCCTCATATAAGTCATAATAAGGGATCTCTTAGGGCCTTAGGCTCTTGGGATCTATTGATTAAAATTTATTTTTAATTTCTGAAATATTATTTAGAGTTTTAGAAGAGTGTAACTGTTGGAGAACCGTTACAAATGTATGGACATATGCAACGACTTGAGTATGACTATATAGGACGACATTGTTGTCGTTGTTCCCATCGAAAAACATCGCTCTTCTTCTTCTTCCTCCCTTATTCTTATTTCAGAAAAGCATACTGTAAATTCACCAGGGACAAGTGCAAGAACTTGTCCTAGATAGTTGTATCCTCGAGATAGACGTCTGAAACTGCAGCACAACTGGGGCGAATTTCTGTCTTAGGTCACTACGTCGCAGGTCTCTATCTGATCAAGTTAATGAATTTCAATTTCATTTTATTGTTGTTTGTGATTTCTATTTGATTATTGTGGGTTTGAAGATATTGGATTGGTATTAACAGATTGGTGTGTGGGGGGGAGCTTCTTTGGCTGGCAAAATGTTGAAGTACTTGCCTCGAGGCTCAGCTGGGGTCTAGTTTTGTCTAAGGTCTTCGGTGGAGAGTTTTTGATTGATGGTTGCAGTATCCAGGTTTCCTGCTGTCGCAAGCTTTGGGATGAGTTGGAAAGATGGTGTGGACTGGAATATGAGAGTGGCGGATTTCATTACAAAAGCAGGTGAAGCTCGAGCAGATTGGTTATATGCAGGAGACTAATGTAGACTTGTAAATGGACCAGATCTGGAGCGGATCGACCTAGATCCGGATTCGGATCCTTAATAGAAATTTTAGATCCGGATCCGACCCGTTACCCACCGGATCTTTAATAGCTAGATCCAAATCCGGATCCGGCGGGTTAACAGAAACCCGACCCGTTAATTCGATCCGTTTATAATAATAAATATTTTCAAATTTTAAATAATAATTTTTTAATTTTATCATAAATTTTCATGAAACACAAATTACGTTCTTCCTAAAATCAATCGCTTTCTGTGGAGATTTTTGATGGAATTCTTACTTTGTATGTGGTCACTCGATCTACTATAAAGATCGGTGAAGCAACTCTCTCTTCAAGAGTCCATAAAAAAATAAAAAAATAAATAAAAAACTCTCTCTTCACGGTCACTTTCAGTGCTTAGTTTTCCCTTAGAGCATTCAAAACCATAAAGATAATCTCCCAAATCGCTTCACCAACTACACGGATGAGTATGATAAAAGTGTTTAGGCTAAATAAGATTTCCAAATAAGCCGAACATTTCAACTTGGAGCTTGTTGGATACTTAGACTTGATCTAAAAAGAGCTTTCACATTTTCCTTGATGAGGACTCAACCAAATCAAATATGGTAAACCCTAAGTGACATTTTCATAAAGAGAACGCTATAGACATTTTGACCAACTATGGTAGGACGATGCCTTTTTAGAAAAAAAAAAAAAAATATATATATATATTACAAGATGTTAATCGAGTTTGGCAACGCGCATATGCTACGGACTTCCCGAAATGACGATTAGGCCGTCCGTGTTGGAATTGCGTAGTGAAAAATTAAAATCCCGCGCTTTTCTTCTTTTCTTATAAATTACCTTTTTTTTTTTATTGAAATCTTGGTCTCTCTAAATTCAATTCCACCCATTTTCTTTTCTCTTTCTCCTCCAAATTCCTCTCTCTCTTTCTTCTCCGACTCTCAATTCCTCCATTTCTAGGGTTTCTCCCATCTCCACTCTCGCCGTCTTCAGGTTTGACTCTTCTAGATCTGTTTCAATTTTTTACCTTCTGTTTCCAGATCGCATCTCTGAGCTAATTCAGCTCACGATTATTTATTTTCTGAATCTCTGGCATGTGAAATTGAATTCCTGGAGATTCGGAATTGATCGTTTTACCTTTTCGTTTTGCTATGTGTTTGATTTGGGGCTTCAATTATGTATTGTTACTGTTTGTAGAAAAGGTAGAAACTCATTGTATTGATATGTATGATTCAATTTGGTAGAGCTTAACTAAAACACATAATTTCCTGTGCAAATTACGGTGTTCGTTGGCCTAGTATTTAAATCCAAGGCCGTGACTTGAAGTGTTTCCGTATCCATTAATTAGCTGGTTTTTTCACACACATTTGGTAGTAGCAATTGGTAGAGGACCGACTACAACTGACAAGTTCGATAGATGCTTAGACCAGAACTAGGAAGATAATCTCTGTTATGATTTGATTACGGTTGTTACTGTATAGTTTAGTTTAGCATAAACATTGACCATATGATTTTAGTTTGACATTTTATGTCTTCTTTTTACCTGGAGATAGAATCGTATGTTCTAGCCATTTCATCATTCTATAACTTTGAAGTAATGGTGACTATTATTTTTTCTTCATTGTTCCGAAAATTGATCAACTACGGTTTTGTATTTCTGTTGTTCGTTACAATTATCTCCCCTCCCTGCGCCTATCCTTGATGTGCAATTTTGTTT
>CM020977.1:996896-1127478 GCA_010134655.1 Fragaria nilgerrensis
TTTTAGATTTATATTGTTAACTATGGTTAGATGAGTGAAATAAAATAAGACATGTGTCATGCATCTAGGTGGGTGGGGATGAAGGTGGGGAAAATAAGATGGGGAGCAAATTTGTAGCAGAACATGCAAAGCGAGACTAGCATTGATAAACGAAAGATAGAATAGTATATGGATCTGTGCATGTTTGTATGCTTTTTATTTTTGGTTCTGTTTCGAGATTCTAATACTGCTTAAATGTCCAGGGTTAATTTGTTCCCATAACTGTGTTATGTGATTCAAATAGAGTTCAAGCGGAAGCAAATCTGCTGTGCCCAAAAACCAAGTGCCAAACTTGTGACACCTACCACATTTGGACACATGTCCCTAACTTAAACAGACTTAAACTCTGTTAACTATATCATTATCTTCTAATAAAAATAACAAAATTTTAATTAAGGATTAAGACAAACCGAAGTTTGACTCTACCTCTTCCCTGTCTATTCTCTTTCTTCTTTCTTCTTTCTCTGCATCTCTCTCCCAAAAAACCCAGTTTCTCCACTCCAACAACAAACTGCCGTGGATTTTTATTCTGGTTCGTAAACTCATCCTAATTTTCCAATTTATGGTCGTCATCTATTTTGGCCTCACGAATGAGAGATACGATTGCGAATTTACGATGAGGAATTGAAAAGGTATTACGACGAAGAGGATAGTTTAGTTTTCACATAGATGAATAATTACAAAAGGAATTGAACTTGTGTTTAATTGACATAGTGAGTTCCTGGGCATTTTGTTTATGGGTTAAAGAATCATGATTTTGACGATTTGTGGTTGGAATAGGTTGAGATGCAGATTAGGTGTTTGAGAGAAATACTGGGTTGTGTAGGAGAGAATCGCAGAGAATAAACAAGAGGAAGAGGTAGAGTCAAACTTGGGTTTCTCTTAATCCTTAATTACAATTTTGTTATTTTTTATTAGAAGATAATGATATAGTTAACAGAGTTTAAGTTTGTTTAAGTTGGAGACATATGTCTAAATGTGGTAGGTGGCACAGGTTTGGCACTGGGTTTTTGGGCATAGCAGATTTGCTTCCAGTTCAAGCCGCTTTGGCCTTTGATCTTGGTAAAAGAATATATCACATGACCAGTTTGTTCTCATTCGTCCATATTTTGAGCAGCTCTAATGTCACGGTATTTCTTATCCTTTTCTTTTGGTTCTATCCATATTTTTTTTTTTCATTTTCGATGTAGCTCTAGTGTCACAATATTTCTTATCCTTTTCTTTGGAGAATTTGGTAGAGGTATTAAAGGTACAATTCTTAACCAGTGATTTGCACTATTCTAATCGTGCTGAATATAGTTGGTAGGTTTTTCTTTCTTATTTCATTGGAAAATCGTACAAATTTTAACTGCATGAACAAAATAATGATTTACATATGCTAATATAGAATAAATAACATATACTATGCGGTCTGGTGCCGCTTTACTGTTCATTTCCTCCGGAACAGTGCGTGGGCAAATCCGCCCTTCAGTACCCTACTGTTTCACATCCTTGCCAAAACAGGTGTTAGCGAGTTGTGACACATAAATTCCTTTCGTCGTCCTCATCGCCCCCTCTATTCCTCTTTCATTCACACTTCCCAGAGAGCAATTGCTCAAATTTTGTCGGCATCATCTCCTTTTCTCTTATGAGAACATTGATTGAGGGCAGAAGGAAAGTAAAGAAACACAAATAACTAAGAAGATTTCATATTCATTTCCTACCCATAACTAGGGAAGAGATTACAACTTAAAGAAGGAGAGAACAGATACAGACAAAAGGGAGTGCAGCTACTTGTCTCTATGCTACTCAGGTGGTCCTTAGAATTCTGCTGGGTGTCCACAATAATTGTTACATAGAGAATAAAGTGTAGATGATCCATCTTAGGTTACTGGTAATGAAGGATTAAGGAGTTTGGTTGTAACAAGTTCCCCCCCTCTAAGAGGAAGCTTGTCCTCAAGCTTGAAACTGTGGAAAGTGGTTCATGATGGTATATGTCTCTTCCCAAGTAGCATCTGTTTCAGGAAGGCCCTCCCACTGCACTAGCCATTGTGTCACAAAGCGATGTTTCTTCCTCACCACTGCCATGTCGAGGACCTTGGAAGGAATCAATTGGAGGGAGCCATTGTCATCAGTAGGGGGTAGAGTCACTTGAGCAGGGATGTTGGCACTGAGTTTCTTTTCAACAAGGACACATGGAAAATCGGATGCAGCTTGGAGCGCGGAGGAAGGCGCAATTTGTAGGCGACCGTACCTATCTTAGAAACAATCTGAAATGGGCCACAGAACCTGGGAGCAAGCTTGTGAGATGGTCGTTTGATGAGTGACTTTTGCCGGTATGGATGTAACTTGAGATAAACCCAGTCGCCCTCTTCAAAGGTCCGCACAGTGCGATGTTGGTCAGTATATTGCTTCATTTTGTTCTATGCCATAGCCATGTTGGAGCGGAGAAGCTTAAAGAGATCATCCCAATTCCGCAAGGCCATGTCCACTGAGCTAACCTTGGTGGTTCCTGGTGTGTACAAAGGAACCGAAGGAGGAGCTCTGCCACAAAGTGCCTGGTACGGCGTCATGTGAATGGTAGAGTGATAAGTGGTGTTGTACCACCACTCCGCCCAGTGGAGGAGGGACGCCCACTTTGCAGGTTTGTCCGCCACAAAACAACGGAGGTAGTGCTCCAAGCAACGATTCACAACCTCTTTTTGTTCATCGGATTGGGGGTGATAGCCTGAGCTTCGGCAAAGTCTGGTACCTTGTAACTTGAAAAAATCTTCCCAAAAGTTGTTGATAAAAATTGGATCGTGATCACTAGTGAAGGATCTCGGCATTCCATGTAGTCGAAAGATCTCACGCACAAAGATGTCTGTGATGTCTGCCGCGGTGTATGGGTGAGAGATGGCAATGAAGTGACCTGACTTAGAAAGACGGTCCACCACCATAAGAATGGCGTTCTTGCCATCAGAACTCGGCAAACCCTCAACAAAATCAAGGGATATATCAACCCACACATCATCAGGGATCGGAAGTGGCTGGAGCAAGCCCGGCGGATTCACTGATTCTAAGTTTTGGTGTTGACATTGATCACATGCTGCCACGAAGCGCTTCACATCTTTTCGTATACCCGGCCAAGAGAAACTCCGGACAAGACGCATGTAAGTCCTGAGATAGCCGGAATGACCACCCTCGAGAGAAGCATGGAATTCATCTAATATCTTGCAGCGCCAATCCGAGGTGAGGGGCACATAGATCTTGCCCTTGTACAATAACCTGTTTTGGCGTAGCTCAAAGTGCTTCTTGGCCTCACTGTTGGATTTGAGAGCGATGATGATTGCCGAAGCAGTGGGATCGTCGAGGCAACTCCGATCCATGGCGGAAAGGCTGTCAAACACCGGAGCAGATACACGTTGGATCGCGCATAGCTCCAATTGACGGGACAGAGCATCGGCCGCCAAATTCAGTGTTCCTGGTCGGTATGTGATTTGGTAGTTGTAACCCATCAATTTGTATAGCCACCGATGTTGAGACGGCGTTGAGATGCGTTACTCCAGTAGGTGTTTGAGAGGTTGGTGATTGTCACATCCCGACCCGTAAAAATTTTATCTTATTTACTAGCTTGATTGTAATAAGAATTTTACCGTCTCTGACATTGAGATATAGTTTAATTGGTCTCTAGAAGGGTTTTGAGGGACGTTTATTTCGGAGAGTTATTCGTAGGAGAAAAATGTAACGACGGTAAAAATGGTAAATTTTAGCTAGTAAAAGGTAATTTTTTATTAGGGTATTATTTTTTGGGGGTATTAATTTTTTTGGATTTGGGTTGTATATAGAGTTGGGCCGGATGGGTGAGGCCCAAACGATTTTCTCTCTTTCTCTCTCTTCTCTCTCTTTCTCTCCCGACGCTCTCTCTCTCTCTCTCCTGCTGTCGGAATTCTTCTTGGTCATCTGCCGCCGTCCGGCCAGCCACCGGCCGCCGCACCAGTCCCGTTTGGACCCCCGCCACCTCCTCTCCCTCCCCGGCTTAGCACCCAAGCCTCTAACCCACCGGAGAGAAGGAAAACCCGCCGAACACGTCGGGAAGCTTTTCACCGGAACTCCCTCCTCCGGCCACCAATCCGGGCAAGCTTGGTACTGTTTTGTAGCTCTCCTCCCGTGCAACAACCCCTCCAAAAGGCTCACTCCCTCTTGAGCTCGGTAAGGAGAAATTCGAAGTTGAAATTCTAGGGATTTTAAGGTGTTTTCCTTCGATTGACCTATTTAGGCATGAAATTGGACTTAGTGATAGTTATGAAAGTTGTTTGGGATGTCGAGAGGAAGATGCTGTTAAAATTTGGTAGAATTTGGAGGTCGCCGGAATCGGTCTCCGGCCGCCGCCGTTTTGGGGTTTTGTATGATTTTAAATGTGTAATAATTAGAGGAGTTTAATGAAGTGAATTGTGGAATTTTTGGATGAGATTTGGATAGGTTTGAAAATTTCCAAAGTTTGGTATTTTGGTGGTTAAATAATGTAAAATCCGGCCGTAGGATTTAAGTAAATTTCTGAGAAATGTTGTATTTACGGCTGCCGAGTATGGTATTAAAGTTTGGGTCATTCCGATTTAAGAATATCGAAGTTAGGCAATGATGAACGTGTTTATGGCTCTCAGTTATTTTGCCTATTTTGAATAAAATTGGATTTTTAGTTGGGAAATTAACAATATATTTGGAATAGGACGTGAGGAGACTCAAATTGGAGAGACCTCGGATCGATGTCAGGCTTAGGCCTAATTTGTGAGTGGACCTTTGTTTTTAATTGAAAAACATGCGATGAATGATTTTATTGATCATTTATTTCTTATGATGAGACTTATTGATTTCTCGGCTATTTCGCAATTTTTCCTCCTTTGGAGGGATCCCAAAAATGAGATTTTCGGTGGATATATATATTTTGGATATTATGAGTATAGTATGTATATAAATGCTAGCTAGCCATACGTGCTTGGTCCGTCATAATGAGGTAAAATATCATTATGGCGTGGCGTGAGTGTTAGACACAAGCGTCATAGCCCTATATGAAAACTACTTTCTTTTTCGGTTTTTTTTAGGTTTTCATATAGGGAGTCCACACGTAAATACACCGTTCTTTTTGGTCATAATGAGAAAAAATACCATTATGGCGCAACGTGAGCGTTAGACGCCAGCGTTGTAGCCTTATATGAATTTCTATTTTTCTAAATTGTTTCTAGGATTCATACAAGGAGTCTGACGAGTGTAAATACATACGAATATATGTTTATATATAGTTCTGCCAGAGAGGCTCCATTTTATTTGAGTTGTGACTAGCCGGTGCTAGTCGTGAAATTGCCAGTTTATGAGTTGAACACTTTTAAGCTGCCGCATGCAGTATATTTTTCTATGAAATTAAAATGGGAATGCATAAATATTTTGTTATTAAATTATTTTTGTCCACTCACTCTAACGTTATTAAATGTCTTACCCTGGGCTCTTCGTTTTAAAATGCCCAGTCTGCAGAGTTCGGATTGGATCTAGTAGGAGACGAGTCATAGTCACCCGTATTTCCACCACATTTCACCAGTAGATTACCTGTTTAACCTACCTGTGTTTTCTTACTTCCGCTAGTGTCTAGTAGCTCTGAATACTTGGGTTTAATGTATATATTTTTGGTTGTGGGTGAAGGCTTGTTGATATTTTAGAATATTTGACGGAGGATGTATATTATCTTAGATAATGAATATTATCTTGTTAGTGGTGATTGTTTTTGAGGAGCACGAAGGCTCCAGAAGTTAAGGTTGGATTTGGAACCATTAGACGTGTTTGTAGGTTTCTATTGGAAGAGTTGTCCATTTTCAAGGGAGGTTGTACCGAATTTTGCGGTAAATCTTTCCTTCGAGGTGGTCCCCGCACGATTTACTCCGGGTTCAGGATGAATTTTGCCATTGAGTTGCGAGTTGGAAACTCTAGTGGGGAACTCATATGCGTGGCAACATTCTTTTCATTTGACCAATGATTATTTGGGTTACGATTAAGATGTTGGGGTGAACATCTTGTGCGAATTTTGTAGAAGGAGAAAATAGTTGGAAAGAAAGTTCGAAATAGTGGTGTATTATTTTGAGGTAAGAGTTGGTTGAAGTGATGCGGGAGGTACCCTTAGTCATTCAAAGAGGTACCTATGCGAGTTGTTGAGGACTCTAATTTTTGGGCAAATTAGTCACGGGGAATTTGTGGCTAATAAAAAGGCTATCAATTTAGAGAAGTCTTGATTGATGACCAAATTTTCAACTGCCTTGTCCGTAGAGAAACTCAGTCGGGATTATTTTGCTTAGTGCTTGTTATGGTATGGTGGCGCATGTTTTGGCCATACAGCTCTAATCAAGGATATGTTTCTTATCCTTGGAATCTTCATATTAAAGAGTATAATCAGAGCATTTTGGAGAAGGAGGTTATTAGCAGTCAATGAATAGTAACATTTTTGGGTGACTTTCGTCTATATTGTGGTTTAGCTGAACCCGGCTAAGGCGTTAAATATAAGAGTCCAAGATTATTTTCCTTGGATTGTTGGCCTTGCAAGAGTCATTGAGCATGGCGTTGTGAAAAGCATGTTGTTGTGTCATAGCAAGAGAATTGAAGAAAGTGAATGGTATATCTAAATATTTTGAGTTGCTAGCAAGCTCTTAAGCGTTGAGTAGCATTTGTCGGTTATATTATTTTAATCGTGGGACCATTATAGATTTTTTCAGAATTCTAGGTGTTGAAGTTCGATCTTCGAATTTGTTGAGTGTTTTATAAAGATGGTAAGTGTATTTGACCTTGAAATTATAATAATAAAGTAGATGTAGAAGAGTTGATATCACTTTGACTTTACGACAACAGTCGGGAATTGATCAAATATGTTGAGATCTTTGGAAGTTCTTGGTAATGCTAATTTTTTTAGCGACCCTGGTCGCTAGGATGGAAAAGTGAGGAATGTTGGTGTGGCGTGAATGTCCAGAGGAAAGTATTATATCTTAAAGTGCGTGGCTATTGGAGTTGAATATTATGTTATCTGGAATAGCTGTAGATAAAAGAATTTATTGGAGAAGCGTGGATGGATGTTCATAGTGCTTTCAGTCGGCGTTGTATTGAGTTAATCGATACAAGTCTTCAATGACATAATATTAGTGTTAAGTGTGAACGAAGTCTATTTGCTAATGTCACTTCGTTTGCAGTTAAAGTTTCTTTGGCATACTCCGCTTGGGGATTTGTTCAACTTCCATGCTAGTGACTTAGTAAATTGGATTTTATATGGAACAAGTTTTGGCGATATACAAGTTGTTTATGTTGCAGCTTTATGTAACCGAAATGTTCCATTCGCATGATAATCATGTTTCAGATCATCTTCTAGTCTGGGGTGAAGAGAATATTGGGTATAACAAAATTATGAGAGAACTGGTATTCCCATAAGCTGCTAGTTTGGGTACTCAAAATAGTAATGTAATAGTTTTGGTGGAGATACCTAAATGACGTGGTTTTGATCTCTTCATAATGTCGTTTCGAGAATCGAGGTTATCATATGTGTCACATCCCGACCCGTAAGATTTTATCTTATTTACTAGCTTGATTATAATAAGAATTTTACCGTCTCCGACATTGACATATAGTTTAATTGGTCCCTAGAGGGGTTTTGAGGGACGATTATTTCGAAGAGTTATTCGTAGGAGAAAAATGTAACGACGGTAAAAAATGGTAAATTTAGCTAGTAAAAGGTAATTTTTATTAGGGTATTATTTTTGGGGGTGTTAAATTTTGGATTGGGTATATTTGGGTTGGAACCAGTTGGGCCAAGCCCAAAATATTTCTCTCTCTTCCCTCCTGATTCTCTCTCCTCTCTCTCTTTCTCTCCCGATTCTCCCTCCCGCTGCCGGAAATTCCAACCGTCCATCCGCCGCTGTCCGGCCACCGTTCGCCGCCGCACCAGTCCCAAAAGGTCGGCCATCAACCCAGCTTCCATTCTAGACCGGTCACAGCCTCCCTAGCGCCGCCGTGAAGGAGCAGTGCCGCTCGAAAGGCGCGGCTGCCTTAAGCTTCCTTTCGCCAGAACTCCCTCCTCCAGTTACCAATCCGGGCAAGCTTGGTACGGTTTTGAAGCTCTCCTCCCGTGCAACAACCCCTCCAAAAGGCTCGATCCCTCTTGAGCTCGGTAAGGAGAAATTCGAAGTTGAAATTCTAGGGCTTTTAGGATGTTTTCGTTCGATTGACCTAGTTAGGCTTGAAATTGGACTTAGTGATAGTTATGAAAGTTGTTTGGGATGTTGAGAGGATGCTGCTGTTAAAATTTGGTAGAATTTGGACGTCACCGGAGCAGGTCGCCGGCCGCCGCTGCCAGCGGAGCCGTCGCCCGCGCCGCCGCTGGAAAAATTGTTTTTGGTGGAGATTTTTATGAGGAATTTAATGGAATGAGTTTTAGAATTTTCGGACGAGTTTTGAATAGGTTTGTGAATTTCCGAAGTTTGGTATTTAAGCGGTTAAATAATGTAAAATTCAACCGTAGGATTTAAATCAATTTAGGAAAGGTTGTTAATACGACTGCCGAGTATGATATAAAAGTTTGGATCGTTCCGATTTAAGAATATCGAACTTAGGCAGTGATGAGCGTAATTATGGCTCTCGATTAATTTTGCCTATTTTATAAATACTGGAATTTAGTTGGTAAATTAATTATATATTTGGAACAGGACGTGAGGAGGCCCTAGCAGAAGAAGCCTCGGAGCGTCATCAGGCTTAGGCCTAATTTGTGAGTGGACCTTTGTTTTAAATTAAAAGCATGCGATGAATGATTTTATTAATCATTTATTTCTTCTGATGAGATTTATTGATTTCTCGCCTATTTGACAATTTTTCCTCCTTTGGAGAGATCCCGAAAATGAGATTTTTGGTGGATATATATATTTTGGATATTATGAATTTAGTATGTATATAAATGCTAGCTAGCCATACGTGCTTGGTCCGTCATAATGAGGTAAAATACCATTATGGCGTGTCGTGAATGTTAGACACAAGCGTCATAGCCCTATATGAAAACTTCTTTCTTTTTCGGTTTATTTAGGTTTTCATATAGGGAGTCCACACGTATATATACACCGTCCTTTTCGGTCATAATGAGGAAAAATACCATTATGGCGCAACGTGAGCGTTAGACGCTAGCGTTGTAGCCTTGTATGAATTTCTATTTTTCTAAATTGCTTCTAGGATTCATACAATGAGTCTGACGAGTGTAGATACATACGAATATATATGTTTATATATAGTTCAGCCAGAAAGGCTCAATTTTATTTGAGTTTGTGACTAGCCAGTGCTAGTCGTAAAATTGTCAGATTATGAATTGAGCGTCTTTAAGCTGCCGCATGCAATATATTTTCTTTGAAATTAAAATGGGAATGCATAAATAGTTTATTATTAAATTATTTTTGTCCACTCACTCTAATATTATTAAATGTCTTCCCCTGGGCCCTTTGTTTTAAAATGCCCAGTCTGCAGAGTTCTGATTGGATCTAGTAGGAGACGAGGCATAGTCACCCGTATTTCCACCACCTTTCACCAGTAGGTTACCTGTTTAGCCTACTTGTCTTTTTCTTGCTTCCGCTAGTGTCTAGTAGCTCTGAATACTTGGGTTTAATGTACATATTTTTGGTTGTGGGTGAAAGCTTGTAGATATTTTAGAATATTTTCGGATGATGTATATTATCTTAGATAATGTTTATTATCCTGTTGGTGGTGATTGTTTTGAGGAGCACGAAGGCTCCAGAAGTTAAGGTTGGATTTGGAACCTTTAGAAGTGTTTGCAGGTTTTTATTGGAAGGGTTGTCCATTTTCAAGGGAGGTTGTACCGAATTTTGCGGTAAATCTTTCCTTGGAGGTGGTCCCTGCACGATTTACTTCGGGTTTAGGGTGAAATTCGGGGCGGGTTGTGTCTATATGTTAGTGGACTGGTCACTCAGGCAGAGCAAGATTTTCTTGTGGACTTGCGAGAGCTTTGACTCTGCGAAAGACTCTGCAAAGTGTCTCGGTACTAGAAGTGATTGTTGCAGTTCTGCAGTGTGTGCATCCTTAAATCTATTCATTTAGCGGGTCTTAATTTTGACACTATGAGCATGTGGGAATGCGTGAACTTTAGTTTCCTAACAAGTGAGCTTCAACGTCGAGTTTGTGAGCAGCGCATTGACGAGGTTGTTGCATGACGTTAGGAGATTTGAGCCCGATGGTGATAGCGATTTTTCATTGCACAGGAATTAGTGTACATACCTACAGGTACTCGTACTCTAGAACAGGTATCACTGAACTCACATACGTGTAAACGTTAGTGGTAGTTCAACGAAGGATTTAAAGTATTCGAGAAGATTCAGAATAATTCAGGATTCAAATGAAAAGGTTAAAGGAGTCAGAGTTAGACTCAAAACAGCTCTTAGTAGCCAGAAGAATTATAAAGATGTCCGTAGGAAGGATCATGAGTTTCAAGTGAAGGTTTGGGTGTTTTCGAAATTATCTCCTTGAAAAGGGGTTGTACGTTTCGGTAAGCGTGGAAAGCTTAGTCAGAGGTATATTGGTTCTTATGGGTTTTTAGATCAAGTTGGCTCTCTTGCGTATCGGTTAGTTTTGCCTCCGGAGTGATCCAAGATACATAATGTGTTTTATGTATCCATGTTTCGCAAGTCTATTGCCGATCTCTCTCTTGTGCTGCAAGAGCAGCCGTTCAGTTTGATGAGAGATTTGTCCTATGAAGAGGAACCGGTTCAGATTCTCGACCGAAAGGAGCAAGTGCTTAGGAACAAGACAATTCCACTTGTCAAGGTGTTTTGGAGAAGTCATCAAGTAGAAGAAGCTACTTGAGAATCAGAGGAGCAAATAATACAGCAGTATCCCTATCTCTTCGAATGTCAGGTATGTAAATTTCAAGGACGAAATTTTTATAAGGAGGGTAGAATTGTCACATCCCGACCCGTAAAAATTTTATCTTATTTACTAGCTTGATTGTAATAAGAATTTTACCGTCTCTGACATTAAGATATAGTTTAATTGGTCCCTAGAGGGGTTTTGAGGGACGTTTATTTCGGAGAGTTATTCGTAGGAGAAAAAGGTAACGACGGTAAAAATGGTAAATTTTAGCTAGTAAAAGGTAATTTTTTATTAGGGTATTATTTTTTGGGGGTATTAATTTTTTTGGATTTGGGTTGTATATAGAGTTGGGCCGGATGGGTGAGGCCCAAACGATTTTCTCTCTTTCTCTCTCTTCTCTCTCTTTCTCTCCCGACGCTCTCTCTCTCTCTCTCCCCGCTGCCGGAATTCTTCTTGGCCGTCTGCCGCCGTCCGGCTAGCCACCGGCCGCCGCACCAGTCTCGTTTGGACCTCTGCCACCTCCTCTCCCTCCCCGGCCTAGCACCCGAGCCTCTAACCTGCCGGAGAGAAGGAAAACCCGCCGGAGACACCGAGAAGCTTTTCGCCGGAACTCCTCCTCCGGCCACCAATCCAGGCAAGCTTGGTACGGTTTTGTAGAATTTGGAGGTCGTCGGAATCGGTCTCCGGCCGCCGCTGCCGGCGGAGCTGTCGCCGCCGCCGCCGTTTTGGGGTTTTGTATGATTTTAAATGTGTAATAATTAGAGGAGTTTAATGAAGTGAATTGTGGAATTTTCGGATGAGATTTGGATAGGTTTGAGAATTTCCAAAGTTTGGTATTTTGGCAGTTAAATAATGTAAAATCCGGCCGTAGGATTTAAGTCAATTTCTGAGAAAGGTTGTATTTACCGCTGCCGAGTATAGTATTAAAGTTTGGGTCATTCCGATTTAAGAAGTGTGAGAGTGGGTTGTGGAGAAGACATGGTGTCGATATTGGGAGTTTGTGGTGGGAAGGAGCCAAAGGAGATGGCTGGGGTAGAAGGGCTTCGAATTCCCTGGGAAAGGCTAGGCTGCGGGGATGATTGTGGCAGTGCGATGCTGTTGTGGGAAGGCCCTGCTTAGTGTGATGCCTGTGTAGGTGACTGGTGACCAGCGTTGTAGCTCAGGAAACCAACGCTAGGAGGGGGCCCGGTGGGAGAAGCTATGGTAGGTGCACCCGCTGGTGCGTTGTGAACCACCTGATTCATCCACAAATTCTGGATTGCCGCAAACTGGTGTGCTATGAGAGTCTGGCTGCGAGCTATTGCCACGATGGAGGAGTGAAGTTCCTCGTTCTGAGATTGGAGAACCTCAGTCTGGTCCTGTAGGCTGTCCACTGCGGCCTAAAATGTGTGCAACTGATTAGTGGAGATGGTGTAAGTGTTAGATGGGGTGGAGTGGGCAGTGGTAGCATGGCGGGGTGGTGTTTGGGTGTTAGGTTGTGGGATGGTTGGAATCCTGCCCTCAGAATTAGGGAGGGAAGGGCGGGGATTTTGGATACCTCGCATCGAAACCAAGCTCTAGATACCACTTGATGAGAACATTGATTGAGGGTAGAAGGAAAGTAAAGAAACACAAATGACTAAGAAGATTTCATATTCATTTCCTACTCATAACTGGGGAAGAGATTACAACTTAAAGAAGGAGAGAACAAATACAGACAAAAGGGAGTGCAGCTACTTGTCTCTATGCTACTCAGGTGGTCCTTAGAATTCTACTGGGTGTCCACAGTAATTGTTACATAGAGAATAAAGTGTAGATGATTCATCTTAGGTTACTGGTAATGAAGGATTAAGGAGTTTGGTTGTAACATTCTCCTCTTTGCCTTCTCTCTCTGTCTTGGGCTCTGTGGTTTTCTGGAGAGCTATAGTTTCCGGAAGGAGAAGTGAGATCGCTTCCTGCAGTCTTTTTTGGTTTTTTCATATTTCTATCAACTTCTACAGAGGAGCAAGAGAAAATGTCGTATGGGTATTCTCATCTAGGTTCGTCTTCTGTTGTTGCATGGTTTATATATTTGGGAGAATTTCAGAATTTGAGCTCTGGGTAAGATTGAGTGTTCTTTTTTTTTTTTAATAGAAGTAAGATTGAGTTTTGGGTGCTATTGGTTTGAATTTTGGTGCAATTCTGGGTGGTGCAATTCTGATTCTTTTTTCTTTTGGCGTTGTTATTTCTGGTCATATGTGGTGGTAACTACGGTGTGGGCTGTTTTTGGTAACATTCGGTTTGTTAGTGCTTCAGGTAAGCTTCATGATCTCATCAGAAGAAATTGGTCTGTGTGAAGTATGGAATATAATAGCATAGTCCCTTCTTTAATATTACAGATTGATATCACAACATGTTATTAAACCTTTTAAGTAGCAATTTTTTTTGAATTGATACGTTACAAAGTTTATTTATGACTCAAAGTACTTGTGTTGGTTGAAAAAAAAAAAAAGTTTCTTCTTCTTTCATATAAAGTTGGAGACTTTAGTGGATGTTTGTAATCCTGCTCTTCTAATTGACATTTTCATTTTGTTTCTTCTAGTGGATGTTTGGCTACTTTTATCCGCTTTCAATATGCTGCCAACATTGGCCCAGTTTTAGTACACTAAGTATGTTTTTCAATTTTCTCAGCTCCACAGGTATGAACCTTCTTATATAATGAATTTGATATTTATTTATGTATATATATTTAACTTGGTAAGTTGGTATGATATGAGTTTCTCTTAGATTTGATTAACGTTGCCTTCAATGTTATTGTTTCTTTGTAGCTTAGCTTTATGGTCTGAATGGTGTGTTTTAAAGTGTTACCATACTTAATTGACTTATCATCATTCATGGTATCTATATCACCAATTATGAATTGAAATATGCCACTTTGAAGTTTCAGTACCTATTTTTCTATGAATTCAAATATTACACGCACTTTGAATTCAAATTTGAATTGATAAAAGGAAGTTTCAGTACCTCTTTTTCTATGAATTCAAATATTACACTTTGAATTCAAATTTGAATTGACAGAAGGACCACATGTTTTATCATTGCAATAAAATTCTCATGTTGGTCTTTCCGATGGGTTTTTGTTTTTTTTGTTTTGGGCACCCTATAGGTTGATTCGACACATCACATGCAGCTGTTTGATGAGTATTGTTTGCTTGCCATATGCAAATCCTACTTTTTCTAGGGAAACAAACAAAAAATTTCTCCTAGCCAGTACTAACTTGAGTTCTTCAATTCATGCCTCAAGAAAGCTGGTTTTTTTTTTTTTTTTTTTTCAATAGTGGTTTTATCTGTTTTTATTTTGAACAGTTTTTTAACTTGTCTTCAACAGTAAAACCAGCTATTCATTTTTTTGTTTTTAGAATTTTGAGGATATGGGGAAGATCGATTATATTCTTTTGTAATATGTTGCTGAACAGATGAGCAATTTAACAAAGAAGGAATGCGTGGTTGTACTTCGCCGACAAAATGATGGGTTCCCTAGAGGTAGCTCAAAATATAGAGTGACTTTGCATAAGTGTGGGAGATGGGAGGCTCGGATAGGCCAATTTTTAAAAGTAAGTAAACCTTATTCTTAATTATCACACTTTTTTTTTATTCGGTTTGATTTGTTGTTGACCCTATTCGGTAGGGTTTCATCAAGCTCGGAAGTCTTGCTAAGCCTCAGATGCCTCACTCAAGTCTCTTGATCATCTGAAAGATCGGGTGAGTTGTGCTGCTTCCGGGAATGCTTTATTTATTTATTTTTTTTTTCTTTTCTGTGTTCTGTGACTGAATGATGGAGACTGATTTGGGGTTTCAGTAATGCAGAAGTTTAATATTCTTATATTTGGGTTCGTCAAAGGCAGGAGAAGGAAGGTGATGAGAAGCTAACTAATCTTACCTTATTCATATAGTAGTTATTGGGCCTGTATCTGTAGAACTAATCTTATGTAGGGGGGGCCCATATAACAAAAGGAAAAAGATTGTAGTTTTCTCTTGATATTTTCTGTTACTGCATATGAGTTGAATATTTTCTGTTGATTCTAACAGGTTTTTGATCTTCACCGACACAATATAGATCATATCACTATTCCATTTAGCTGCGGTCCTCAATTTGGCGTTTTTCGACGTATTGATGATGTAACCCTATGGAACCAAGCTATCACTAGGCTAGCCTTTTTCATACTTTTAAATAAAAACCAGTCTTGCATTAGAGATTCATAATCTGCAACTCGTATGCATTTCTAATGGATCATAAATTCTTAAGTTCAACTATGTATCCAATGTTCCTGCAGTACATTAACTGTGACTTAATTTCTTTCTAAATTTCATGCTATCACTAATTAATTTTGGTGTGCTTAACTTTTGTTATTCTCATTAATTAGCCTAGATTCCTCAATAATTTTGTTTTTGATTAGTTGCACATTTTGGTTTTTATGTGGTTTTAGATTCAGGCTTGGTTTGGAATTTTAGATCGACATGAATCTCACTCTACATGAGAGGAAGGTATTGGGGCCATTGAGATCGATCAGCAAAATAAGGATGCGAATTGTTGGCTTAATCAAAGTCCATAAAACGAAAATTGTGGGTATTGGTCCTTATCTGTTAGCGATTTCAATTTTTTGTGGGGAAGTGAAATCCACACAACCCAAATTGTAATCCACACACCCACTTTCTATTTTTAGCAACTTAAATTTTGTCCTTAGTGATTTAAATTTTGTCTTCATATGAAAATGATTACTGAAAATGGAAAGCGGGTGTGTGGATTATAATTTGGGGTGTGTATGTCACGTACTTTTTTTGTGCTTTCGTTGATTTGTTTTATTAATTTTTACTGTTAGTGATTTATAGGTGGTTATTCATTGAATTTTGATTGGTGTTATTCATTCATCGTGTGCTTTTGGAATCTCAGTTTTGGAATTACCCGTTATAATCTTGTATGACCCGTTGTTCAGTTACATTTATTATCTTTGAAACTTTAATTTTTACGAGAATCTATATTTAGCAGAACCTTAGATGAAGGGTAGCTTCATATTTTTGGGAAAAGGAGATTTCGACAAAAAAAAAAAAAATCTCTTACATTTTAATGCAGAACAGTAGTGCAGAACATATGAATTCCTAATGTATATACATTTACTAACACAAAGGCTGCTATGAGTGAAGCAATGTTTTGTTTTTAACGAGTTTGTATGTTTCCTTTTATCTGCATCCTTAATAGTTTTTGAGTGCAATGAAACAAGGCTATATAACTGGTGCCGGAAATTTTTTGTACCTAACTAGAAGTTATTTTAGAGTCAGGGTGGGGTTTTGATGGATATTTAAACTGTCTGAGGGAGCTTATTTAGAATTAATCAGTAAAGGGCCGTACATGTGAAGTTTGAAATTATTCTAATTACATCAAAAGTTTGAAAACAAAACGGCAGATTCATCAAAAGTTTGAAATTATTCTAATTACAGACCAATTAGTCTGGTGCATGTTTGTATATATTTGGTGCTAAGCCATTGACCCTGCTGGTGACGGAACTGTCGGGAGACTATTTCTTGGGAAGCAGGTGCATATGTGAAAGGTAGACATTTGGAACAGTTTCCGTGGTAAGCAAGGCGATTGACGAGAAAAGAGACATTGCTCTTCTAATCTGTTTACTGGGAGGCAGTTGTAGTATAAGGTTACATTTCTATCTGCAGGTCCTTAATTCAATTAGATGTAGCTTTCTGTTAGGACCATTGTGCTATACCTATATATTACTTTGGGCTTGTGTGTTAATTTACTTGGGTTTCTTCTTGGACTCGGGTCAGGTCTGCCAGTGACCGAGTCTTTAGGGTTGATTAGTCAAACAACTATATAAGACAAACTTCCTCCTTTGTAAGAGCTTATCCAATGAATGAATATGAATCTTTAACTTATTTTTTTTTCAATTCTCTGCAATTTATCCTTTTAATTTCCTTTCATGGACTTCGGTCCTAACACATTCACTTTCATGGTGTCATATAGGGTTTAGGGATTCGTTTGGGACAGTTAAATTTCAACAATTTTTTTTAAGGAACTGTTTATATGCTAATGCTCTTTAGTTGGGATACTTTTCTGCTCACCTACAGTTTTTTGGTCTGAGAGATCAAGTCAGGATGATGCTACTTACTTCTATTCCCGCAAACTCTAATGTATGAATTTCAAGTTCCATATATGAGACTTGAGAGGCAGTGAGGGTTTTATAATGATTGTCCGCTGCCTATTGTAGGATTAGATTCCTTTGTGTCAGCTTTTATCCTAACTTGAGCACAAGTTTCCAATGTCTAAGCTAGGCCTCATTGTTTCCTTCCGATTATGCAAGTTCTACGCTCTTGTGGAGTTATCTATTGCATTATTTGGCAAACCTGCCTTTCAGAATCTCATTTGCAATGGACATGTACTTGCTGACGATGGAAAAAAAAAACCTAGTAAAAGTCTGAAAAATTATCCTCCACCAATTGATCTTATCGATCAGTATGTAGCTGTTGTATTTATTGTAACTCTCTGTTCGTATTATAGTTTCAGTATCATCTCTGATCAGATTTCTGTTGTGCAGGATGCAGTACGATCTATACCTAATTAACTCTCCTGTTGTGCACTGAACCATTACGTTTCAAGAAGGAAGGAGTTTATTGTGTTCTAAGTGTGTTTTATCTATTCCTGTATTATTGTTTTCATGTTGGAGTGTTGTTCGTTGATCTTTGTTCTTTGAATTGATCCGGTGGTACTTTTATCTTTGGTCAACGTCCAGAATGCAAAGAGACTTGAGATTGGAGGGTTTGCCGCTTTTGTTTCTATTGTTGATCAAACCATTCTACAAAAGTCATCTAATGTGCTTGACCAGTGGATCAACTCGGCCACACAGAATCTTGTGTATTTTGTCCGTCAGGAGATGATTGGTTTTCAACTTTGTACGGTTAGCTGTCTATGAACTATTCCTTCTGATTCATTCTGTAATTATTGTCAAGTCCATGTTAGTTGGGCATGATTATATCATATAACCAAATAGGGAATTGGGTTGTGTAGACTAGAATATGACCATATTGAAATTCTTTACAATCTGCATAAGAATAAAACAGAGACATCAAGTGCACCTAAATGTAATGTTATACCAAATTACCAACTAAGTTTCCTGAACGTTTGAATTGGTCAAGTATTTTTAAAATTAATAGGAAAGAAGAAGAAAACAAAAAGGAACATAAACAACTTTGATCCAATCACAGATTTCATTAGCATATTTTGTTGTTTCAATGTCTGCATTGTCAATGAAGGCATCTTTGCTGAAAAATGTTTCATGTCCGTATGTTATCTACTGCATCAAAGTGACGTGTACCATCAATCATGTACTAAACGTGTCAAAGCACTAAACAAACATTATCTTTCTTATATACCTTTTTGTTTTTCCTCGGATGCGTCCAATTCTCCGTGGAGAAACTTCCAAGAAAATTTACCTGTTCTTACCATTGTTTTCGCAATATTTACGTCAACAGCTCATTTTGAGGGCATATTTTCATTTGAAAGCCAACAGGATGTCCATTGTTGGCTTTTGATTTCCTTGACATACATATCCTATCTGCATAGAGCCTGATATGTTTTACAGTTGTAATAGTACTTTATTTCTGAGAAGGTGGAATTTCTCTGACTTTCTGTATTTCTTTCTGTGTGGGAGTATCATATTTATCCTCTTAATTGCTTTTGTGAATTTTCTTTTGGTAAAGGTTCGTTGACTAAATTTAGAGTAACATTTTATTCTTTTCTCATTATTATCTAAAATTATATAATTTTATTGCAGACGTCTGACTTCACTAAATTTGGAGTAACATTTCTGCTTATCTATTTCAAATAGGGAGCACTAGGCATTTTTGGACAACTTTCGGGGCACCTTTAGATGGCAAATTTATCAATTTCGGTATCTTGCTCTTCTCATAAATGTTTTTACAAATTTTTTGTTCTTATTTATTTTTATTTTTCCTTTTTGCTTATAAAACAATGTGCAGTTGTGATTTGTTAAAATCAGTTTACCTGCTTCTCATTTCATGTGCATATCTCTTACATATGAAAATACGAGAGAGATACCCACACTCTTCACAAAGTACCAACATAGTATGGATGTGCAGCAAGAAAAGTACTCTTGTTGAAGACCTCGTGCGAAGCATATTGTATGTTGCTATATGGCCTTTACATTAAAATCAGTGCAACAGTTAGAATCTTGACACAAGATTATATTGTAGCATCTACTCTAGATGGGTGACCTAGAGTTCTTGAACTACTGGAGTATTTCTTCCTAACAAAAGTACTTTGGTAAAGTTTGGTTGCTCGTCATGTGATAATTCTCTCATGTTTTGAACTTGAGCTTCTTTCCTCCTTAAGGATTCACTCCAACACTAGTGGACATGTGATAGTTACATAAGTATTCATTTCCACTTCTTTTAGTAACTAGTTATGTACTAATGAAAAGTAACATGTTCAAGCGTTTCTTAGGATAACACAGGGCCGGCCCTGAGTTAAGTGGGGCTCTAGGTGAAAAACAAAATTAGGGCTCCCCATCTTTCAGTAAATTCATTTCAAAAGATAAAAAATTAAGTTAATATGCTCAAACGATTAATATAGGGTACAATTACTAGATGGTAACAAATGGTTCAAACTTAAAAGTAGTAGAGAAACTCAGAAACTCAATCAAACCAATAAAATGAAATAATGAAGACATACCTAATTAAAACCTAAATAATTGAAAATAATTTGAAAAGATGACTCAAAAATTTCAAAAAATTTATGTTTCATCAATTGAAGAAGAAAAAGGAAATAAAATAATAATATTACATATGGTGATGATAATCTAACAATGATAAATTGATGATTTGAAATTTATGGTTGAGAATTTAGTGGGAGAAGAAGAAGAGTTGTGCGCAGATGATGAAGAATAATTAAAGCTAATTTATTATGTATTGCCACTGGTTTTTTATTTTACTTTTAATAGGCGATTTTTTTAAGGGCCCATATAATGTGGGAATCTAGACCTGTGCCTTATGGGGCCTATGCTCAAGGCCGGTCCTGTCGATAACAGAATAGCTTTAAGATATAGGCCTTACCACTTACAGCTGGAAGTTTGAAACCAATCTCCATACTAAACTTGTGATTTGATTAATGTTCATCTGAACTATAACAGTGTTTCAGATAGTCCTCTATGTCCACTTTTTGCTGATAGTAACTTGTACAATTTAATAATAAATTTCTAGGTCCATTGCACATCTGTAAATTTTTACTGATTTCACTAACTGCGTTGGTAAAATAGGTCAGAAAGTTCAAATTAAGCAAACAAGATATGAGCAATGACACATGTTGCGTTCTGGTTTTGTGTACAAGTATATTATATGTAATCTTTACATCTCTTTTTCTTGTCTGAGACAGTTATTTTGAATGATTACCATTGGGCTCAAGATTTTTGTTTCGACCACGAGGTTTCTTTTCCATCATGTTTCTCTAGCATGTATCTAGTAGAATCATGCTAGAGAAAGTGAATTGGGGTTTGAAAAACTTATACTCGACAACACATCAAACAAGTCAAATTAAGGTAATTGAAGAGGCCTTTCTAAGCGAAAATAGTTTTACTTGTGAATATAAGTCAAAAGGTTCGGGTACTTTTCTATGCTAGTGTTCCGAAAAAACATAGACAGAAGTGCCAGAATTCTATAATAAGGGAATTATTTTTAAGGCTACAAAACAAAACGACAGTCAAATTAAGGTAATTGAAGAGGCCAATCTAAGCGAAAATAGTTTTACTTTTGACAAATATAAGTCATAAGGTTCGGGTACTTTTCTGTGCTAGTGTTCCGAAAAAATATAGACGGAGCTGTCTAAATTCCATAATAGGGGAATTATTCTTAAGAATACAAAACAAAACGACAGATTCATTAAACGTTTGAAATTTTTCTAGTTACAGGCCAGTTAAGGTGCAAGTCTGTATATATTTGGTGCTAAGCCATTGACCCAGATGGTGATGGAATTGTCGAGAGATACTATTTCTCGGGAAGCAGGTGCATATGTGAAGGGTAGCCATTTGGAAACAGTTTCCGTGGTAAACAAGGCGATTGACAAGAAAAGACACATTTTAATCTCTTTTCTGGGAGGTAGTTGTAGTATAAGGTTATAGATATAAAAAAAATGTCTTATCTACAAGTCCATAATTCAATTAGTAAATTACATATTAGTTACTGACTAAATTTCAGTTTACAAATACATCCTTTACATAATATCTTATACATTTAAGGACAAATATTAACAAATTAGGACAAACTAATATCCACATGCCATCTGTCACTATAATTTTACCAGAATACCCTTCACTACATATCAACTGCTTCTGTTAACGAGTAGCACAGTAGCACCCTGCCGACTAGCACAGTAGCATCCGATAAAAAGGTGCTATTGTAATTTTTTTTAGGCAATTCTCCGGAATCAAACAAAGCTGCTACTGTCGACTTTGATGCTAGCGCGCTGCTACTGCCGACTTTGATGCTAACGCGCTGCTACTGCCCACTATGATGATAGCGCTGCTGCTACTATATGTATCACTACTAATAAACTTTAAAACTGCATCTACCGCAACAAGCAATGGTTTAACCCGATAAACAAACCTCATTCAGATCAACAAATCTTATTCATGTCCTCAAAACAAACCTCATTCATATATGAAATCACCTACTAATCAAGACAAACCCAAACCAATCAACCTGCTACTGTGTACAGTAGCACACAGTAGCAGATGTAAGGGAGCATAGTAGCAGGACTCTTAGTCATCCGATCATTACGATTTGAAGGGTGAGGTCACAAAGCACAAAACTTTTACTAGGCACAATCCTATCTCCAGATTTCATCCCAAATCACAATCCCTTCCAACACATCTCATAGTAACAGAAGCAACTTACCGTTCCAACTTCCAATAGACCACAGTAGCAGCCAACTATCCTTCAAATCACAACAGTAGCAGTAAATGGACAAACACATATACAAGCTTCGATCTCCATCAACACTGTCGCATCCCTCATGGCCTTCTCTGATCACCTCACCGAGGCAGTAGCAGCGGTGTCAGAATCTTTTCCTCTGTCAATGGATTGTGCCAATCCAAACCGGGCAGTGAGTTTGGAGCTTCTGTAATGGGACGACGGCGTTGGTCTTGGAGTCTTTCGATTCCTTTATCCTTGATCTCATCTTCCAAACCTGCTCCTCTACATACCATAACTGCTACTAGATCAAACCGCGGCCTCCGACGAAGTCTCTGGCCAATTGTGGTATGTTCTTCAAGCTTTGCTCCTAGGAGCTCCGATCTAGAGTTGGAGTCGAGCACAGAGAGAGAGAGAGAGAGAGAGAGAGAGAGAGAGAGACGAGCAGATCTGGAAAAAAAGAGAGAGGGGAGAGAGAGAGAGAGAGAGAGAGAGAGAGAGAGAGAGAGAGAGAGAGAGGGTATAAGGACGAGAGGGTATTATTAGTGAAATTCGGATCAGGCCTGTTATAACTTGGTTTTGGGCTTGGGTTGGTGTCCTAATTTGTATAACAAATTATGGAAAAGGGTTTTTTGTGTTTAGAAATTTGGTTGGTTCCTTGTATGTTATTCTCCCTAATTCAATTAGATGTAGCTTTCACTTTATGGTGTCTTATAGGGTTTAACAAAATTTTCAACCGTTAATTTTCAACAAAAATTTCTTTAATGTTACAGATTTAGAAAAAATGTCTTATCTACATATCCCTAATTCAATTAGATGTAGCTTTCACTTTCATGGTGTCTTATAGGGTTTAACAAAAATTTCAACCGTTAATTTTCCCCAAAATTTTCTTTAAGGAACTATTTATATGCTAATACTCTTTAGTTAGGATATTTTTCTGCTCACCTATGGTCTTATTTCTATTCCCTCAAACTCTAATATATAAATTTCAAGTTCTGTATATGAGACTTGAGAGTCACTGTCAGTGTTTTTTTTTTCCAGCCCTATTTCTTTTCATTGTTCTGGTACGCTGCAGAGTGGAATAGCAGAGTTCCCAGACTTTCTTAATCTAGCAATACCATCCAAATCATCTAAATAGGTAGCAATAGCATGAACGGGAGGATTCTCAAAGGTGATAAGAACAGGAGCATGAGAGTTTGCAGTCACGTTATATTCCCTGAAGATATGGCTGAACTTGTGTTAATACATAGCCAAAACACTTGGTCATGCCGAGAATGTGGCGTCATTACCCAGTTGCCGGAGATCATTCCGGCCAAAGCACCACCGGCAGAACCTCCACAGGCATCCACAGAGTGAAGGCACAATAACAATATACATGTCAGATTCACTTAGCAACTACTAAACACCCCCGAAAGGGGGAGGACTGAACAACACCATGAAAGCAGTCCCACATCGAAAACCAACGATAGAACCTCTGGTACTAGCCTATAAAACAGACACGAATTCCCAAAAGAGGTAAGTTCACTATGTTGGAACTTGTGTGGTATTAATCACACATTGAAGAAGAATTAAATGTGAGTCTTTATATGAAAATACCCATGTGACTCATTAAATGGATGATATGCCTAATATGGGCCTGGTGGGCTTTCTATGACATAACTATCTGAACAGTTACAACTGTCTGAGCAGTTGTGTCTGTCCGAACAATTATACCTGTTAGAATTGACATTTATATAAAGACGACTTCTGTCGTTGTTTTATCATCGAATCATTCTTCTTCTTCCTCCCTAAAACTATTTCTTTTGAAGCATAAAGTAAATCAAGTTAGTGTTGTTCGTTTAATTTCGTTGTTATATATATATATATTGTTGTTGAATGGATATTGGATTGGTTTTAACAATCTAAGACATAAATTCTCTATTGTGTAGAGATGGATCAATCTGTGTCTGTTCTGAAAAATCATGTTGAGAGACCCGAGAAATTCAAGGGGTCGGATTTCAAACGCTGGCAACAGAAGATGTTGTTCTATTTGACAACACTTCATGTGGCAAATGTTCTCACTGCCGAGGCTTCAAAGGCTCTGCCGGAAGGAGAAGGGGAGAATGCTCCAACGGATGCTCAAAGGGCCGAAAATCTGAAGGCTATTGAGACTTGGAACAACAATAAGTATAGTTGCAGAAACTACATCCTCAATGCCTTGGACAATTCCTTGTATGATATCTATTCAACCTTCAAGACGGCAAGGGAATTGTGAGAATCATTGGAGAACAAGTACAAGACTGAAGTTGCTTGTTCCAAGAAGTTTGTCATCGGCAAGTTTCTGAATTTCAAGATGAGCGATGCCAAGTCTGTTGTCAAGCAAGTGGAGGAACTCCAAGTCATTGTTCATGAGTTAGATGTGGAAGGTATGGGTCTTAACCCGAATTTCCTTGTTGGTTATGTGATTGAGAAATTACCTCCTTCTTGAAAAGATTTCAAAATATATCTAAAACATCTAACCGAGGATATGAATTTTGAGCAATTGGTTCTTAAACTTCGAGTTGAAGAGGATAACCGGAAGAATGAAAGGGTTGATGCTATTTCCTTGGAGCCAACTGCAAATATGGTTGGAGGAAGTCCATCAAAGGCCAAGTTTTAGAAAAATAAAGGCAAAGGTGTTGCTGCCAGGCCTCCTTTTATTGCTGGAAAGAACCCTCTCGCCCCACAAAAGTCCAAAGCTTTCAAGAAGCCACAAATTGGAGGATGTTGGGTGTGTGGAAAACCAGGGCATAGAGCAAAGGAGTGTCGCCTCAAGAAAGATCATGGAGGTGCTGGTGGTTTTGGAAATTCCAACCAAGCAAACCTTGCTGAGTCTGAAAATCAATTCATTGGAGTGATTGAAGCAAATCTGGTTACCAATGTTGTCGATTGGTGGGTTGATACTGGTGCTACAAGGCATGTATGCTCTTCAAGGGAGATGTTCTCTTCATACTAACCAATCAACGATGGAGAATCATTGTTCATGGGGAATGCCACTACTGCAAAGGTGGAAGGAAAATGGAAGGTGATTCTGAAACTCACTTCCGGGAAAGATCTTGTACTTACTAATGTGTTACATGTGCCTGAAATTTGTAAGAATCTAGTTTCGGGTCCTATTCTAAGCAACAAAGGATTCAAACTTGTATTCAAGTCGGACAAATTTGTTCTCACCAAGGGTGGGATGTATGTAGGAAAGGGTTACGTACCTCTATGAAGGGCTCTTTAAGCTTAATGTTGTACCTACTATGGATGATGGTATTATTAATAATAATAATGCAGGCACTAGCACTGCTTCTATGTACATGGGTGAGTCTTCTTCCTTATGGCATTCTAGATTAGGCCATGTTAATTTTCGTTCTTTACAAAGAATGATAAAATTAGGCATGCTGCCAAAGTGTTCTATGAACAATTTGACTAAGTGTGAGATTTGTGTAGAATCCAAATATGCAGGTCATCCTCATAAATCTGTGGAGAAATCTAATGAAGTACTTGGTTTAATTCATAGTGATTTGTGTGATTACAAAGCAACTCCATCATGTGGAGGAAAAAACTATTATATATCATTTATTGATGATTGCAATAAATATTGTTATGCATATTTGATCCATACCAAAGATGAGGCTTTAAACATGTTCAAAACATACAAAGCCGAAGTTGAGAATCAACTTGAGAAAAGAATAAAAATTCTAAGGTCTGATAGAGGAGGAGAATACGAATCCAATGACTTTGATGAATTTTGTTCTGCTCATGGTATTGTGCATCAAACTACAGCCCCATATACTCCACAATAAAATGGAGTTGCCGAGAGGAAGAATAGAACATTGAAGAATATGTCAATGTTAATTACTTCGGGAGCACCACATAGTTTGTGGGGTGAGGCTTGTATTACTGCAAATATGATATTAAATAGAATTCCTCACAAACAAAGTGATCAATCTCCTTATGAGTTATGGAAATGACGATTGCCTACTTTTAAAATGATGAAAGTGTGCGGTTGTCTTGCTAAAGTTCAAGTTCCTTTACCAAAGAGGACTAAACTAGGACCAAAAACAATAGATTGCATATATATTGGCCCTGCCAAGAATAGTGCAGCTTATAAGTTTTTGGTTTACCAGTCTGATGTGGAGGATGTGAACAAAAACACAATCATGGAATCTACCGAAGCAGAATTTTTTGAGAATATATTTCCTTATAAGGATAAAGAGAATAAAGAGAAAGAGAAATCTAATCCAAGGAAAAGAATGTATAATGATACGTTGCTCAAAATGAATTAAACAAAAGTATCGAAATTGATGAAAACAATACTTCTGCAGTTCAGGAAGAAACTCTAGAACCAATAAGAAGTAAACGTGGAAAAATAGCCAAAGATTTTGGACCTGACTATATGACCTTTGCTATTGAAGAAGAACCTCAAACATATAAGGCTGTTATGGAATCATCGGAAGCACCTTATTGGAAAGAGGCTATTCAAAGTGAAGTCGAATCCATTATGCAAAATAATACATGGAAATTGGTTGATTTACCTCCAGGACATAAACCAATAGGCCATAAATGGATTTTCAAGAGAAAATTGAGACCCGATGGTACCATAGAGAAATACAAGGCTCGTATAATAGCCAAAGGGTATCGTCAAAAGGAAGGTGTAGATTTCTTTGACACTTAATCATCGGTGACGAGAATTACGTCAATAAGAACGTTAATGGCAATAGCGGCTGTTCACAATTTGAAAATACATCAAATGGATGTGAAAACCGCATTCTTAAATGGTGAATTAGATGAAGAAATATACATGCACCAACCTGAAGGGTTTATTGTTAAAGGTCAAGAGAATAAGGTGTGTAAATTGGTTAAGTCCCTTTACGGCCTTAAGCAAGCTACAAAGCAATGGCATGAGAAGTTTGATAATACACTTTTATCAAACGGTTTTCAAATAAATGAATGTGATAAATGTGTTTAAGTTAAACAATGTAGAAATGCATGTGTTATTATATGTTTATATGTGGATGATATGCTTATTATGGGAATGAATAGGGATGTAATTAGTCAAACCAAGAAAATGTTGCACTGCTCTTTTGATATGAAAGATATGGGAGTAGCAGATGTAATTCTTGGTATTCGAATTCTAAGGAATTCAGATGGTTATATACTTACTCAATCCCATTATGTGGAGAAGGTCCTTAGAAAATTTGGACATTATGATGATAGGCCGGTTGTTACTCCATTTGATCCCTCTAGTCACCTTAAGAAGAATCAAGGAGAAAGTGTGTCTCAATTGGAGTATACTCAAGTTCTTGGAAGCTTGATGTACATAATGAATTGTACAAGACCAGATTTAGCATATAGTGTGAGTAGACTTAGTCGTTACTCACACAATCCCGGGAAAGATCATTGGGATGCACTAGTGAGAGTGCTCCGATATCTAAAAGATACAATGAATTATGGATTGCATTATACAAAATATCCTTCCGTACTAGAAGGATGTTGTGATGCTAATTGGATTTCTAATCATTCAGAAAGTAAGTCCACAAGTGGTTATGTATTTACACTTGGAGGTGCAGCCGTATCTTCAAAATCATCAAAGAAAACAGTGAATACACGTTCGACTGTGGAAGCAGAGTTTGTAGCCTTAGATAAACCCGCCGAAGAAGCGGAATGGCTCAAAAACTTCCTAGAAGATATTCCGTTGTGGCCAAAGCCTGTTACTGCCATTTGCATACATTGTGATAGTATGGCTGCTCTTACAAGAGCAAAGAACCAAATCTACAATGGCAAATCGAGGCATATAAGGCGTCGTCACAAGACAATACGAGGCTTGCTCAAAAATGGAATTATTTCTATCGACTATGTAAAGTCAAAGGAGAATATAGCAGATCCTTTGACAAAAGGCCTAAATAGAGAGCAAGTAGTATTTACATCGAGGGGAATGGGCTTAAAGCCAATATAATGAGTCATTACTTGGCGGAAACCTAACCTACCAACATTGGAGATCCCATGGTGTAGGTTTAATAGGCACACTAGTTGGGGAAGACTCAAGGATCATAAACACACATATATGCTTATTCCTATGATGAATTTAAGTGTGTTTTTTCCGTTGACGATTAAGGGTTGGATATTTATTTATTCTTAATAATGCTAATAGCTTTCAAAGTGGAATAGTACGGACTATTCTTGATTGGCATTACCTATATGAGATTGATGTGGGGTCGCATCTTTGAGAACCGAGATGGCTACGTTCTCTAAAATTCTCATGAAGAAGGATTTGTTCAAAGACCAAAATGAACACAACCGTCAGAATTGAACTATGTATAGATATTATATGTGTGATATTTGTTGTCTCGATTTACTACAAAACGTGGTTAGTTCAAGACTACAGTTCACTACCCACAAAGTAAGTCCGATAAGTACTCACTATGAAAGGTTCAAGTCCAAAAGACACCTTTTCTGATGCATATCATATTTAGTTTCTTAGAAATAGTAAAATAAGTTCCTCTTTATTATCTTATTTTCTATTCAAATGTGGGGTATTATTAGAGTTTGAATAGAAAATGTGGGGTATTGTTGAAACTTGTGTGGTATTAATCACACATTGAAGAAGAATTAAATATGTGAGTCTTTATATGGAAATACTCATATGACTCATTAAATGGATGATATGCCTAATATGGGCCTGATGGGCTTTTTATTGGGTTTTTCAATAGAAATAAATATATATATATATATATATTTGATAAAAGTCAAAGATTGGGCCTTGGGCCTTGGGCCTCTTGGGCTCTGTTGATTAAATATCAATAGACATAACTGTCTGAACAGTTACAAATGTCCAAGCAGTTGTGTCTGTCCGAACAGTTATACCTGTTAGAATTGACATTTATATAAAGACGACTTCTGTCGTTGTTTTATCATCGAATCATTCTTCTTCTTCCTCCCCAAAACTATTTCTTCTGAAGCATAAAGTAAATTCGCCAGGGTCAAGTTCTTGTGTAAGAACTTGAACCAGATAGTTGTATCCTCTTGATAGACGTCCGAAACTGCAGCACAAGCGGGGACGAATTTTTGTCTTAGGTCACTGCAAGGCATGCCTCTATCTGATCAATCAAGTTAGTGTTGTTCGTTTAATTTCGTTGTTATTTTCAATTTCATTTTAATTTCGTTGTTATATATATATATATATATTGTTGTTGAACGTATATTGGATTGGTTCTAACACACTATTCTCCCCATACTCCCGTACTACGCTAAGTTAAGCATCGAAGAGTCGAAGACTGGGCCACCCCAGTCCCCACCCCATCCCTTAACGAAGCTACCGCAACAGTGGCCCACGTTAACCACCTTGATACCGCTATAACCCTTGAAATTTTGAAGAAAGACTTCCATTTGTTTCGGGAACAGGCAGCCAAGAAAAGGGCAAAAGCGGAAGCGTACCGGGTGAACAGGCACTCTGGATCACCGTAAAAACTACAATGAGACCTTGATCGGGCAGCAAGAGTCACTCCCACCCCGGACCCCACCCTGACATCTCTTTTTCCTAGCCAAGGACATAATAGTTTCGTGCTCCCGGGAGGCCCCAACCAGATTATTTATGTCACTCATCCACTCACCCATCCATCCTTTCCACTCCCAGCTCCTCAACCCTTTGCAATCAATAGCGAATCCATTCCCTGATAAACCGGCCCGAACCATCTGATCCACCCACCCCTAATCCAAACTCTGCTAACACTACCAACCCACCTTTCGACATGCAAACCCGACTTCTCCTCCAGCTCATCAATTCTGTCACTCAGTTGGCCTCACGAATTGAAAGCGTCGAGAGTCGCGGGAGCCAGCAACCTCTATTCTCGGGGTATGGACACCGCCCAAGTCCCTTCACGCCACGAGTTCAGCTGGATAAGAGACCACCCGAGGCCAAGCCCTTCAAAATAGACAAATATAAAGGCACCGGGGACCCTCACCTCCACCTTGAAATATTTTCTCGTTATGCAGCTCCACTCGGTACACAGATGCTATGGCCTGTCACGCCTTCCAAGAAACCCTTTCAGATGAAGCACTTAGTTGGTTCCTCAACTTGCCCCCAACTCCGTTGATAATTTTGACCAACTCTCGGAACGCTACCTCAACCGCTTCATACTCCATGCCAGCATTTACCGAAGTGTGGATGCCTTGTTTAACATCAAGCAAAAAGAAGGTGAGGGACTTCGTGCATTATTGTCCAGGTGGCAATCTGCCATAATCTGGAACCCCGAGTCGTTGAACAAGCTT
Source organism: Fragaria nilgerrensis (assembly GCA_010134655.1). Classification (NCBI taxonomy): domain Eukaryota; kingdom Viridiplantae; phylum Streptophyta; class Magnoliopsida; order Rosales; family Rosaceae; genus Fragaria; species Fragaria nilgerrensis. The sequence continues at coordinate 1,026,999 of CM020977.1, forward strand.
TTCGCCAAGCCTTGCTTCCCGGCCACTTCCTAATGGAGATTAATAGGAGTCCTCTAGGGTCATACAATGCCTTGATGGACCTTGTTGTTCGATGGGCACGTGCCGAGTTTGCCACATTTGGGCATTCCAATCAAACCACCACATTAGCACTTCTAGCCCCACCCCCCAAGCAACAATCCCAACAGAAATATGACCATTATGATAGAGGGCAAAACAAAGACAAGCAACATGGCAACTCCCGAGATAGCAACCAGGGGCACGGTTTAGACCGCCGCCATAATGGGCAGCGGGGACGGGACCATCCTTATCGGTCCCAGGAGCAGAGCCCCTAGCAGCAGCAACGTCGCTCTTCCCCGCCACCCTGTTATGAAGTCCACACTACCTTGACGTTACATACGAAGACATCTGGGCCAAGCACAAAGACCTCATTCCCCCGCCACCCAAGAGCAAGTATCCAAAAAAGCCCCGGCGGGCAACATGGAACAAGTATTGTGTTTATCACGATGACAATGGCCACACCACTGAAATGTGCCATGGTCTTCGTAATGCAATTGAGCACTTAATCCGTAACAGCCAACTCCACTAGTATTGCACTCCCGCAACAGGAGCTACCACCATTAAGGTTCATGGCCAGATCTTAACCCTGCATGGCAGAGCCCCGCGACTTCTCCCTCGTCAGTCCTCTGCAAAAAGGCAATGTACAAGTCCTTTGGAAATTCTCGAATTGCAAAGAGGTGACACCACTACCCCATCAACATGGGACCAGGTGTCATTTTTCAAGAGGGAGAACACGATAAATTGCCATCACAACGAACCATTCATAATCAATGTCTAAGTGGATCACTACAGGTGCCATAGAGCCCTTGTGGACATAAGAGCTGCAGTAAGTTTGATGTTTGCCGATTGCTATAGAGGGCTCCGGCGTGACCGAGCTAAAGTGTACAACAACCACGATCCTCTTGTCAGCTTCTCAGGAGAGATTGTACAGCCTTTGAGCTTAGACCGTTTAACAGTTTCGGTGGAAACCAACCCCTGTCGTGCTTCCATCACGGCACATTTTCTCATAGTCGATTGTCCCTCATCCTATAACCTCATCTTGGGTCATGACATCATCTAGGGATTACAATGCTTCATTGCAAGTCACATGCTTCTCATGAAAGTGCCTACCCTGGGAGGCATACTTACAATCCAAGGGGATAGTGTCACATCCCGACCCTTAAATTTTTACCTTATTTACTAACTTGGTTATAATAAGAATTTTACCGTCTCCGTCATTAAGGTTATAGTTTAATTGGTCCCTAGAGGGGTATGGGGGACGATGATTTACGGAGAATTATTCGTAGGAGAAAAATGTGACGACGGTAAAAAAATGGTAAATTTTAGCTAGTAAAAGGTAATTTTTAATAAGGTATTTTGTTTTGGGGTGTTAAATTGGTGGAGTTGGGTATAAGTGTGGTGTTGGACCGGTTTAGTGTGGAGGCCCAAAACCCATTTTTCTCTTCTCTCTTCTTCTTCTCTTCCTCCCGACTCTCTCTCCCTCTCCCGCTTCCGGTTCTTCTTCAGCTCCTACCGCCGTCGACCGGCTGAGCCAGGCCGCCGGACCGGTCTAGTTTGGACCCCTGTCCTTCCCTCTCCAGCCCTGGGTTGGTGACGGCCCCTCTTCCGCTGGCGTCTGCAAGTTATCACGGCAAGAAGCCGTGGTGGTTCTCTCGCCGGAGCTCCCTCCTCCGGCCGCCATAGCTGGCGATTCTTGGCTCGTTGTGAAGCTCTCCTCCCGTGCAGCAATCCCTCCAAAGGGCTCGCCCTCTCTTGGTCTAGGTAAGGAGAAATTCGAAGTGAAAATTCTAGGGCTTTTATGATGTTTTCGTTCGATTGGCATAGTTAGGCTTGAAATTTGGTGTTGTGCTAGTTAAGAAAGTTGTAGAGTAGGTTGAGAGGAAGCTACTGTCAAATTTTGGTAGTCATTGCCGGCGACGCCGCCGCTGTTTGGGAGATTTTTATGGTTTTAAATGTGGAATATTAAGGGGAGTTTATTGATGTGATTTATGGAATTTTTGGATGAGTTTAATTTGGTTAGGTTTGTGATTTTCCGAAGTTTGGTATTTTTGGCGGTTATTTAATGTAGAATCCGGCTGTGGATTTAAAGTCATTAAATTTGAGGGAGGTTGTGTTACGGCTACCGATTTTGGTATTAAAGTTTGGATCATTTCGGTTTAGGAATATCGAAGTGAGGCAAGAATGAGCGTGGTTACGACTCATTTTTATTTTGCCTATTTTTGAGTAAGTATTGGAATTTCGGTTGGGAAATTAATATTATACTTGGAACAGGACGTGAGAAGGCTCGAGCAGACGAGGCCCCAGATCGACATCAGGCTTAGGCCTAATTTGTGAGTGGACTTTTATTTGAAATAATATGCATGCTATGGTTCATAATTGAACATTTCCTTTTGTTGGAGTTTTGACGTCATTTAATTTTGACGCTTTTATTTCTCTTGGAGAGTTACCGAAAAATCCCATTTTTCGGTGAGTATAAATATGTATATTGAGGAGAGTATGTATATAAAAGCTAGCTAGCCCTATGTGTTTGTCCTCCTTAATGGCGTAGCATATAGCCGCATTATGGTGTGACGTGAGCGTAGTAACCCTATATGAGTGTTTAATTCATATAGGGGGTATGGACACATATTTATACATCCGTCTTTCCACCTTAATGGCGTAGTGTAGCACCGCATCAAGGCGTGACGTGAGCGTTGGATGCGAGCGTAGTAGCCCTATATAGACTCATGAATTTATATAGGGAGTATGGACGTGTGTAAATACATACATATATTTTAGAGCCGGATAAGCTCGATATTTTATGAGATTAAAGTTTTATCGCGTGCAGCATGCATTCTATTTTTCCTTGCAAATTGATTTGGGGAAACATAAATATTTTATTTATTAATTTATTTTGTCCACTCACTCTAACGTTATAAAATGTTTTCCCCTAGGCCCTTCGTTTTAAAATGCCCAGTCTGCAGAGTTCGGATTGGCACTAGTAGGAGGCGAGGCGCAGTTACCCACTTTTTCACCACTTTTCACCAGTAGGTTACCTGCTGAACCTACCAGTGTATTTTCTTGCTTCCGCTAGTATTAGTAGCTCTGATTTCCTTGGGATATTGTTTAATATTTCGGTTGTGTGCTAAGTCCTTGTTTATTAATTTGGGATATATTCAAAGGATAATGTATGCTATCTTTATTTGGACGAATTGGAAGTTACTTGATTCGTCTAGAAGAGTAAATTCTTGTTTTTTTTTTTTTTCGGATTAGGGTTGTTCATTTTCAAGGGAGGTTTACCGAGTTCTTCAGTAAATTTTTCTTGGAAGTGGACCCCACAAGACTTATTTCGGGTTTCAGGGTGAAATTCGGGGTGGGTCTTGACAGATAGGGCAGCCATTGAACATTGCCACCTTAATGCCATCTAGCAGGGGCGTGGCGCCTATGAGATGCTGCCACTCAGCCCCTCTGAACCCATTGATGATCCCAAGGATGACCATGACGAGAAAGAAAAAAAGAAGCAAATCTCAAAACCTATCCCGACAGAAGAAACATAATGGGTCTCCCTGATGCCCAGTGCTCCTAAGAGGAAAGTCCGCATAGGCACGAACCTTAACCCGGAACTCCGCCAGAAACTCGTTGCCTTTCTCCAGGATAAGCAAGCAGTCTTTGCTTGGTCCTATGCCGACATGCCAGGCATCTCCCCTGATGTCATCACGCATAAACTTAACATCCTCAAAGACTATCCCCCTGTCAAGCAAAACAGGCGTGCCTTTAACCCGGAAAAGTACCGGGCTATCCAAGCTGAGGTTCAGAGGTTAAAAGAGATCAAGTTCATTCGAGAAGTCTCCTACCTAGCTTGGGTTTCCAATGTTGTCATGGTTCCTAAGCCCAATGGAAAATGGCGAATGTGTGTTGACTACACTAACCTTAACAAGACATGTTCCATGGATAGCTTCCCCTTGCCACGGATTGACCAGTTGGTTGACTCCACAACTGGTTATAAGATGCTCAGCTTTCTGGATGCCTACTCGGGATATAACCAAATCAAAATGCACCCCACAAATCAGGAACAAACTACTTTTGTTACAGACAAGAGATTGTACTGTTACGGGGTCATGCCCTTTGGCCGCAAGAACGCGGGAGCAGCCTATCAAAGGCTAGTCAATGCAATGTTTGAAAAAGAAATTGGGGAGGTCATGGAAGTATATGTGGACGACATGCTGGTCAAAAGCAAGACAGATGACGACCACATTGCCAACCTAGACAAAGTCTTCACTAAACTCCTAGCTCACGGGATGCTCCTCAACCCACAGAAGTGTATTTTGGCTGTTGGCAGAGGAAAGTTTCTAGGTTTCATGGTCAGTGAAAGAGGCATTAAAGCTAACCCGAAAAAGGTACAAGCCATACTTGACATGAATGTTCCGATAACCCGGAACGAGATCCAGTGCCTCACGGGACGCATGATAGCTCTGGCTCGATTCATCTCTCGCCTCACAGACAAATGCAACCCATTCTCTTAACTGCTCAAAACTCAATATAAAGAGAATGTGGCATGGGGCCCGGAACATGACGATGCCTTCAACAATATCAAAGCTTACCTTGCAGCAGTCCCTCCTCTCCAAATCGGTCCCAGGAGAAGTGCTTTACCTGTATTTGGCTGTTTCCGCCACAGCCATTAGCGCTGCTCTCACGCGCCATGAACACGAGAATGAGCTCCCAGTATATTACTGTGGTAGAGGTTTTGTAGATCCCGAGACCCGCTACCCTGATATTGAGAAACTAGCCCTAGCCCTCGTCACTGCAGCAAGAAAACTCAAGCAATATTTCCAAGCTCATACAATTCATGTTCTAACTAACCATCCCTTGCGTCAAATACTCCAAAAACTTGAAACTTTAGGACATATGGTAAAATGAGCAATTGAATTGGGAGAGTTCGACCTACATTTCAAGCCGAGAACAGCCATAAAAGGACAGACAGCTGCAAATTTCATTGCTGAGTTCATCCCCCTAGACCATAGCAATCCAGACCTAGACGCCCCCCCGGGACGCCATGCATCTGGGAACTCCATGTTGATGGATCCTCAAACAACAGGCTCAGTGGAGCAGGGATAATAATCACAGACCCAGGCGAAATTCATATGAGTATGCTCTCAGGTTTGAATTCAAAGCATCCAACAATATAGCTGAATACGAGGCTCTCATAATTGGCATTCAACTCTGTCAAGAACTCGGAGCCCTGCATATCCACATATTTAGTTATTTCCCAGCTTGTGGTCAATCAACCTTGTAAAATGATTAATATTTCAATCAAGTGGCAAGAGACTTCAAGGCCAACCAGAATAACCTGGGATCCTACAAAAGTCTAGCTGGTGCCCTCCTGCAACACTTCACATCTTACAAACTCACACAAATTCCAAGGGCCAGGAACTCCAAAGCAGATGCCCTTGCGAGACTCGCCATAGCCCCTCCCGAATCCACATCACCGGATGTGCACATCGAAATCTTGGACAAGCCTAGTATCTCGAAGGCATACTGAGAAATCTTTGCCCTCGAGACAACTAGCCAGCCCTCGTGGATGGACCCATATGTGGCCTTCCTTTATAACGGCACCTTGCCCTTGGACAAAAAAGAAGCACAGCGGTTGCGCCACAAGGCTTCACTCTACCTACCCAGGGGTGGTAAGCTATATCGTCGTGGTCAGTCATGTCCCTTTCTGAAGTGCTTACCTACAGAAGAAGGGCACAGGGTGTTGAAGTCACTTCATAGTGGGGTTTGTGGCAATCATGCGGGAGCCCGAAACCTCATGTTCAAAGCACTCCGAGCTGGGTATTACTGGCCTACATTAGAACAAGATGCAAAGGCAATTGTCCAAGCATGCCTCCAATGCCACAAATTTGCTAATTTTCCTCATCAACCCCAGTGCCACTATCTGTTATCGTCTCCCCCAGTCCCTTTCAGTCAGTGGGGACTCGACTTTGTGGGACGGTTACCAACAGCCCCGGAACAACTGAAATTTGCAATAGTCATTGTAGATTATAACACGAAATGGATAGAGGCAGAACCCCTTGCCACGGTCACAACTGAAATGGTGATAAACTTCCTATGGCGCAATTTATACCGCCAATTTGGGGTGCCATAGGCCATCATCACAGATAATGGGACACAATTTGATAATGACACATTCAGAGAATTCCTCTCCAAGCAAGGCACCACAATCTTCTATGCCTCCCCAGCACACCCTCAAACCAATGGCCAGGTGGAAGCCATAAATAAGCTCATCAAGCAGAACTTGAAGAAACGCTTGGAAGAAGCCAAAGGGTTGTGGGCTGCCAAGCTTCCAGAAGTCCTTTGGACACTGCGTACCACCTTAACAACAGCTACAAGTGAATCTCCATACCTCTTGTCCTATGGCACCGAGACAGTGACTCCTGTAGAAATGGAGGTCCCGAGTGAACGTGTCACGGCATACGATCCTGAGACAAACGTCACGGGGTTAAGACTTAACATGGATCTCCTAGAGGAACGCCGGGACAGAGCACATCTCAGGAATGTCAACAACAAGCAAAAAATTGCCCAACACTACAACAAGAAAGTTGTTTCCCGCCCCCCTAAAAGTAGGTGATTGGGTCATGAAAGAGGTCATTCCCCACCCCATTGGACTTAAGGCAAAGTGGGAAGGCCCACTGGAGATAGTCAATGCCTTGGGACCAGCTACATTCTATCTTCGAGACATTGATGGCCGGGTCCTACCCCGCCCCTGAAACGCTCGCCACCTCCACCTCTATCCTGTTTAAATTGATCAACACTCGAAGGCCAACACGGTAGCTAGCACTTCATCAGTTTGTGTACTTTAGCCCAATAACAGCACAAATCAAATGTACACCTTGCCCATTAGCGGACTATCCTAAATGAAGATGCTATATTTTCTCATTTACTAAACATACCATGCCAAGAACACGGAACCCAATAACAAAGAGAGATGAACCACAAACCAAAAGCATTCTTTAAAATAAACGAGTATCAACCTGGACTCCCAGGCAATCCATAAATAACAAATTGTTCAACTGGCTAACCACGCCACCAATATTGTTTCAAAAGCAAAAAAAGATTGAAAACTACCAAAACAGCTCAATACAAAACATTCACTTCTCCTCGGAAGACGTGTCACTTGACTTGTTCACGCTCCCGCCACTATTTGACCCGCTACCTCGTCCGCGACTCTAGCTGATGTTCACAGAAACCCTCTGCCCATAAGCATGCCCAGAATGGTCACGTGACACTGGTGGAGGCCTCATAGAAACATTAGGACGCACTAGGGAGCTCACTTGTTGCCCTCTAGTAACAGGGGACTTGCTCGCTGGAATCTTTGGCACTTCAGCACGTGGTGGCGACACAAGTCCAGGAGCTCGAGGGTTAGGAGGCTCAACAACAGAAGATGTCACCTGAGACACTGCCACTTAGGTGGCAGGGGGCACCTCGGGACGCGAAGCTCTTAGTGGAGAAGCACCCACATCAGGACCTTCCTTTGGCCTGGCAGAGGATGTACCACGCCAGACCTCATGCTGCTTAGCCAGGGACCGCGAGATTTCGGCTTGTTTCCTTTGTTCTAGAGTCATCTGCTCCCAGGCCTTCTTCGCGGCATCCCTCTCGGCATAAAACTTGCGCATAGCAGCTTCGTTTATCCAGCCAGCTTGGCAACTAGTCTTGCTCAGCTCATCCTGTCCCCGGTTATAGGCGCTCTTCAGCTGCTGCTTGTACAAATCGCTCTCCCGGAACACCCTCTCCCCAGCCCTGGCACACTTCAACTTCCAAGCCCTCTCTTGCTCCGCCAAGGCGTGGTTCAGTCTCGCCACCTCAGCCTCCAAAGAAACTATCTTGGCAGCAACTACCTCCCCAGCCTCCACTTGTTTGTCTTTCTCCTGCATAGCTTCCTTCAGCTCAACAACTTCTTTCCCCGATAACGCAGCTTGGTCTCGGAAGACAGCAACATCCTGCTCCAGCTGCTCCAGACACTGCGAGAGGGCACGGTTGTTCTCTTCTGCCTCCCCTAGCCGTTGGCTTTTAGCCTCAGCACATTCCTGTAAGTGGGTAACAACCCTCTCACTTGTAGCATACATAAGCAGCGTCGCCTGCAAATAAGAGCCGAAACATAAGCAAAACGGCCAAAAAAAGAAAAGAGGCAACCTGAACGTCACGAACACTTACCCGGGTCAACTTTTCTTTGGCGAGAGCCACGCCAACCAAGGGATCAACCTCCTCCAAAGCGTTGATGTCACGAGAGCAGTGGCGCATGTCGTACGCCATTTGCACCAAGTAAGGCTGCGCCTCCCCTGTCCCCTCTAGAGCTTGGGTGATCTCAGCCAGACTCCCAGAACTCTCGAAACGCCCTTCCTTCCGGGACTTCTTTGGTTGGCCTTCAGGAGACGACTCAACCCTCTCTTTCCTCTTCCGAGTCCTCGTCACAACCACCTCTTCTGACCCTCGAGCAATAGGTTCCACCTCCTCAATCTCCAAGTCTTCACCGCCAGTTTGAGGCTCACCCACGTTCCCCAGAGACACATCCTCCACCTCTACTGGCTCTAAGACAGGCTCTTCCTCCATCGAAACCTGCTCACAGTAGCCCTCAGGGTCACTACCTTCAGTCTCGGTGGCCTCGTCATTCACCTCTTGGTCGTCCAAGCCCATTGCTTCCGCCACAAAGGGAGGCAAGTATGCATAATCCTCGTCCGCTAGCTTTAACCTCAAAAAATCATCTTCCCCTTCCTCAAACTCAACTTCCTTTCCTTCCCCGGTCTCTAAGTCAATATCATACCGCTTGGCATGATCAGCCTCGACTTGCAACCCATCCAACACGTCCTCATCAGAAACCTTGTCGTAAGGACCTTCCTTCTTCCGTGACCCACCGTCCTGAGGCATCGTCACTGCACCAAACAAAAGATGAGTCAGACACATACCAGAAAGCATAAAAGGGAAGAACATTCAAAACACAAATACAGAACCGGGACCCGGGCATAGCCGAAATGACTATATACGCCAATCCGGCATATCCGGTACGAGCTCCTAGACTGCCCACAGCACCCGACGTATCCGACGCTCCATCAGCTCGGTTAACTTATACTCTTGGGGCACTACACAAAGTTAGCAGTCAGCAGAGGCAACACAGCACAAACAGTAAGAAAACACGAGACACATAACGCGGTACCTATTTTTTGGAAAGCCCCGAGAACCCGGAAGGGATGTCCATGCCACTCTTGCCACTACCCCGTGACAAGGAAGCACTTTCGTCGCCAACTCTCATTCGTCGAGGTGGGCAAGTCTTCCACCAAGATCTTGAACTTCTCCCGAGATTTCAACGTCACACAGCCCCGGCTGCCCTTCTTCGCACAATACGCCATGTGCCAGCACGCGTTGAACTCCTCAAAATTGGGGAACTCCTGCCCCAGTAGGCGAAATAATACCCCCGTCCCCAATATCTGCCTTAGCATATTCGAGGTGACTTGCCCCGGGGCAACACGCAGACACGCCAACGTGTATTGCAAAAATAGGGGTAACGGGAATATCAGCCTGCACCTTAACTGGTACTCGTACACCAGTGTGAAGTTGTCCGGAGGATTCTAAAATTTAACGCCCTTCCCCAAGAGGCCGCAACAAAACCTTATTGGGAATACTCTAGTTCTGCCTAAGGGCTTTTAGCTCTGATGATGTCATACTCTCGCCAGGAGGATCCCAGAATGAATCATCATCCTCCCGAGATCTCGCCAAGCTAAACTCTTCTAGCTCCTGCAATAGAGGGTCAGACGAGGACAGGTGAGACCCAACATCCGTAACGGGAATGCCTTCCCCTAAGTCAAGTGCAACCTCCGCCATAAGATAGTTCAATTCCTCCTCCCATCAGTGCAAGGTGTCCAAATCAGGATCAGTCGAGCTAGAGACAACCACAATCTCCTCGCTGGACACCCACACCAGATCTGTCATACCCTACATCCTCACATGATTAGACTCTCGCTACCTTAACCCTAACTAGCCCGATAGCAAACCAACCAATCCTTTACTCTAGCCTCTCCCAGCAAAATCCCAAATAAATACGAAAACCACAACACAATCCCCACCAATACGAAACACACAACAGCAAAACCTAGAATAAGAACAGACAAGTTCATACCTCGAAAAATCGGATTTGTGTAGTGGCAATGAAGCTGGTTGCAAACAGCCGAGCGCTCGCACCCAATCGATCGGGATGAAACTAGATGTTCCCCAGATTTGATTCCACAGTTCGTCAAAGCTTCTCTTCAAGCAACGAACAACCAACTCTTTAGCCCTAGTCTCTCTGATTTCAAAACGCAAACTCCTTCCTCTGTTTCCCACAGGTTTATTTATAGACATCCCAATTAACTACGACCGTCCAAATCCTGCCAATCTCAATGGTCAGGGAACTGCCACGTCGACCACGATCGTGCGGGCCATTTACGACGCGTCCCAGGATCCCACACACGCGCGTCAGTTACGTTTTAGCAAAAAAAAAAAAACGCTCAAGCGACGGAACCGTTATGTCCTTAAAACCCGCTATAAATGACCATGTGTTCCTCATAAACTGACAATTTATGACACACGTGAGATATAACGCAAAAGTTTGTACCGAGTTCTCGGAACTCAACCCCAACCACCTCGTGACCCTCACGTGGGGACTTGGGGACTCGACATCATGCCTCCAACTTCCGAGTAAAACATTCTCGGCACAACTAGAGAATAACTCCCCACCCAAGAGCTCTCTCAGACTGGGGACTTAGGGACTTGTTAATACATAGCTAAAACACTTGGCCATGCCGAGAATGTAGCGTCATTACCCAGTCGCCGGAGATCATTCTAGCCAAAGCACCACCGGCAGAACCTCCACAGGCATCCACAAAGTGAAGGCACAACAACAATATACGTGCCAGATTCACTCAGCAACTACCAAACACCCCTGAAAGGGGGAGGACTGAACAACACCATGAAAGCTGTCCCACATCGAAAACCAACGACAGAACCTCTGGTACTAGCCTATAAAATAGGCACGAATTTCCAAAAGAGGTAAGTTGACTATTCTCCCCATACTCTCGTACTATACAAGTAGCAACTCAACGCTAACTTAAGAATTGGAGAGTCGAAGATTGGGCCACCCCAGTCCCGACTCCTGACGCACTGTTGCTTGTGTAGTTACATAAGCCGGAGCTAAGGATTTGACCTCCTGTCCCGTGATCTCGGAAGAGGTAGAAACAACTTGACATTGTCCAAATGAGAGCTAAGATGATGACAACCGGTTATGAGAGATCCAAGAGGATAAAGAGAGAGAGATCAGTCCTCTGCAAGAGATTTATGAGAACAGCATAATCAGTCTCTCATCTCGGGATTGGAGATATTTAAATTTCTTCCAATCTTCAAACCATAGTAAAGGCCACAAGCTTCAACATCAATAATTGCTCCAGTGCCAAGATTGATTTGAAATCCAAAAATCCAGTGACCATTAACATCTCAAATGACACTTGTTTTGGCCACGATCCTCAGCAGGGAGCAGAGAGGTAACTAGTGCTACCAAAAGTAAACTAAGGTTGCAGGGCGTGCCACCGCGCGGACGCGGGATATGAACTGTGTGCGTTCTTGACTTCTAACCAGGCGAAAGGGAGCTCCGGTGTCACCTCGCGGATGAGGAATTACAAGCAAAACCTCTTAGTCACATGTGAATCGATACTCACTGTTAGAGCGAGCAGAGCAACAATTAGGAAAGAAGGGCGAGTCCGGACGGGCTCTGAGAACTAAGGCGAGGTGCACTTAGAACTTTAGGGTTTCGAGGATGCTCGAGAGTTTGTAAGTAGTTTTTGTATGATTTGATTGTATGTGTTAGACCAGATCCCCAAACTCCCTTATATAGCGATCCGCAAACAGTTGGCAAATACATAATCACAAACCCACTCGGACTTAGCAATTAGAATTCCACAAGGATACGACCAGCTCGCGAACCGCGCTATCCATACGACACGTGTCTAGAACAGACTTCACCTAGGTCTCACTCACCGCCCTGCATATCTTACTGTAGCGTTGTATGCGAACTTCAAATACTAAGCGAACTTATCCCGCGAGGTGCTACAGTCCCCTTCCAACTCTACCTCACCATGCATTACGGAATCCTATGCGAACTGAAACAAGGATCTCGCAAGGTATCGGAGTCCTTGACAAATTCCACCTCGCGCGCTGTTAGAGCGCGCCACCCTACATGGGCTTCATACCTAAAAAAAGGCCACGGGTATTGGCCCAAATGTTGTCCAAAACTTATTGTGAGTCTTGGATCAAAATCCCCGTTGGGCTCAAACATTGCCCCCTAGGCCTTGAGCTTAACCCATTTCGTAACGAATAAGCGAAAAGGCCTTAATGAGTATGTTACGGGAATTCGAAATTCAAAAGGTGCTGACGTTTTGGCATCGTCACCTCCCTTCATCATTACGACTATTTGAAATTTCAAAACACGCCGACGTTTCGGTCGTCAACACGTCTCCTCATTGCGGCTACTGATTGAAAAGACGTTACGGTCTATCCCCTTTATAAGCCTCGATGCGGGCCCCCACATCTCACCATCGTTTTCCAACCAAACCTTCTCCTTCCTTCTGCAACCAACATAACCTAAACGCCGCACTTCACTCAACCCAGAAAAATGGTTCCCAAACCGGCTGTTAGAGACCCAAACCTTAACCTCACGGCGGCGAGCTCCTGGTCGACCAACCTTGCCCGCCGCTTTACCAACAACCCTCCTCAAGGAACACCCATCTACTTCCTTGACACGGGAGCAGCCCTGCTTGGCCCGACGCCCTCACAGCCCTTATCAGCCACCGACCTGAACCAATATGCTGACTCCGTGCGCCGGCCAATTCTTGCCCAACGCCGTGAACCGGGAAATTTCGCCTCCTGGTTTCAACAAGCTCGCTCTCACATAAACATCAGGGTCGGAGAGTGGCCTACTTTCACCGCGGAGGACCGAAAATGGTATGCGGCTCGCCTCCAGACCGATCAAACGATCTGGGAAGCAGCCAGCATCGGCGAAGCCATAGCCTTAAGTTTCTCGCTACCCCCTCATGCTGACAGAGCACCCATCGCTGCCGCAGCCTGCCTATGGAAAAGCGCCACCAACACCTTCGATTTTTCTTTCGGGCAAATGAGTGTCTCTCTGCTAGACATCCTTGCCATCACAGGGTTGCCAATCCATGCCAAACCATATGTGCCGGGCGACTTTGCATCGACCGAGTTCACATATTCCTGCAACCTGGGGGCTCGCAGCGCCCTGAAAGGCTCATATGCAGTGTGGCGGGCTTACTACATCGACCAAGCAGAACAGCACGAAGAAGGTATCGCCTTCGTCGAGTATTGGCTTGATAAGTTCGTATTATGTGGCAGCGCTCACAAGCCTACAGGGAAATGGACAAAACTAGCCGAAGCACTCTACAACGGGATCAAAGTAGGGTTAGGGCAGCCCGTGGTAGGTGCGCTCTACCGGACCCTCCATACACTCTCCCTGAGGCCCTTCCATCTATCTGCTGGTCCCCTGTGGGTTTTGGATTTGTGGAAACAGCTATATTTCCCGCTCTTCCGGCGCGCCCCGCTTGACTTTTTACCTGAGGACCAACTGCTTGGGTTCGCCGTGTGTAGGAACTCCACGAACCGGACTCCTTTGTCTTTCTTCGCCAACCTCTCCATCTGGTACAATCAACTCGAGCCACCTCCTCCATAGATATGATGGTTCACCGGCGCCATCCTGAGATCTTGTCAGCGGGCTTCTTTCCCTGTCCCGACTCGGACTCGGACGCCAAGACAACCTTCATGAAGGCGACCTCGTGCTGTGACATTTAGCTCGCTGAGGATGAACAAGGTTTCGAGCTGTACGCCCCCAACCACTTTGCCAGGCAGCTCGGCTTCTTTCAAGGTGTCCCATATCCACTCTTCCATTCAGTGAACAGGTACACATCCTAGCGCAAGACTGGCGAGACAGACCGGGTCACTCCGCTGCAGAACATCTTTCCTCTCACTCCTGACCTACTCGAGATTGAGCCCTCATTGGGCGTCGACCCCGCCTACCTCTCTTGGTGGTGATCTCTGTCAGACAACCGTTGGGGGTTCCCAGATGACGCTGTCTTTGCTGCCATCTTTTACCCTCTGTACGATACTTTGGGCGAATCAGATCGCGTCATCCTTGATGCCCAGCGCAACCGTGCAGAGGGCAGCAAAAGGACTGTGACAAGGCCTAGGCCTGCGCTCTCGCCAATTCCTGCTACTCGCCGCTCGACCAGGATCGTGATTCGAGAACGCGATCCTGCACTCGAGGTAAGCCACTAACTTCGTGAATTCCATACCGCCTTCACTACTTCAACAAAGTACTTCCTCCTAACTCTCTTGTCTACCTTTACAGGCTGCACCCCGCCGGAGATCTGTCAGGAGACCCGAGGCTGCCGGAGATAAGGGGAAAGCAACTGCTCAAGAGGAGCTCGCAGCGGAACATGATGGTGAGATTGTTCCCATCGTTCCTCAGCCAACAAGCGGCAAAAGCTCGCGAAAGCGCCCCGCCGAGGATGAAGAGGAACTGCTAGAGGATGAACGATATCGGCAAGAGTATGCTTTGGTAAGCAACCTTTCTTCGAACCGAACTCATTAAAGCCAACAACGACTTACTAACTTTGCATTCGACAAGTTCACCGCCGCATCCAACCTCGCCTTGCCGTCATCGAAGGAGAAGCAAGGACAGTTGAAGTCCCAATCCTAAAACCAGTCGTTGAGGAGCGAACCATGGCCGTTAAGGAAGCCAACGTGCGCCCCCCTTCACCGACCGGCACTCCGGGCGAAATTGGTCCTTCTCCGGAATCTTCCTCGGTCCCTGATCAGGATGAAGGTCTCGACCGAACCACCCTGCTTTCCGACTTCACTGCCTCCTCGACGATTCTGCCAGAGGACTTTCAACCGGTGCTTGACCCTTCCCTTTTGCAACCAGACTCAACGGCCCAGACCATTGAAGAACCAACAGTCCCAACGCGATCTGAGGTTCTGCCGCCCGTTCCAAAGACCAAGACGATTGCAGAGGTTGAACCAACCACTCCGGCCTCAATGAGAACATCTGGCGAGGTGGCTTCTTCTTCGGCTACCCGGACCGCTCGTCTTCGGGCCTGGGTCACCCCGCCTGTCGATCCAGAGCCTATTCGCTCAGCCCAGGGTTTCTTTCACGGGCTACTGCGCTAAGGTCCCCACTTGAATGTATTTGACTTGGTAACACATGCTCGTGAGGCCCATGGAGCTCAGATTTGCACCCTCGCCGGCAGCAACCCTGCTTTAGATCATGCGTTGGAACTCATTGACGTTGTCGAGCTGTAGGCCCACCGAGTTCAGGATGCTGGTGCCAAGTCGGCTGCTCAGGAGAGAGTCCGCCAAGCCTTAGACAATCAGATGACAATCCTTTTGGCCGAGCTTGAAGACGTTGATGTTCTTGAGGCGTCTTCAGAGAATCTGTGCGCTGTTTATGACTGACAAGTGGAGGCCTTGGAGGCTCAGATAGCGGAGCTACAAGCTCAACTTGCTCAAGCTCGCCAAAACCTTGCGCAAGCTGAAGACGCAGAGGCTCGCGTGCAGGCTGCAGAGGAAACCCAGGAAGCTTTGGACTCGGCTACTGCTGCTGCGGACGGAGCCCAAGCCCAGGCGGATGTTGAAGAGTTGGCCTTAGAAGGCCTTCTCCTAGATTTGTGTAAGGCTTCTAGGCGGGTTTAGACTCAGTCAGCATTTTGCCCCTTCTGTATGAACCTTTATAAATAATAATATTCTAATATTTACGTGAAATCAAATCTTTCCTCTCTTGTCAAATCTTCCTTGTGTAAAAACTATTTTTCCAGGAAAAGATCTTCTTCCGAGATTTGGTGGAGGTCTCCAATGTAACTGCTTGCTTGGAACGCGGGCAGTCATCATGGAATAACACGTCCGACTTTATCTCCAAAGCTCACATCTCGGAGCAAATCGTTGCATGCAGGACATTTGTCAAAGGAGGAAGTCGGCCCCTTTTGCCTATAAAAGAGAACCTCTTGGTTGAGTTGGAGCATCAACCGAGTCTTTTACACCCACTGTCATGGATTTTTCTTCCCTTATACTCATCCTACTGTCCTTGCTTAAAGCAAAACCCCCAATTCTCAACTTCACCCTTCGTTCTTTTTGAGTCTGAAAATCTACTCTCAGGCCGGGAGTAAGTCTGAAAATCTACTCTCAGGTCGAACCCGCGTTTGGTCAAGCAACTGGTCTGGGTACCTTCTGCCTTGCACCAGCTGTTCTGCCCAAACGTGAGGTCTCCGAGGTCCCGTGTCCATCCACACTTCAGGTCTTGGCCAGTGTCCTTGAAGCACCTTTGAGGCTTGACTGGTAGCATGAGGGACCCCGGTCCAATAGATTTCTAGTTTCCCAGCGTCTCGGCTCTGGCCCAGGCAGATGCTCAGATCAGTGTCGCTCCAGGGAAGCGGGACGCTTTGCCAGTTTCAACTAAAGCATGCGTTGGAGGTCACTTTTTCGTCCCTACAAGATATGAGACTTTCAATACTAGATCCGTGCTTTTAAGTGTAGGTGTAAACAGATTTCATATCAAGCGTTGATAATGTAGTGCTTCGGCCGCACAACCGCCTATGAAACCTTTGTTAGGAACGCCAAAAAGGGCAAAATAAGTAAATTTATTTTTTAGGGCCTCTAGAATAGGCCCCAATCTTGTACTTGTCTTTGTGTTTAGACTTTGCACGTTTACAGAAAATGAAGGAAATGAATGAATTTATTTTTTAGGGTCTCTGGAATAGGCCCCAATCTAGCACTGGCCTTATTAGGCTGGCGCATTACAATTGTTTGCTTCCATCTTCTATCCTGGGTTGCCCCCTAGTGCTGGGCGGCGAAGCAAGAATGCAATGGCGCGTAGCACTATTGACCGTGGTTGCTGGTTCTGGGGGAGGATCCTCGCGCTCCCAAACTCTAGCAATGTGTTGCTTGAGGAAACGATCATTAATAGGATTGCGATGAATGGTGCCGTTCAGGTCGCGCAAGTGGTATGCCCCCTTGGGGAGTATATGATAAATAATGAAGGGTCCTTCCTATCAAGCGGACCACTTGCCCCGGCTTTCCCTAAGTGGAAGGACAGCACGCCACACTTTTTGGCCCTCGGCATAGCTCCGTCCTCACTTGACTTTGTCGTACGACCGCGCAATGCACTGTTTCTCGAGGATGAGATTGTTGAAAGCGGTGACGCGGTGTTCATCGAGATCTTCAAGCTCCTGCCATATAGCCTAGACGTAATCTTCGCCAAGCAGTTGGTGTTGTTCCTGAAAGCGGAGCGAAGCTATATTGATCTCGAGGGGAAGGACGACATCATGACCATACATAAGAGCATACGAGGTAGTGTCCGTCGGGCCGCGCTTTGAAGTGCGGTAAGCCCACAATGTGTGGTAAAGTTCCTCATGCCAGACACGGGGGTTCAACTCTAGCATCTTTCGGAGAATGCCAAGGACGACCATATTACTGGCCTCGGCCTGGCCGTTGGACTGTGCATAATATGGCGTAGAGTGGAGGAGCTTGATACCATAGTTGTTTAAATATTTAACGACTGAATCGGCCATAAAAGCTGCCCCCCTGTCCGTAACAATGCACTCCGGAATACCAAAACGGGAAATGATATTGCGGAAAATGAAGTTGCGGACTGAATTAGCGGAGGCAACCTTGAGTGGTTCGGCCTCGACCCATTTGGTAAAGAAATCAGTGGCGACGATAATGAACTTATGCTGTTCAGAAGAATGTGGATGAATGATGCCAACGAAATCTATCGCCCATCTGCGACCTGACCAAGGTTTAATGATAGGTTGCAACGGAATGTTGGGGATGTGTTGCACTGGTCCGTGGGCCTGGCAGTCTTGGCAACCTTTGGCAAAGGCAATACAGTCTTTTAAAATGGTCGGCCAGTAGTATCCATGTCGGCGGATTAACCAATGCATTTTTGGCCCTGCCTGGTGCGAACCGCAAACCCCACAATGTACTTCGCGCATGAGACGTTTAGCTTCGTTCCTATACACACAGCGAAAGTCGTTTCCGTCTTCCCCACGCCGACGGAGTTCGCCATTGCGTAAAACAAAGTTTAAGGCGAGGAAACGTATCTGCCTTGAGTGAGCGGCGTCATTGGGATTCTGGAGGTAGGCGATAAATGGTAGCCGCCAATCCTCATCGATAGGGTCTAAGGCCGCGACTTCGGGGGTGTCGGCCTGAAATTGCCCCCTTGTGATGAAAGAAGGAAGGGTACGGCGCTCGACTTTGAGAAAACGTTCGCGCACTCCATCGCGCAGGGTGAGGCCGGACGCTGCTTGGGCGAGCTCGTTGGTGGCGAAGTTGAACTCGCGTGGAATGTGCTTGATGTAGACGTCGTCGAATTGATTCAACACTTCAAATGCCTTGCGCAAGTATGGTTCAATGTACGAGCTTAAGCACTTGACCTTCTCGACTAGCTAGTTGACGACCAACAGGGAATCGCCAAAGACCTGAACTTCGCGGACTCCTAAGTCCAACAAAATTTCCAGTCCGATGATGAGTGCCTCGTATTCGGCCTAGTTATTGGTGCATTTGAAATCGAGCTGGAACGAGTAGGAGAAACGATCTCCGACGGGATTTTCTATGGCTATCCGGGCTCCGGCTGCAATATCAGTCCGTGATCCATCAAAGTAAAGGGTCCACGGAGCGAGTGCTACAGCAGCGAATTCCAACTCGCGAAACGCCGTGAGCTCGGAAGGTGGATGATGAGCGAGAAAGTCTGCTATTGCCTGTCCTTTTACTGCCTTTTGCGGAACATATTGCAACGAGAATTCGTACATGGCTAATATCCACTTGCCTATGCGTCCCCGTAAGATAGGGCGGGAGAGCATGTATTTGACCAAGTCGGATTGAGCGATCACAACCGTGGTAAAGGCAAGCATGTAGTGGCGCAGCTTGCATCCGGCAAAATATAGGGTGAGACACAACTTCTCCATAGGTGAGTATCGTGTCTCGCAGTCAGTTAAAACCCTGCTGAGGTAATAAACAGCGCGCTCCACCCCTTTTTCATCGTCTTGTGCCAAGAGTCCGCCAATGGACAAGTCAGCAGCGGCGATATACAGTTTAAGCGGGGTACCTTCACGAGGTAGGATCAGGACTGGTGGGTTAGTAAGGTAGTCCTTGATTCGATCGAAGGCTTGTTGATGTTGTGATTCCCAGACGAACTCGGTTGCCCCCTGGAGCTCGAGGAAGGGTGAAAAAGGCTGGACTTTCCCTGCCGCGTTTGATATGAAACGGTGGAGAAAGTTGATTCGCCCAAGCAACTGTTGAAGCTCCTTCTTGGTGGTGGGGGGTGAAGTGGTGATTACCGCCTGCGCCTTGTCCTTTGGGATTTCGATGCCCCTTTGATGCACTAAAAAACCAAGGAAATCACAGGCTTCCACGAAGAATACACACTTGGCGGGGTTCATCTTCAGGTTATGTCGGCGCATCCGTGTAAACACCTGTCGCAGGTCTTCAACATGGGTTGCCCGTGTTTTGGTTTTAACTACCACATCGTCGATGTAGACTTCGATTAACTTCCCCAAGATGTCATGAAAGATGAGGTTCATGGCGCGCTGGTATGTTGCCCCCGCATTTTTAAGTTCGAAAGGCATGACGACATACTCAAACGCGCCAGCAAAACTAGGGCATCGGAAAGCCGTCTTGTGTCGATCTTCCTCAGCGACCAGAATCTGGTGGTATCTGGCTGTTCTATCCATGAATGATAACACTTCGTGCCCTGTGGCTGCATCAATGAGGACGTCGGCAACAGGCATGGGGTATATATCCTTTGGCGTTGCGTTGTTTAGGTCGCGGTAATCAACACAGACGCGCATTTTGCCATTTTTCTTGTGAACGGGGACAACATTGGATAACCACTCGTATACTTTGCCATGCAGATGATACCCGATCGGTGCATGTTTTCGATCTCTTCCTTGACTACGATATGAGTCTTAGTTCGCATGAATCAGCCGTCTTGCCGCACTGGACGTCGGTCGGGATAAGTTGGCAACCGGTGACAAACCAAATCCGGGGATAAACCAGGCATATCCTCGTACCTGTCGGCGAAGCAAATGTACTCGCGTAATAGGGCAAGAAGATCTTCCTTTTCGTCCTCCGCCAGCTTAGCACTGATGGAAATATGTAAGGGCTTTTCTGTAGTCCTTATGTCAACTTGTGAAATGGGATCGCAGACTTGAGGTGGTGTATCGTCCAAGGCAGCGGGTGCTAACTGAATAACTTCCTCCTTGATATCGGTATAATCCACCACTTGATTGACATATTCCATAGTCGCGACAAGGACTCGCCAGCCTCGTGTGCCTCCTCTGATAAGGCACTATCCATCATAACGGGGTGTGGAATCCACGATGGTGTGAGGACGTTGCAAATTGTCCTTCGCCTGGGTAAGTCCCCATCGCGCTAAATTGGAGGCCGTTATCCCATATGGGCGGCCTTTGTCATCGACACCTTGTACGTCCAATGGGCCCATGTCTGTGGTATAATAACGGGCGTCGTTGAAGTTGGCGTAAATAGAAAACGGCCGCGTGTCAGCTTTGATGATGACCGCTTCGCGTTTCTCGGTGTCCCAGATCATGAGTTCTTGGTGCATGGAGGAAGGCACGCAAAAACTTATGTGGATCCAATCTTGGCCGAGAATCATGCTGTAAGAGGAAGAGCATTCGGCGACGAAGAAAGTGTAAACTTGTGATGCCGGCCCGACCTTGACTCGTAGAAATAACAGGCCTAGGGTCTTGGAAGCCTGTCCGGTGAAGTTCTTCACTGTTAAGGACGTAGTCTGGATCATCGAGCGCGGGATGTCTAGGAGTCCCATGGTGCGGGTTGTAACGACATTGACCGCGGCGCCTGTATCAACCATGACTTTGTTGATCATCTTCCATTCGACTTCGGCCGTGATATACAGTGGCCGGATGTGAGTGGCCATGTCTAAGGTTGGCGTTGAAAAGGTCAGAGTTTGCTTATGTTTGATGCTGCTCGTAATCTCCACTTGTGGGGCGTCGTCGGCTGGTGCCGGAACTGGTCCCATTTCGCTACTGCATGGCGGGGGTATGCTACTGACACTCTCGCTATTGACTGGAATATCTATCGCGCTGCAGGTTGTGTTTGGTGGAAGAGCGTATCTCTCCGATATGAAGAACACCATCCCGACTTGAAAGGAGAATTGTTCGTGAACTGGGACCAGCGGAGTGTCAATGACCCCGTGTTCCCCTTCGAGCACCGTGAAGGTGTTTGCTTCGCGGCTAAACTCCTCGTCTGCAACCCATCCGGAGACCTCTACCATATTACAGGTGAATGATTCCCCCTGCTCTTCTTCTTGATCTTCCTCTATATTAAGTCGAGGTTCGGAGTGCGCCTCGTCGTCCGCTGAATTCTCGCGGAAGCGCTGGGCCATTTGTTGAGCAAGGTTAGGGCTGGAGGACGCACGTGCATCTACTAGTGGTGCGTGAGCCTCCGGCTGCCGCGGGCGCCATACTGTCTTAGTTGAAGGCTGCTGGTCCCCGGTTGGTTGTTCGTTTGTTACCAGAGGGGCCTTATCGTTGTCCTCCTTTTTCAACTGCTGCAAGGCGGATATTCGGGGAACCATCCGAGTCTCGGGCTCTGGTGTAGATCGTGCCAGAGGTTGATGTGGTTGTGGTGGCCGAGTCTCTTTTTTGGTACCTGTTTCCTGGTTTTGAGGTTCCCGGCGCCGTGAGGGCTGAGGCGGTTCGTGCTTTGACTCTGGTTCGGGTGTCATAAACAGCTTACGCCTAGGACCCGTAGGCGGACTCTTTCTCCTCTCAGGCTCCGATTTAGGAGGTGACCGGCGCCGGCACACTTATGAGTCCCTTCTCCTTTCGGGCTCCGGTGATGGTCTGCGCCCAAGAGCTTGTGAATCACTTCTTCTTTCAGGCTCCGATGACGGCCTGCGCCTGGAAGGTTGTGGGTCCTGTTTGGTGGAACCGTGAGTCAACAGAAGACGTTTGCATTGGGTGCGGGCTCGTCTACGAACTGCTCCCAAATCCTTGGGGGGGGTGACAGGCAGCATTTGGAGGAATGCGCGCAATCCCTCAGCCTCCCTCCACATCCGCTCAGGCGTCTGTGCGAGCTGTGAGGGGCGGACATCGCCCTTGTCGATGGCACGTAATGTCACATCCCGACCCGTAAAATTTTATCTTATTTACTAGCTTGATTATAATAAGAATTTTTACCGTCTTCGACATTGAGTTATAGTTTAATTGGTCCCTAGAGGGGTTTTGAGGGACGATTATTTCGGAGAGATATTCGTAAGAGAAAAATGTAACGACGGTAAAAATGGTAAATTTTAGCTAGTAAAAGGTAATTTTTATTAGGGTATTATTTTTTGGGGGTGTTAAATTTTAGATTTGGGTTGTATATAGAAGAGTTGGGCCGGATGGGTGAGGCCCAAAACTCTTTTCTTTCTCTCTCTTCTCTCTCTTTCTCTCCCGACGCTCTCTCTCTCTCTCTCTTCCCGCTGCCCAATTTTCTGGCTACCCGTCCGCCGCCGTCCGGCCACTGTTCGCCGCCAAACCGGTCCCAAAAGGTCGGCCATCAACCCAGCTTCCATTCTAGACCGGTGACAACCGTCCTAGCTCCGCCGTGAAGGAGCAGTTTCCCCCGAAAGCGGCGACTGCCGCGGTGGTTCCTTCGCCGGAACTCCCTCCTCTGGCCACCAATCCGGGCAAGCTTGGTACGGTTTTGTAGCTCTCCTCCCGTGCAACAACCCCTCTAAAAGGCTCACTCCCTCTTGAGCTCGGTAAGGAGAAATTCGAAGTTGAAATTCTAGGGCTTTTAGGATGTTTACGTTCGGTTGACCTAGTTAGGCTTGAAATTGAACTTAGTGATAGTTATGAAAGTTGTTTGGGATGTTGAGAGGAAGATGTTGTTGAAATTTCATAGGAATTGGAGTTCGCCGGAATCGGCCTCCGGCCGCCGCTGCCGGCGGAGCCGCCGCCATTTTAGGGTTTTGTATAATTTTAATTGTGTAATAATTAGAGGAATTTAATGGAGTGAATTGTGGAATTTAATGGGTTTTGAATAGGTTTGTGAATTTCCGAAGTTTGGTATTTTGGCGGTTAAATAATGTAAAATCCGGCTGTAGGATTTAAGTCAATTTCTGGGAAAAGTTGTATTTACGACTGCCGAGTATGGTATTAAAGTTTGGATCGTTTCGATTTAAGAATATCGAAGTTAGGCAATGATGAGCGTAGTTATGGCTCTCGATTAATTTTGCCTATTTTATCAATACTGGATTTTAGTGGGAAAATAATTATATATTTGGAACAGAACAGGACGTGAGTGGATCTTTGTTTTAAATAAAAGTATGCGATGAATGATTTTATTGATCATTTATTTCTTTTGACGAGACTTATTGATTTATCGGCTATTTGGCAATTTTTCCTCCTTCGGAGAGATCCTGAAAATGAGATTTTCGGTGGATATATATATTTTGGATATTATGAATTTAGTATGTATATAAATGCTAGCTAGCCATACGTGCTTGGTCAGTCATAATGAGGTAAAATATCATTATGGCGTGGCGTGAGTGTTAGACACAAGCGTCATAGCCCTATATGAAAACTACTTTCTTTTTCGGTTTATTTAGGTTTTCATATAGGGAGTCCACACATATATATACACTGTCCTTTTCGGTCATAATGAGGAAAAATACCATTATGGCGCAACGTGAGCGTTAGACGCCAGCGTTGTAGCCTTTTATGAATTTCTATTTTTCTAAATTGTTTCTAGGATTCAT
Organism: Fragaria nilgerrensis; assembly: GCA_010134655.1. Classification (NCBI taxonomy): domain Eukaryota; kingdom Viridiplantae; phylum Streptophyta; class Magnoliopsida; order Rosales; family Rosaceae; genus Fragaria; species Fragaria nilgerrensis. The sequence continues at coordinate 1,050,895 of CM020977.1, forward strand.
ACAAGGAGTCTGACGAGTGTAGATACATACGAATATATGTTTATATATAGTTCAGCCAGAGAGGCTCCATTTTATTTGAGTTTGTGACTAGCCAGTGCTAGTCGTGAAATTGCCAGTTTATGAGTTGAGTACTTTTAAGCTACCACATGCAATATATTTTTCTATAAAATTAAAATAGGAATGCATAAATATTTTGTTATTAAATTATTTTTGTCCACTCACTCTAATGTTATTAAATGTCTTCTCTTGAGCCCTTCGTTTTAAAATGCCCAGTCTGCAGAGTTCGGATTGGATCTAGTAGGAGACGAGGCATAGTCACCCGTATTTCCACCACCTTTCACCAGTAGGTTACCTGTTTAACCTACCTGTGTTTTCTTACTTCCGCGAGTGTCTAGTAGCTCTGAATACTTGGGTTTAATGTTTATATTTTTGGTTGTGGGTGAAGGCTTGTTGATATTTTAGAATATTTGACGGAGGATGTATATTATCTTAGATAATGTTTATTATCTTGTTGGTGGTGTTTGTTTTGGGGAGCACGAAGGCTCCAGAAGTTAAGGTTGGATTTGGAACCTTTAGAAGTGTTTGCAGGTTTCTATTGGAAGGGTTGTCCATTTCCAAGGGAGGTTGTACCAAATTTTGCGGTAAATCTTTCCTTGGAGGTGGTCCCCGCACGATTTACTCCGGATTCAGGATGAAATTCGGGGCGGGTTGTGTCACGTAAGGCACACAGGATGCTACCGTACCGTTTTTGGAGCTTTCGCTTTTTGGACTTGCTGATGGTGACTGCCTTGCCCCCTTGTTGTGTGTACCAAACCCCGTCCTTGATTGCTGATTTTGACGTCGGGGGAATATAGGGGTCGGTCAAGATACCTCCACGAGGGCTTGAGTCGTGACGATCGCTGTTGGAGTCCGACACGTTCACCTCACTTGTAGCAGGAGACGGAGGTACCGTCTCTGTCCAATGTGTATAGACGAACGTCTCGAGACGTTCTATCCTCCTTTCTAGCTCTTCTCGGGTCCTGGGACTCATAGGTTGAAAATTTTCAGCAGGAGACGGTCCATCGGCCCTCATGACTGCTTTGCCCTTATCTTTCTGAGAGGGGCGATCTGGTTCGAGCTTAGCGACCAACTGGCGAGCTGGGTCGTTTGCTTTCCCCCTTGGGTTATTCGGGACAGTATAGTTATTCACCGGCCGTTTGCGGTTTCGGCCTAGCTGTTCGTGTAAACCTGCATTTGGCGATAAGTCTAATGTTATTCTTCGTTGGCCGACCCGAGGCCAAGCAATATTAGCCGTTGCGATCATGAAATCGCCCTTATTCTCAAAGCGAATGTAACCGAGGTCGAGCCAATCTTGAACCTGGTCCCTGAGTTGCTGGCATTCACATGTTTTGTGCCCCCAGCTATTATGGAACTTGCAGTGAATGCGCCCTTCCTTGTATTCTATGTAAGGCAACGAATTGGCTACTGTGACGAGCTCGTCATCAATGAGATCGTCTAAAACCACGTGAGCAAGGTCAACGTTGTAGGTATATTGGCGACGCGGCCGGCGGGCATTATTGTCATCTTCCTCGCGGCCCCTTTTAGGTGCCCGGCGTCGATCTTCGTCCTCGGCCTGATCGGCCCAGTTTACCTCGACCATGCCAACCACGGGCAGGAAAGGGTCTATATCGACCAACGAGGCTGTACTACCCGGAATCTTCATCTTTAGTTCGCCAGAGTTCAGCCATGTTTGCAACTGGTCTCGAAGTTTGACACAATCTTTGGTGTCATGATTGTAAACATTGTGGAAGGCACAGTACTTCTTGTCCTTCAACTCCTCCTTGGGCGGGATCTTATGATCCAAGCGCACGTATCTCGCCTCGATCAGGTCATTAAAGACCAGATGGGCGTTCTTAGCATCATAGGTGTACAACTCGTACTCTGGCTTGGTCCATGCAAAGGACTGGATGGTGATTGGCTCACGTGTCATCTTCAGGTTCTTCAACTTATGAGCTAATGGCTTACCAGTCAATTCTACTGCGCCAATATCTTCCAGGTCCTGATCCGTATGAGCTTTCTCAGCTCTTTGATAGTATGGATCATAAGTAGGGGCCTGTAGGTTTAGTGCCCCCACTGTCCGATTCTTCCCTAGTATGTATGTTCCTTTGGAAGCATTTGTTTTGTCATCCAACTCGTTCAGGATTAACTCGTAGCTGCCGATTTTGTTAATTAGGTCACCCATGGAAGTAAAGCGCTCTCCGTGATGCTTCAACCGCTGATGGTGCTCCAGGCCTCTAATAGCCAACTTAATGGCTTGCTCAGGTAGCAGGTAATCACACTTGGCTAGCTGGATCTTGAAACATTGGAGGAAAGAAACTCCGGACTCCATGCTTTGCTGGCTCATCTGTGTCAGGGAGTCGAGGCCAACTTCAGGCTCAATCGTGTCGTACGTCTCTCGAAAAAGTCTTTCTATAGTGGGCCAGTCTGCTATTGACCCAGGCTTCAATCTGGAGTACCAAGTAAAAGCAGCTCCGGACAAAGAAGTCCCAAAAAGCTTGAGCTTAAGCATATCATCATTCCCATATTGGCCGCATTGGACCTTGAAACGGGCCATATGTGTTGCTGCATCTTCCCTTGTCTCCCCAGAGAAAGTTGTGAAGACAATATTTTTAAACCCTTGAGGGAAAGGGTACTGTGCCACGCTATCGGGGTAGGGGTCACGATAGTGTAAGTTAGTGTCCCCTTTTCTGGTTTGCTCCTTGACTATGCTCGAGATGAGCTGGCGCCAGTCGGCCATCGTTACTGGTGTAGACTCTGCTCCCTCCTCATGGTTGGGTCATGCAGAGAAGCTAGGAGCCGGCCCAGCCTTTCTAAAAATTGGACTAGAATGGGCTATAACCGGGTCATCTGGCGTCCCGATCCCCTGATATGGGGAGCTGCCAACGCCCCTTGGTGTGACTCCAGGGTTGAGCAGAGGAGGTAGAGGTGGTACCGTGCCCTTGAAGAACTAGCCCCCAACGCGAATTAAGGGGTCTTCTGGGCTCCGACCTTCGGATTTCCCCTAGGGCGTTCGTTAGGTGGAATGTATCTTGAGCCCTCATTTGCACCTTCACTAGTTAAGTCAAGGTGAGGGTTCTTTGGGGCTTAAGACCGCATCCAATCTTCTACTTGCAAGACTCTCAGGCTTAGACCATCTTGTTGCGTTTTGAAGTCTTCAAGCTTTTCCAGGCTATTCTTGCTTCCAAAAAAGGATGCATCTTGTTGTTGCTGTAGCTTGGTGTCATGTTCGTCCAAGCGACGAGTTTGCTCATCCAAGGTTACGCGGGCAAACTTCAGAGCCTCTGTGTTATCAAGCAGATCCTTCTGGATCCGTTGAAGTGATCCTTCGACCAAGGCCTTGTTCTCTGTGCATTGGCCTGCATAATGGCCGAAATCCTTGTTGAGTATGGCGAGGTTCTCTTGGTTAGTCTGCCAGAGAGTTTTATCTTTCTTGACTTGCTCGGTGAGGGTGTCGACTTTCGAGTTGAGAGAGTTGAACTCTTCCTTCAATTGGCGGGTTGCCTGGTCGGTATGAGCCTTTAGGCTTTCAACCATAGCCGCTATTCGGTCCTCAACGAGAGTGCTGGGACCAGAGTCGCTGGTGGGTGTTGGTCCTACCATCGTGGGTTCGTTGAAATCTGGGTTTTCGAACCGAGTTAATACTTAATCCTTCGTGAGCGAGTGACAGGCCGCGCTGTTGTGAGGTTGGTAACGTGGTGACTTGTGTTTGAGACAAGAAATCGAGGGTTTCCCGTACGGGATCCGCCTGACTTCCCAATGATGACAAGAGTGTTATACTCCCGATCCCACTGGGCGTTCCAATGTTTTGGCCACGATCCTCAGCAGGGAGCAGAGAGGTAACTAGTGCTACCAAAAGTAAACTAGGGTTGCAGCGCGGACGCGGAATATGAACTGTGCGCGTTCTTGACTTCTAACCAGACGAAAGGGAGCTCCGGTGTCACCTCGCGGACGAGGAATTACGAGCAAAACCTCTTAGTCACATGTGAATCGATACTCACTGTTAGAGCGAGCAGAGCAACAATTAGGAAAGAAGGGCAAGTCCGGACGGGCTCTGAGAACTAAGGCGAGGTGCACTTAGAACTTTAGGGTTTCGAGGATGCTCGAGAGTTTGTAAGTAGTTTTTGTATGATTTGATTGTGTGTGTTAGACCAGATCCCCAAACTCCCTTATATAGCGATCCGCAAACAGTTGGCAAAGACATAATCACAAACCCACTCGGACTTAGCAATTAGAATTCCACAAGGATACGACCAGCTCGCGAACCGCGCTATCCATGCGACACGTGTCCAGAACAGACTTCACCTAGGTCTCACTCACCGCCCCGCATATCTTACTGTAGCGTTGTATGCGAACTTCGAATACTATGCGATCTTATCCCGCGAGGTGCTACAGTCCCCTTCCAACTCTACCTCACCATGCACTACGGAATCCTATACGAATTGAAATGAGGATCTCGCGAGATATCGGAGTCCTTGACAAATTCCACCTCTCGCGCTGTCAGAACGCGCCACCCTACATGGGCTTCATACCTAAAAAAGGGCCACGGGTATTGGCCCAAATGTTGTCTAAAACTTATTGTGAGTCTTGGACCAAAATCCCCGCTGGGCTCAAACAACACTACCTGCTCCAAATTTAGGCACAGATCAAATGAACTTGATCTGAAAAAAGATGGAAGAAAAGAAAAGAAAAGAGAAATTGCAAAGTAATGCATGGAGCAAGCAACAACCAGCCCCAGCCCCAGCAGTGAGTTTCAGCCTGACTATTTGTTAACTTGAAAAATAGGTCTTGAAAAAAAGTAATTCACGATCCCAGGGATGAAGACTATTAATTTTCCTTATAAAAATAGACCAAATTCATATATTACAGACAGAATCTTCTTCAACGCGGGTTTGGACCGTTTGGTATAGCAGAAATTTCCCTTCAACACATGCATCGATCAACTTTATTATTCGTTAATGTCTTCATTACAATCGACTAATCATCGTCGACGCCGACGATGACCCAATACTTTTAGCAATCTCTCTCAGCACAAACTTCTGAATCTTCCCCGTCGACGTTTTCGGCAGCTCCTCCTTGAACACCACGGTCTTCGGCACCATAAAACTCGGCAGCTTCCCTCTACAATACTCTATTATCTCCTTCTCCGTCGGCCACGGGCTTACGTCACCCTTCAGGCTCACAAACGCGCACGGCGTCTCCCCCCAAAACTCGTCAGGCCTGGCCACCACAGCCGCCTCGTTCACGGCGGCGTGGGTGTACAGAACCGACTCCACCTCCACGCTGCTCAAGTTCTCTCCCCCGCTTATGATCACGTCCTTGGACCGGTCCTTTATCTCCAGGTACCCGTCCGGATGCATAACCCCGACGTCGCCGGTGTAAAACCACCCGTTACGTTTCAGGGTTCTGCTCGTCGTTTCCGGGTCTTTGAAATAGCCCAACATGACGCCCCCGCCTCGAATAACGATCTCTCCAATATCCGACCCGTTTCGCTTCACGCTCAAACCCGAATCCGGATCCACCACATCCACCTCCGTCGTCCCAACCGTCCCCACTCCTTGCCTGGCCTTCAACCTCGCCTTCTCCGTCACCGGGAACTTATCCCACTCCGGCTTCCACGCACACGACACCACCACACCGGCCGTTTCAGTCAACCCGTAGCCATGACTGACAACAAACCCTAGCGACTCCGCCCGGAGCAGCACGCTGGAAGGAGGCGGAGCTCCGCCGGTCAAGATGCAAACCGGGTTCGGAAGCGGGTCGGGTCTCGGGTGGTTGACCAGCATGTTGAGAACGACAGGTGCAGCGCACATGTGAGTGACTCTGTGTTTCTGAATGAGATCGTAGATTACAGGACCGTCGAACTTGCGGAGGCAGATGTTGGTCCCACCCACGGCGGCCATGGCCCACGGGAAGCACCACCCGTTGGCATGGAACATCGGTAGGGTCCACAGGTACACACAGTTCTTGGGTACCGACCAGTCCATGATAGAGACGAGGGTGACGAGGAACAGAGCCCTGTGGCAGTGCACTACGCCTTTCGGAGAAGACGTCGTCCCTGACGTGTAGTTGAGCACCATCGGGTCCCACTCGCTCGCCGGCCGGACCCAAACGAATCCGGGGTCGCCTTTCGCCATTATGTTGTCGTACGTGTCGACTACGAGATCGACGGCGGAGACTGAGCTGGAAGTGGAGTGAAGATCGTTGATGAGGACGAGAGGCGGAGTTGGGATGTGAGAGGGGAACAAGGAGAGGGCATGGAGGACGAGGGTGAGGGAGAGGGAGTCGACGAAGACGAGCTTGGATTGGCTGTGTTGGAGGATCACGGAGACGGCGTGGGGGTCGAGGCGGGTGTTGATGTTGTTGAGGATGGCTCCCGACATGGGGACAGCGAACTGGAGTTCGTACATGGCAGGAGTGTTGGGGGCCACCACGGAGACAACCTGGGACTTGTCGACGACGGTGGAGATGGAGGAGGCCAGCTGGAGACATCGACGGTGGGTTTGGGACCAGGTGAAGGTGGTGGTGGAGTTGTAGATGATGGAGGGGCAGTCGCCGTAGACGATAGCTGCTCGTTCCAAGAAGTCAAGGGGGGTTTGAGGGCAGAGATTTGCAGTACTAGGTTTCAACTGGTCCATAGTTGAAGAAGAAGGCAGGACTGAAGACGAAATGTGGATATATTGGTTTGTGGTGGAGGAGGACGATGCGCGCAGTGGTTATATATAAGTAGTCTAATTAATAGACTTCAATCATTGACCAAAAGTGTGTGTATCAATCAAGTGCCACCATTTCTTTATTGTTTTAAGTAAACTGACCAGAGGTATTCTGCATTGCGCTCCCAACTCGCGTAGCAGACGTTAACAGAAAGGTAATTTGGTAATTTTCTCAGACACAAACAACAAGAGGGATGTGAAACTGGTAGAAAATTGTTACTCTGATGCCATTCTTTAGAAAGAGAAGGGTAAATGAGTTTTTGTCTAACAGCTGACCAATATTTTTGACCGAGAAATGGTATCCCAAATTAAGTGAAAAACTCTGGCTTGAGTGGTGTTTTGAGAACATTGAGCAAACGAAAACCTCCTCCCTCCCACCCGAGTCCTTGAAGGAATTTCACGAGGCGCGCGAAACCCAAATCTGACCCTAAATCAGAAACCAGAAACCGAAGACTACATCCCGACAGAGTTTGCGGCGACGCAAGTTTTTGCTCCGTAATAGGGTAGTCGGTCGACACACACCAGCAGTTAGATCCAGAAATCGGTAGCCGAGAAGGTACTTTTCCTTTACATAAGTCGCAGTGATTCGAGATCATAGCCGTCGGGTGAACCCCTAACAGTATTGGGTGAAACAATTGTCAAGTACTTTCTGTTGAGATATGTCTGATTTTGTGTGAATACATGTGTAATTGCCCTGGGCACAACTAGTAAGTGTGCTTGAAGCGTTTTTGAACATACACTGTGTGCTAGTTTGATTGAAAATTTATGTAGAATGGGTATCGATTTCAGGAACAGAAGGGAAAGGTAAAATGGTGATTGGAGGGAAGAGGAATAGGGATCTTTTGCTCACCGGTGACGACATTGGATGCGCTAACAACACGTAAGATTCAACAGCCGCCAGTCGAACGTTTTTGTTTATAAAATGACACACGTAACAATGTATAACTTGACAGTTTTCTATCTTGCTTGATCTGCTCAGTCCCCCGGAACACAGGCAAAGTGATGATGGCGACAAGAAGCGGAAGCCGGAAGACCATGTTGAAGATGATAAGGTGATTGGTTCCTTCAACACCCTTCATTTGGCTTTTGTTTTGGACAGAAACTAACGTCTAACACACTTGTGTTTCAGTTCACCGACACTGTCGTGCCACTGTCCAGGGGAATAGATGTCAAGGGTGTTGCGATCGAACCCTGCCGTAACGAGGAAGCCAACGGTGAGGTTACAGTCAAGGCATCTTGCCTGGCAGAACACTACGCCATGACTATGCCATTCCTATCAGCAGAAAAGGCCGGTGCGGGAGCTGTAATTGGCCTCGGTTCAATGAACTCTCTTCGTTGTACACAAGTGAATCTTCAGCTGTGTCGAATACTGGTTCAAAACTTTGACGTGCCGCACCGTTGCATCAACATACATGGAAGGAACCTGAGAATCACATAAGCGGACCTTAGGCGCATTATGCACGTTACCAACGAAGGTCTGGATGTAGAACTCGAAGGAAACACCGAGGACCCCCAGATACTGGAATTGAAGAGAAGGATTTCTGGGAATACGGACATAACCATACACCGGCTGAGGAGGGTGCTGATCGAGTCTAAACACGTCGACGGTACGTTTAGGAGCTGCCTCGCTCTGTATGCCATGGCAACTGTGCTGTCTCCAGTAACAAGTATGGACGTGGACCCAAGATACCTTATACCAGTTAAGGATTCAAGGTACTTGTGTACAAAAAATTAGGCCAAATTTGCATTTGACAAGCTGGTTGAAGGGGTGCTGTCGTTTCAGCGGACGGAGGTTGGGTTGGAAGTTGTACCACTCATGTTCCTCCAATTGTTCTACCTTGACGTTGTCAGAAACGGCATGATATTCGAAAAGAAAATGCTTAAGCCAGTAATGACCTGGGAGGTAAGCGACATCAAGAGAGTTGTTGACATGGTGGAGGGTTTGGGTGGATGGGAAAGTACAAAGGTTTCCGTATCAAAGAGGCATATATGGGACGAAGAAAGTGAGAACATCGGATCCTTTGATAAGAGCATAGAATGAAGACAAGTGTGGTTGAAGACCTGTCAATCTGCGTGGCGAGGTTATGACGTTAGAAACCTCACTTAATCGACTGCAGGACGAAGGACTATCTCGGATTGTATCCGACGCCGTGATCAGAGTTATGGAGGTCAACCAAAACAGTTCATTAGGCAGGACTAACAGTCACTTTGACTAGGATTGTATGGAATAATGGGCCGAGGAAGTAGAATATGGCGACAAACACACTTTTCCAGGAGTGGAGTCAGATGGCAACGGGTCGCCCGACAACGAACCAGGAATCGAGGCATACGGTGATGGGATGCCTAACAGCCTTACCGAAATTGTAAGTTGAACATATCTGCATATTTGTATGTTAAAAAAAATAGAACAACATATAACTTGGCTGACATTTGTTGTAATTTTGACAGCGGACGTCGGTTGAGGTGGTGGCATCACCATGTCATACCAATACGGTGGACAGCACCGAAAGCTCTCGCTTCGGAGCCGTGGCTGACATTTCGCAGACGGAGTCATACTTTGACACGACCCACCCCGAATTTCACCCTGAACCCGGAGTAAATCTTGCGAGGACCACCTCCAAAGAAAGATTTACCACAAAATTCGGTACAACCTCCCTTGGAAATGGACAACCCTTCCAAACCAAAACTTGCAAACACTCCTAAAAGTTCCAACTCCAACCTTATAGACTCTTGGAGCCTTCGTGCTCCCCACAAATCACAACATCTCCCAATATAGATTTACTAATCTAACAAAGTTCCTATAATAAACAATCACATATTCAGAGCAACTCTATTTGAGAGGAAATGAACTATAAATAAATAGAAAAGAGCGGAAGCTATACTATTGACTATGCCTCTTCTCCATGTACGCCTAATTTCAACTATGCAATCCTGCAGACTGGGCATTTTAAAACGAAGGGCCCAGGGGAAGACATTTAATAACGTTAGAGTGAGTGTACAAAAATAATTTAATAACAAAATATTTATGTATTCCCATATTAATTTCATAGAAAAATAAATTGCATGCGGCAGCTTAAAAGCGCTCAATTCATAATCTGACAATTTCACGACTAGCACTGGCTAGTCACAAACTCAAATAAAATGGAGCCTCTCAGGCTAAACTATATATAAACATATATTCGTATGTATCTACACTCGTCAGACTCCTTGTATGAATCCTAGAAACAATTTAGAAAAATAAAAATTCATACAAGGCTACAACGCTGGCGTCTAACGCTCACGTTGCGCCATAATTGTAGTTTTCCTCATTATGACCGAAAAGGACGGTGTATATATACGTGTGGACTCCCTATATGAAAACCTAAATAAACCGAAAAAGAAAGTAGTTTTCATATAGGGCTATGACGCTTGTGTCTAACACTCACGACACGCCATAATGGTATTTTACCTCATTATGACGGACCAAACACGTATGGCTAGCTAGCATTTATATACATATTATTCTCATAAAATCCGAAACATATATATCCACCGAAAATCTCATTTTCGGGATCTCTCCAAAGAGGAAAAATTGTCAAATAGGCGAGAAATCAATAAATCTCATCAGAAGAAATAAATGATTAATAAAATCATTCATCGCATGTTTTTTATTTAAAACAAAGGTCCACTCACAACTTTAGGCCTAAGCCTGACGTCGATCCGAGGTCTCTTCAATTGAGTCTCCTCACGTCCTGTTCCAAATATATAATTAATTTCCCACTAAAAATCCAATATTTATACAAAATAGGCAAAATTAACCGAGAGCCAAAACTACGCTCATCATTGCCTAACTTAGATATTCTTAAATCGGAATGACCCAAACTTTAATATCATACTCGGCAGCCGTGAATACAACCTTTCCCAGAAATTGATTTAAATCCTACGTTCGGATTTTACATTATTTAACCGCCAAAAATACCAAACTTCGGAAATTCACAAACCTATTCAAAACTCGTCCGAAAATTCCACAATTCACTTCATTAAACTCCTCTAGTTATTACACATTTAAAATTATACAAAACTCCAAAACGGCGGCGGCGGCGGCGGCGGCCGGAGGCCGATTCCGGCGACGTCCAATTCCTATGAAATTTCAACAGCATCTTCCTCTCAACATCCCAAACAACTTTCATAACTATCACTAAGTCCAATTTCAAGCCTAACTAGGTCAATCGAACGAAAACATCTAAAAGGCCTAGAATTTCAACTTCGAATTTCTCCTTACCGAGCTCAAGAGGGAGTGAGCCTTTTGGAGGGGTTGTTGCAAGGGAAGAGAGCTACAAAACCGTACCAAGCTTGCCCGTATTGGTAGCCGGAGGAGGGAGTTCCGGCGAAAAGTTTCCCGGCGTCTCCGGCGGGTTAGAGGCTCGGGTGCTAGGCCGGGGAGGGAGAGGAGGTGGCGGGGGTCCAAACAGGAGTGGTGCGGCGGTCTCAGGCGGCCGGACGGCGGCAGACGGCTGAGAAGGATTCCGGTAGCGGGAGAGAGAGAGAGAGCGTCGGGAGAGAAAGAGAGAGAAGAGAGAGAAGAGAAAAGAAAAAGAAGAGATGGGTTTGGGCCTCACACCAACCCGGCCCAACATCATAAAAATACCCAACTTCACCAATTTAACACCCCAACATAAAATACCCTATTAAAAATTACCTTTTACTAGCTAAAATTTACTATTTTTACCGTCGACACATTTTTCTCCTACGAATAACTCTCCGGAATACCAGGCTGAACTATATATAAACATATATTCGTATGTATCTACACTCGTCAGACTCCTTATATGAATCTTGGAAAAAATTTAGAAAAATAAAAATTCATACAAGGCTACAACGCTGGCGTCTAACGCTCACGTTGCGCCATAATTGTAGTTTTCCTCATTATGACCGAAAAGGACGGTGTATATATACGTGTGGACTCCCTATATGAAAACCTAAATAAACCGAAAAAGAAAGTAGTTTTCATATAGGGCTATGACGCTTGTGTCTAACACTCACGACACGCCATAATGGTATTTTACCTCATTATGATGGACCAAGCACGTATGGCTAGCTAGCATTTATATACATATTATTCTCATAAAATCCGAAACATATATATCCACCGAAAATCTCATTTTCGGGATCTCTCCAAAGAGGAAAAATTGTCAAATAGGCGAGAAATCAATAAATCTCATCAGAAGAAATAAATGATTAATAAAATCATTCATCGCATGTTTTTTATTTAAAACAAAGGTCCACTCACAACTTTAGGCCTAAGCCTGACGTCGATCCGAGGTCTCTTCAATTGAGTCTCCTCACGTCCTGTTCCAAATATATAATTAATTTCCCACTAAAAATCCAATATTTATACAAAATAGGCAAAATTAACCGAGAGCCAAAACTACGCTCATCATTGCCTAACTTAGATATTCTTAAATCGGAATGACCCAAACTTTAATATCATACTCGGCAGCCGTGAATACAACCTTTCCCAGAAATTGATTTAAATCCTACGTTCGGATTTTACATTATTTAACCGCCAAAAATACCAAACTTCGGAAATTCACAAACCTATTCAAAACTCGTCCGAAAATTCCACAATTCACTTCATTAAACTCCTCTAGTTATTACACATTTAAAATTATACAAAACTCCAAAACGGCGGCGGCGGCGGCGGCGGCGGAGGCCGATTCCGGCGACGTCCAATTCCTATGAAATTTCAACAGCATCTTCCTCTCAACATCCCAAACAACTTTCATAACTATCACTAAGTCCAATTTCAAGCCTAACTAGGTCAATCGAACGAAAACATCTAAAAGGCCTAGAATTTCAACTTCGAATTTCTCCTTACCGAGCTCAAGAGGGAGTGAGCCTTTTGGAGGGGTTGTTGCACGGGAGGAGAGCTACAAAACCGTACCAAGCTTGCCTGTATTGGTGGCCGGAGGAGGGAGTTCCGGCGAAAAGTTTCCCGGCGTCTCCAGCGGGTTTTCCTTCTCTCCGGCGGGTTAGAGGCTCGGGTTCTAGGCCGGGGAGGGAGAGGAGGTGGGGGGGGTCCAAACAGGAGTGGTGCGGCGGTCTCAGGCGGCCGGACGACGGCAGACGGCTGAGAAGGATTCCGGCAGCGGGAGAGAGAGAGAGAGAGCGTCGGGAGAGAAAGAGAGAGAAGAGAGAGAAAGAGAGAAGAGAAAAGAAAAAGAAGAGATGGGTTTGGGCCTCACACCAATCCGGCCCAACATCATAAAAATATCCAACTTCACCAATTTAACACCCCAACATAAAATACCCTATTAAAAATTACCTTTTACTAGCTAAAATTTACCATTTTTACTGTCGACACATTTTTCTTCTACGAATAACTCTCCGGAATAATCGTCCCCCAAAACCCCTCTAGGGACCAATTAAACTATATCTCAATGTCGGAGACGGTAAAATTCTTATTATAAACAAGCTAGTAAATAAGATAAAATTTTATGGGTCGGGATGTGACAATTCTCCCCTCCTTATAAAAATTTCGTCCTCGAAATTTACATACCTGACATTCGAAGAGATAGGGATACTGCTGCCTTAGTTGCTCCTCTGATTCCCAAGTAGCTTCCTCTACTTGGTGTCTCCTCCGCAGAACTTTAACAAGAGGAAAAATGATTTGTTTTTAAGCACTTGCTCCTTTCGGTCGAGAATCTGAACCGGTTCCTCTTCATAGGTCAAATCTTTCGTCAAACTGATTGGCTGCTCTTGCAGCACATGAGAGGGATCGGCAATATACTTGCGAAACATGGATACATAAAACACATTCTGTATCTTGGATCACTCCGGAGGCAAAACTAACCGATACGCAAGAGAGCCAACTTGATCTTAAAACCCATAAGAACCAATAAATCTCAGACCAAGCTTCCACGTTACCAAAATGTACCACCCCTTTCCAAGGAGGTAGTTTCAAGATCGCCTAATCACCCACTTGAAACTCATGGTCCTTCCTATGGACATCTTTATAATTCTTCTCGAATACTTTAAATCCTTCGTTGAACTACCACTAACGTTTACACGTAAGTGAGTTCAGTGATACCTGTTCCAGAGTACTAGTACCTGTAGGTATGTACACTAATTCCTGTGCAATAAAAAATCGCTATCACCATCGGGCTCAAATCTCCTAACGTCATGCAACAACCTCGTCAATGCGCTGCTCACAAACTTGACGTTGAAGCTCACTTGTTAGGAAACTAAAGTTCACGCATTTCCACATGCTCATAGTGTCGAAATTAAGACCCGCTAAATGAACAGATTTAAGGATGCACACACTGCAGAACTGCAACAATCACTTCTAGTACCGAGACACTTTGCAAAGTCTTTCGCGGAGTCAAAGCTCTCGCAAGTCCACAAGAAAATCTTGCTCTACCTAAATGACCAGTCCACTAACATATGATAATCTCGATTCTTGAAACGACATTATGAAGAGATCAAAACCACGTCACTTAGGTCTCTCCACCAAAGCTATTACATTACCATTTTGAGCACCCAAACTAGCAGCTTATGGGAATACCAGTTCTCTCCTAATTCTGTTATACCCAATATTCTCTTCACCCTAGACTAGAAGATGATCTGAAACATGATTATCATGCGAATGGAACATTTCGGTTACATAAAGCTGCAACATAAACAACTTGTATATAGCCAAAACATGTTCCATATAAAATCCAATTTACCAAGTCACTAGCATGGAAGATGAACAAATCCCCAAGCGGAGTATGCCAAAGAAACTCCAACTGCAAACGAAGTGACATTAGTAAATAGACTTCGTTCACACTTAGCACTAATATTATGTCATTTAAGACTTGTATCGATTAACTCAATACAACGCCAACTGAAAGAACTGTGAACACCTATCCACGTTTCTCCAATAAATCCTTTTATCTACAGTTATTCCAGATAACATAATATTCAACTCCAATAGCCACGCACTTTAAGATATAATACTTTCCTCTGGACATTCACGCCACATCAACATTCCTCACTTTTCCATCCTAGCGACCAAGGTCGCTAAAAATTAGCATTACCAAGAACTTCCAAAGATCAAACTTCAACACCTAGAATTCTGAAAGAATCCATAATGGCCCCACGATTAAAATAATATAACCGACAAATGCTACTCAACGCTTCAGAGCTTGCTAGCAATTCAAAATATTTAGATATACCATTAACTTTCTTCAATTCTCTTGCTATGACACAACAACAAGCTTTTCACAACGCTATGCTCAATGACTCTTGCAATGCCAACAATCCAAGGAAAATAATCTTGGACTCTTATATTTAACGCCTTAGCCGGGTTAAGCTAAACCACAATATAGACGAAAGTCACCCAAAAATCTTACTATTCATCGACTGCTAATAACCTCCTTCTCCAAAATACTCTGATTATACTCTTTAATATGAAGATTCCAAGGATAAGAAACATATCCTTGATTAGAGCTGTATGGCCAAAACATGCGCCACCATACCATAACAGGCATTAACCAAAATAATCCCAACTGACTTTCTCTACGGACAAGGCAGTTGGAAATTTGGTCATCAATCAAGACTTCTCTAAATTGATAGCCTTTTTATTAGCCACAAATCCCCCGTGACTAATTAGCCCAAAAATTAGAGTCCTCAACAACTCTCATAGGTACCTCTTTGAATGACTAAGGGTACCTCCCGCATCACTTCAACCAACCTTTACCTCAATAGAGTACATCACTACTTCGAACTTTCTTTCCAACTATTTTCTCCTTCTACAAATTTCACACAAGATGTTCACCCCAACATCTTAATCGAAGCCCAATCAATCATTTGTCAAATGAAAGGAATGCTACTACGCATAAGAGTTCCCAACTGGAGTTCTCAACTCGCAATTGAACACTTAACAATTTAAAATATCAACTTAATAACCCTTGGAAAAGGCATAATCCATACACCTTTCCATTACTCAAAGCATAATGATTACCCAAGAGGTCGGCGTACAGAGGCATAGTCTTGAAGATATAAACATTTATGGCATAATATTGTCCATAAATAAGACAAGAAAAACTACATCACAAACGTAATCAACACATAGTGTCTAAAGCATATAATGCTAATAGATCCGTCGCGATCGGACCATCACTCTATAGACACTAAGTATGACCAAGAATATGAGGTAGTACTAAAACGAGAAAGGAATCGAATAACCTAGTGCTCTGATACCAAACTGACACGACCCACCCCGAATTTCACCCTGAACCCGGAGTAAATAAATCGTGCGGGGACCACCTCCAAGGAAAGATTTACCACAAAATTCGGTACAACCTCCCTTGGAAATGGATAACCCTTCCAAACCAAAACTTGGAAACACTCCTAAAAGTTCCCACTCCAACCTTATAGACTCCTGGAGCCTTCGTGCTCCCCACAAATCACAACATCTCCCAATATAGATTTACTAATCTAACAAAGTTCCTATCATAAACAACCACATATTCAGAGCAACTCTTTTTGAGAGAAAATGAACTATAAATAAATAGAAAAGAGCGGAAGCTATACTATTGACTATGCCTCTTCTCCATGTACGCCCAATCTCAACTATGCAATCCTGCAGACTGGGCATTTTAAAACGAAGGGCCCAGGGGAAGACATTTAATAACGTTAGAGTGAGTGGACAAAAATAATTTAATAACAAAATATTTATGCATTCCCATTTTAATTTCATAGAAAAATATACTGCATGCGGCAGCTTAAAAACGCTCGATTCATAATCTGACAATTTCACGACTAGCACAGGCTAGTCACAAACTCAAATAAAATGGAGCCTCTCAGGCTGAACTATATATAAACATATATTCGTATGTATCTACACTCGTCAGACTCCTTATATGAATACTGGAAAAAATTTAGAAAAATAAAAATTCATACAAGGCTACAACGCTGGCGTCTAACGCTCACGTTGCGCCATAATTGTAGTTTTCTTCATTATGACTGAAAAGGACGGTGTATATATACGTATGGACCCCCTATATGAAAACCTAAATAAACCGAAAAAGAAAGTAGTTTTCATATAGGGCTATGACGCTTGTGTCTAACACTCACGACACGTCATAATGGTATTTTACCTCATTATGATGGACCAAGCACGTATGACTAGCTAGCATTTATATACATACTATTCTCATAAAATCCAAAACATATATATCCACCGAAAATCTCATTTTCGGGATCTCTCCAAAGGAGGAAAAATTGTCAAATAGGCGAGAAATCAATAAATCTCATCAGAAGAAATAAATGATTAATAAAATCATTCATCGCATGTTTTTTATTTAAAACAAAGGTCCACTCACAACTTTAGGCCTAAGCCTGACGTCGATCCGAGGTCTCTCCAATTGAGTCTCCTCACGTCCTGTTTCAAATATATAATTAATTTCCCACTAAAAATCCAATATTTATACAAAATAGGCAAAATTAACCGAGAGCCAAAACTACGCTCATCATTGCCTAACTTCGATATTCTTAAATCGGAATGACCCAAACTTTAATATCATACTCGGCAGCCGTAAATACAATATTTCCCAGAAATTGATTTAAATCCTACGGTCGGATTTTATATTATTTAACCGTCAAAAATACCAAACTTCGGAAATTCAAAAACCTATTCAAAACTCATCCGAAAATTCCACAATTCACTTCATTAAACTCCTCTAATTATTACACATTTAAAATTATACAAAACTCCAAAACGGCGGCGGCGGCGGCCGGAGGCCGATTCCGGCGACGTCCAATTCCTATGAAATTTCAACAGCATCTTCCTCTCAACATCCCAAACAACTTTCATAACTATCACTAAGTCCAATTTCAAGCCTAACTAGGTCAATCGAACGAAAACATCTAAAAGGCCTAGAATTTCAACTTCGAATTTCTCCTTACCGAGCTCAAGAGGGAGTGAGCCTTTTGGAGGGGTTGTTGCACGGGAGGAGAGCTACAAAACCGTACCAAGCTTGTCCGGATTGGTGGCCGGAGGAGGGAGTTCCGACGAAAAGTTTCCCGGCGTCTCCGGCGGGTTTTCCTTCTCTCCGACGGGTTAGAGGCTCGGGTGCTAGGCCGGGGTGGGAGAGGAGGTGGCGGGGGGGTCTAAACGAGAGTGGTGCGGCGGTCTCAGGCGGCCGGACGGCGGCAGACGGCTGAGAAGGATTCCGGCAGCGGGAGAGAGAGAGAGAGAGCGTCGGGAGAGAAAGAGAGAGAAGAGAGAGAAAGAGAGAAGAGAAAAGAAAAAGAAGAGATGGGTTTGGGCCTCACACCAACCCGGCCCAACATCATAAAAATACCCAACTTCACCAATTTAACACCCCAACATAAAATACCCTATTAAAAATTACCTTTTACTAGCTAAAATTTACCATTTTTACCGTCGACACATTTTTCTCCTACGAATAACTCTCCGGAATAATCGTCCCCCAAAACCCCTTTAGGGACCAATTAAACTATATCTCAATGTCGGAGACGGTAAAATTCTTATTATAAACAAGCTAGTAAATAAGATAAAATTTTACGGGTCGGGATGTGACATACTTACTGACCTATCTATTCAGCAAGAATGTATCAGCGGACAATGCTCTTGGGAGGTAACCAGGAACCGAACTTTAGATTTCCTTCACATGACTGTTGCATTTCTGTTGGGTGGTATCACCAACTAGTGTTTTTACTCATGACAACGCTGTATTTTATTTTGTGCCGTGGCAGCAATGAAGTGGCTAGGTTCGGTGGGTGGGTCGTGTCTCGATGGGACCTAAGCTGCTTGTCCCCAAGGCAGCATGTTACCGTTGAGGTAGTGAACATATTAGCCTGTTACCTGTTTGACCGCCAATGCGAGAACTGGTTTATGCCTGTCATAGTATCAATACGTCAATTTGAAGATTATCGGTCTGAGTGTGCAATGACTACATAGCCTCCATACTATTTATCGTTGTCTTAATTGACTATGTGGTTACATACCTCCGCTACTGCAGGAACGTGCCAAGGACATTTCCGCGGGAGTTCAGCTGGATGCTGTGGTGCCTTCTACCATCTCAACTTGCAGGCTACAAAGATTTTTCGGCCGATTGTCTTTGTGTAATAAGGTAAGGACACCTTTGTTCTCACTGTCACCCTAGGCAACGGTTGAAAAAGTTTGATTCTTACACTGGAAACATTGGTGCAGATCTTTGTCCCCATATATGACGGGATATCGAATCATTGGTTTTTGGCCGTTGCGGACATGTTGAATGGCGTGTGTGAAATATGGGACAGCGCCCCTGAGGATTCAGCGAAGACACGCAGGCATGATTTTGCCTTTGCAGCGGTGAGTTGTTCCTTTTTAATAACGTTTCCTCTGTCTAAATCACATAGTATCTGGTTGTGGATTATTTGTTGGTGCCAGTGAATAACGCAAGTTGTTAAATCTGTCTCATTTGATGATAAGACGTATTTGCACACGCATCAATTAACCCTGTCAATAAATCAATCGTAGTATAAAGCAAGCAGGGATCGTTCTAAACCGGGGATCCAACTACAGGGTAGATCCATCTAATCTATTAAAAATGTCGAAATAAGCATATAAGGTTTAAAGGGTTGATAAATTCGGAACAAACATTAAAAATAAATCCTAAATTACTTCTATACATATATACATGTGATCAACCAACAATCATGCAAACTCAACCAAACAACCATGTAAGAATAAAGAAGACGATTTCTAATCTCATTTAAGTCTACACCGTGAGCAAATATTTCCTCATGAGTACAGGAAACATTTCCTAGTCAACACGGGTTTAGACTTTCCTGAAATAGAGATAAGAAAATTAGAAACTAGGAAAGAGGAAAGATGGAATCTTGATCAAGACAGGAATCCTGAGTAAACAAGGATTTTCAACACTTAGCACAATTTCAACACCAAATTCTTCAATTCCGAAATTACCATGTATTCTAACACTAAAACCTACATATTTCTAAATTAAGCAATTATTCTATACTAAACACAAATATAAAGCTAAAACAACTAAATAGGAGTTTAACAAAGGGTAAATAAAGGGTATAAACATATTAAGAACGTCACACTTTGTGCTCCTATCATTTGACAACAGATAACTTTGATTGAGAAGGTGTTTGGCAACGAAATGCTAACGTCACTTGCCGCGCCCGGTCAGTTCCACATTAGTTATCCGGTCGGAAGTCCTCGGCATTGCAGAAACGAAGACTCTGGAGTTTATTTGATGAGAAACATGAAGTTCTACCGACAACGTTGGTATGAAGAGGTAAGTGGTTTGATACATAATCACAAACACTTGAATACCGGCTCTCACGTGTCTTTTATGCCTGAATGTGTTTCTTTTTTATTTTTCGAATCAGTATAATTTCGGCGACCAGAGGGTACGCCTGGTGCTTGAGATTGTGAACGACCCCAGGAATGAAATATTTGAACAAGTGTGTAGTGCTGCGGTAGAAGAAGCCAGGGGCAACAACGTTATGTCATGGGGAAGATGGATCACTCGCAACAGCGGGTATCAAGTTCAACGCATGTCGGTCCAGGCACTAATGGATTGTGTGTTAAGACCGGCTACAACCTATCCAATCACCAAATGTGTGCTGCTCATGTGTTTTAACGGCCCTAATGTTGTGGTCTAAAACTTCTAAAACTTAGGTGTTTTATGTGTTTAACGACTGAAAACGGCCTTAATGTTGTGTTTAAATACTGTGGAACATATCTGTACTTTTAAATTTGCCTATTGACTGAAGATAGATGTTGTCCTCAAAGGAATGGAATGGAATGGAATGCTATTTTTTTTCATAGTCGCCAACCATCTCACCGGATAACGGGAGTGGGGGAGGGAGTTCGAAAAGGTTCT
Source organism: Fragaria nilgerrensis (assembly GCA_010134655.1). Lineage (NCBI taxonomy): Eukaryota > Viridiplantae > Streptophyta > Magnoliopsida > Rosales > Rosaceae > Fragaria > Fragaria nilgerrensis. Next base: position 1,071,527 of record CM020977.1, read on the forward strand.
CCCCTCCTTGCAAAACAGTCAGCTAAATGGAGGCTATTAACTCAATATAAAGAAGGTTGGCAAGGTTAGGTCCCGTTAGGTGGAATGTTATGGTTGGAGTCGTTCGTTACGAGCAGGTTGTTTTGACTAGTGGAACAAAATCAATGACACTCCAAACAAAGAACAATATTGATTCCAAATACATGGGCCTTTTACGGTGGCCAGCAAAACATAGTGTAAGTGACTACATTACGGTCTAGTATCATCTAGTTAGTACAAGCCACCCAAAAGAAAGACCACAAATCACAATGAGGCGCAAACACACCTAACTACCGGTGATCGGACACACAACCCACAACGCAATTTCAGGACCGAAAACTGAAGTCATGGTGAAAACAAAAGTCTGTCCATATGGAAAAAGGTCGTTGGGCACTCACCCTTCCAGAAAAAGGAGTGTATGTGTACCCTGTAACCCTGCAGTGAACATTTGCAACATAGGTCAAAACGCATCGACAAAGGGATGCGCAAAGTACACAAAACACATCAGCCCTAAACTCACAATGAACCCAGAGTAGAACCAATAAGTTCTGCCAAAATTCTCCTTAGTGTGGGATACATAGGAATCCATTTTCCTATTGCATATCTTGCATCTTCGTTTTGGCTTTGTATAATCAGCAGCATTTTCTTCTTGAAATTTTGATATACACAATTAAAAAGCTCTGACGTACTCATGAACAACATCAGTTAGTGCTGCGACACAAGCATCTATAAAAATGGCATACTCACCGGTGTGTCACTCGTCTCTCCTTGTTGCATCTCGTCCACCCACTGGTAACCCCCGCAATCAGGTGATCCTGCACCAAAACCATCCATTCGAATGTTAGAGGTTACATTTGCATACCCCGAGTATCAAACATTAAAACAAAAGGGAGAGTGATTAGGACATTTGTTTGACAACAATCCCAATAAGGCCTGTCTTCACGGGTATCATGCACAAAATGAATCCGCACTCTCGTGTTCCCTCCACACAATGGGCACCTCGGACTGTCATCTGCTGTCTCCGGACATGGTTTGCACCTCGAAGTGTCATCAGCTGTCTACGGACTATGCTGGATCTGCCCGCCGTAAGAGTGAAGACGCTTCTGAGGAGGGGTCAGTTCATATTCTTCCCGCCAGGAGACTTTCCTCTACGAAAGGTTTTTCTGCATCCAAGGGCCACAGTAGTTATACGAGCGCGCATTGTCATCATCCTTTTCGACCGGGTTAGGCAGTACGAAGCAGATGCATTCTTCCTTCACATGACCTAGTCTGCCACACCTACAACAAAAATCACCCAAACCTTCATACCCGTACTCAACTCGGGTGGAGGTGTACTCTCCAAGCGGTAGCCAGAAGCCAGTGGTTTCTAGAATCAAGAAGGACCTTAACCCGGAGAAACCCTATACGGCAGACGTCTATCTCAGATTTTTCTAAATCTAGAACCGTGCCAATTTCACGTCCAATCCTCTCTGCTTCCGTACGGTTCATCCTCTCGTATGTCAAACCAGAGATCTGCACCTAGTACCAGACCTTGTGAAGTGCTCATCCCGACGGCCAGGTTTGGTAGCCACTCCACAACACTAAACCGCATGTTTTAAAATGCCAAGGACCTTCCTCCAGTAATGTTTTGGCTCCATCAACCGAGACCTTGATGGAGAACACATTTTGATGGATATGAGCTATGTCGAGAACACCAATGTCCGTCCAAGATATGCTTAGAGAATCTATGATTTCACCGACATCCAAAACCACATCAGCTATAATAGCACCAAGTAAAGAGACCTCATGATCAACATCCTCACGGTCAGATGAGTACGGCCTTGTGGAGATAAGACGGTCCTGCAAAGTTATTAAAGAACCGAGGAAAGCAACCCTGTTTGACAATAGATGGTCTTCAAACAAATGGTTACTAGGGGATCCAAGTTTAAGGAGAACGAAAAATGTTTTCCTGATATGTTTCAAAATCAACCGTCGGCACAGACATAAAGAAAGGGACTACTTGGGCCTCCCGACAATATTTGACGGCCGACTGGGCCATATGGTTTTAGAAGGCCCAACAACCATCTTGAGGAGAGTACAACCGTTTGGGTCGCCTAACCGGATACCCACCGGAAAAGCCAGTCCACTTTTCCGACCGAATTTGGTCCTTAATGTACTGTAAGACGCCACATAAGACCGGAAGTTGAATATGCGATGCATGTAACGAAAGGAGAGTGCACCTTTCCGTCGGTTTAACCTGCAACCAGGAGACACCAGTATAAGTCTTGTATCTTGTAGACCAGAATATTACACTCGCATTTGATGGAACGAAAAATTTTTTATTTGCAAACAAAATAGACAAAGAATGACCGGAACCGAAAAAGATAAGGAACAAACCAATCCGTTAGGCTATCGACGTCGGGACAACGAAGCAATCGATGCGGCAGCTGTCCCTCGTCCTTTACTAGTTTGAAAGGTCTGAACGTCCAGCCTTAGATTAATCTCAACAGTGAAAAGGGCAAGAGGGATACTACGTTTTTGTTGCGATTGATCTGTACATCGAGTTTGCTCGGCGGTGTCGTGAAGGATGCAAAATCAAATGGGAGCAAATGGAAGATCTGCGTCGGCTCTGGGTTAACACGTCAGTACTGTTCGGGCTGATTTATGAGGCGGGATTTATACTAGGGTTTCTAAATGGTCGGGGCCCCATTTAGATATAGGGGTGGAATTTTAAAACCGAAAACCAAAAAAAATCGAGCCGAAAACCAAACCGAAACTGGAAAAAACCGAGCTGAAAAAAACCAAACCGACTTAAGAAAAACCGAACCGAACCAAATTGGTTTGGTTTGGTTTTGGTTTCGGTCCTTGAAAAACCGAATTGAACCGAAAAACTGAACCTCTCTAAAACGATGTTGTTTTTTGTCTTTATTTTCGTATGAAATATTTGATTTTAATGATATGATTTTAGGTTTTATGTTCTATATAATTATATGTTTGTCATTCTAATATTTTGCTTTTTATTTTCGTTTTATGTACATATAGAAATGTTTTAGGTATTGTGTATGCGAAGTATAGAGAGTGATATGTTACCTCTAAAATTGAAGACTTTATTCTTGCGAGGTTTAGATGATAGTCTATAATATTTAATTTATTTTTTCTTCTTTATTCAAATTTATGATTTTTAAACTTTAAAATTCGGAATTTATTTGGATGGACTTTAAACTATGGAGTCTATATTTTGTGTTCAAGATGAACTTAGAAATTTTAAAATTATGGTTTCATGGTGTGCTAGTGTGGTCAATTCCCAGTACTTTCGAAATTATTAAGTATTAAACTTTCAAAGTATCTATTTGGTTTATAAATTGTTGGTTTGTTGAAGAATCATTGTCAAAAATTTTATTGATATATTGTATGTGTTTATAAAAATAAGTAATGGAAGAAAAAAAAACCTAAAATACGATAATTTTTTACTAAGCCAAAACACACAAATTTTAAGAAAAATTATTTTAAAAAAGAAGAAAACCGAAACTGAACCGAACCACGATTTGGTTTAGTTTCCGGTTCAAGGTCTCAAAAAATACCAAACCGAACCGAACCGAACCAAATTTTTTATTCGGTTTGGTTTCTAGTTTTAGGTGAAAACCGAACCGAACAAAACCGAACACACCTTAGATATGGGCTCTGTGTTTGAAAATACCCGGCCCGTCTAAGCATTAAGAATGACATGACAAGTGTCAATACTTGTATACTAACATAACACGTGTGTGAATTTTTGATGACCGGAAAGACCGTAACGATTAGAAAGATTACTATGGCGCATTCAAGGTCGTCGGCATGGCACCATGGACTGTATGATGTGATCTTTATAGGTGACGACGGCTAGGGTTTGAAAATTCATCCGGAAAATGTTGACGTTATAACACAAAATTGTGATCTTGAAAAAGTTGATGATACCAGTTTCGATCTTACCACAGTCCTTTTATATGGTGTTTACGGGTGGCAGTAATCCTAACTTGTAGACTTGCATTTACGCCCTTGCTGTTTACAAGTATCTCCCCTTACGAAACAAAATACAGTATAAGACACGATACGGTGTTTTGTCACTTTCATTGGTATACGCATGTCAAAATTTATCCGTACATGCCTCATTATAGTTAAAAATCAAAATTCAAAAACCAAAAATGGACTGTATGATGTGATCTTTATAGGTGACAACGGCTAGGGTTTGAAAATTCATCCGGAAAATGTTGACGTTATAACACAAATTGTGATCTTGAAAAAGTTGATGATGCCAGTTTCGATCTAAACCATAGTCCCTTTATATATATGGTGTTTACAGGTGGCAGTAACCCTAACTTGTAGACTTGCATTTACGCCCTTGATGTTTCCTTGAGCATTTTGATGCAAGCATGGCTCAAGGAAGATTTTGGAGAGCACATGAGCATTCTAGAAGCATCCGGAATATTATGGAAGGTTCTGGAAGCATCCGGAATATTATGGAAGGTCTTGGAAGCTTCCGGAAGGATCGGAAGCATTCGGACAACTTTAGAACTCTTTAGAACCTTAGAGAGTCTTTAGGACACTCCGGAACTCTCTAGAAACCTAAAGAGGCTAAAGGCTCAAGACTACTCCGAAGTGTCTAGAATACTCAAGGTAACACTTAGAGTTGTATAGAAAACTCTAGAAGTCAAGACTACTCCGGAGTCTTTAGGACACTCCGGAACTCTCTAGAAACCTAAAGAGGCTAAAGGCTCAAGACTACTCGGAAGTGTCTAGAATACTTAAGGTAACACTTAGAGTTGTATAGAAAACTCTAGAAGTCTCTATACTTGTAAATATCCTAGAATTGCCTATAAACTTAGGCAAGAGGGGATGATGCCTATAAATAGGGAGGCACCCCCTCACATTCGAGACATAGTGAGTTGGATAGCATTCAGCTCACTTGTAAAGCTTTGTAAAGTCGTCTCAAGCTTAATACAAGTTCTCCTCTTTCAAGATTTTCTCCCTTTGTTTGGGTGTTCTAGCCAAAGTGTTTGCGTCAGTAAGCTGACTTAGCATAAGAGAAGTGCTAAGGCCGCACAGAAGCTTAGGAAAGGAAGCTCATGACGGTAAGGTATCTTTCAAGCAAGGCAAAATACGGCAATGTTAAACGAGCGCACGGTAAAATACGGCAATGTTCAGCGAGGGCACCCCACCCAAAACCAACTAACACAGCTGAGCATATATGATGCAGCACGTCAATTACTACTATCACAACAAACCATAACGAACAACCATCTATGAAAAAAAACAATTAAAATCAAAAACCACATTTGAAACACTTGTGCTGAACGGGTGAACACATTAAAAACAAAAGTAACATTTTGAACACTTGTGCTGAACACATTAAGTACTACAGTAGATTGGTGTGACATCGTGACAGTCAAACAAGAAGCTTAGGAAGCTCGTAAACGAAACATGCTTGTTGAACAGTTTCCTTTTGGGTCCTCGACTGGTTTCATCTCCGTTGGCCTTTCAGTATGGCCATAATTGCCTCGAATCTACCTCATGTTCCCCATCTGGGTTGATCGATTCAGTGTTTGAATCTTACAGAATGGTGGACTACTACCAATCTCTTCTGATCTGAATCGGCTTGCCGATGTAGTCGATCTGGCTGGCGAACCACCTGCTTCACCGTATCCTCCGATATAGCCTCATTTGCGCCGCCGCGGAATTGACATTTTGTGGAATTGCAGGATGGCGGAGAGTTATCCATGTGGATTGATGAACGTTGAAAGTGAAGATGGAGGAAGAAGATAGATCGTGTTAAAAGGAAAGACACGATCGACTGGTGGGAGAGATCAAGGATGAAGGCAGTTTGTACTTTGTTTTGAGGCTTTGTTTTATAGTAGGAGGAGTTTCCGTTTAGAATGCGCTTCCTTTGAGAATATAAGAACTGTTTTGTAATTTTCTAGTAATCCCTAATATTTGCCTGAAATGGGTCTCCACTCTCCAGTCAAACTGACACAGGTATTACGCACCACGTGACTCTCTTCCGATCAAACCACCATGTCATCTGTCTATCTCTACCCGCCGCGGTCTGAGCATAGTCCAAGTAGACCAAAGTGGCAGCATTACATCATTATGTCGCCCTCTGTGCATGATATGATGTCTGGATGGGACAAGAGAGGGCGTCACATGGCCCTATTTTGAGATAAGATCAGTGGAAAGTACAAATATTCAGTTGTGTGGCCATACCCAAAATCTTTCGAAAATGAATACAAATATGGGTATGGGGCTACGGTCAATGTATACAAATGCATATAGAGAATACAAATACGGTCAATGTATACAAATGCGTATACTATTTGGTTTAGGAATGGGGTTTAGGGTTTAGGGTTAGCCGGTAAGGTTTAGTGACATGTTAAGCTTTATGGAATGTGACGAAACTAACAAGGTGTAGCCGATTACAATATGCAACCCTTGTACTAAAGCTATGGACATGACGTTTACCTCATGATAATAGGTGTCGCGTTAAGTAGGGGACGTTAACAAAACAACACCCATTGTTTGTGACCTTGATGATACTATTTTTGGACGGTGACTTCACCATACATATGATACAGTTACGAAACTACGGCAATCCAAACAATTTTTTTTTGTTACCATGGCATGAAGAGGACATGGAACACATGTTGCACAGAAATCAAAACTAGGGCACTCGAAACAGTTTTTTTTTTTTTTTTACCAAAACTTTGGGTAACAGCTTGGTTACGCTACACCACCATCACTAGGGCAAACTTGCAACCTCAACCTTGAATAACTCACAATGGACACCTACATGTCACCAGCCACTAGCTATGTTGGTGGCGGGGATTTCTGATAAGACGTATTGGCACACGCATCAATTAACCCTGTCAACAAATCAATCGTAGTATAAAGCAAGCAGGGATCGTTCTAAACCGGGGATCCAACTACAGGGTAGATCCATCTAATCTAATGTAAATATCGAAATAAGCATATAAGGTTAAAGGTTTGATATTTCGGAATAACATTGAAAATAAATCCTAAATTACTCTATACTATTTACATGTGATCAACCAACAATCATGCAAACTCAACCAAACAACCATGCAAGAATAAAGAAGACGATTTCTAATCTCATTAAGTCTACACCGTGAGCAAATATAAACCTAAATTTGATATGCACATAAGTTCCTACGTGGTTCCTGACATAGACCAACTTAGAATTAGACTACGGGTTTCATTCAACATCGCGACAACTACGTGTATCAAAGTCGAACTTTGGATGATTAACATATGCAATATCAACTACTTGTATCAACTACACATGATAATGTAAGAAAGCACCGAAAATCTTAAAGTATTTAGACATAAAACTCACGGCATATAACCTAAAATCATTGATTAAAAATTGAAAACTTAATCTAAAACATGGTTCAAAAGTACTTCTATCTCATAGACAAGAATCGAAGTATACTAAGCAAAAACCTAAAACAAACAAAACGAGAACAAACACATAGCAATCCGAAAATAGAAGATGGAATTCACTCTCAAAATCCCTACGTGTTCTATTCTTCGAGTGAGCGGAATCCTAGGCTCCGTGCTTTGGACAAATGCTGAAGGTGGGATCGGATTGTAGTGTTTGGAGGTTGATGGAGTTTCGGCAAGGCTTTGGTGTTATTTGCACGGGTTGATGATGATTTTCTGTCCTTGAAGTCGTGCTTTATATAGAGAAAAAACCTAGAGAAGTCAGCCACAAAGCCTAAACCAAGTTGGTTTAGGATTCCTAGTTCTTCTCAATTTCGGCAGAATGACCTCCTTCTGATGATTACGTCATAACTTCCTCTAGAAAATAGATATTGAGGTGATTCCAATTGATTTGGAAACTAGACTCCCGTAGCTTCTATCCATATCTGGCACGTTTCTGATTCGTTGTGAGCTGTCCTGGAGAGTCCGTTGAAGTTGGCAGACGTGCACAGGAATTCTCCCGATTTGATCCGGATTTTCAAAGCTTGGATATTCTTGAAATTTGCCGAATTTAGATTTTCTTTACATATTGGACTTGGTTTAGACCTCTCTTCAGGACTCGGCTTCGAGGAAAGATGGAATCCTGATCAAGACATGATCCTGAGTAAAAAGGATTTCCAATACTTAGCACAATTTCAACACCAAATTATTCAAATCCGAAAAATACTATGTATTCTAACACTAAACCTACATATTTCTAATTAAGCAATTATTCTACACTAAACACAAATATAAAGCTAAAATAACTAAATAGGAGTTAACAAAGGGTAAATAAAGGGTATAAACATATTAAGAACGTCACACTTTGTGCTCCTATCAATTTCTACCATTCCAATGATCTCACTCTCCAGCACTATCATACAATGTCGTGGAATAGCGGAGGTTGGTGTTTCGCTATAGGAGTGATATATGTTTGTAAAAATTTTGTTTGGAACTCTTTTGTTGGACGCAGTTCTTAAGGGTATCTGTTACTTGGAATGTCTTTGTGACCTGGATAGGTATTTTAGTTGGTAATGTTGAGGAGGATCCTGAATTCAGTGGTCGGCACCACGTTAAAAACATCATAAGTCCAAAATTTTTTTTTTAATAATCATAAGTCAATTAGTTACACTAACAAGAGGCTGTTGGCTCAAAAATTGTCCCGGCCACGTGTCAATGGGCCAGGGGCTTCTTTGGGCTACACGTGTTTTCTGTGCTTGGTGACGTGTGCGATGGCGTGCCAACTCGCGGCCGAGGGGCCAAGCGAGGTTTTGTTTTGATATGTATGTAGATGCGCTGCCCGACTTCTGATCAGTCGACTGTGGACTGAGGAAGGATCGATCTCGGCCGCAGGGTTTCTCTCTACCTGGATTGCAAGGACTTCACACGGATCGGCTAGTTAGCCGATCTTGGGTTGGTGTGTGTGTGACTAGGTGAATGTTGTGATGGTGCAAGTTGAATGAATACAAGAATGTAAAGTGCAGGAAAATAAAAGATAACGTAAAGAACACGAATGAAATTGCAGGAAAGATAGTGCAGAAAAGTAACGAACAGTAAGATAAATTGCAAGTATGTAAGAACGATAATGTAAATCGCGGCAAAGATAGATAAGTACAGTAAACAAAAGAGAAAATAAACACGGAATTGATATGTGTAATGCTGAGAAGCTGATGAATTGTATGAGATAAAAATGTGTAATCGCGTAGAGTTTGGTCGAGGACCACTAACAAAGAATCCTAAGGACCTTTTATAGTGAATAAAGTAAATAAGAGACGTATCCCAGCTTTAAAACACAGTGATGGATTACAAGTAATCATGGATTAAATTAATAAAGCTCATTCATTTGATTGCCACAAGTTTGGTAGCTGTAATGACGTCCCTTAAGCGCCATCTTTGAGATTAAATTGTAGTAACGTCATCCTCGCAATAAAAACTCATTCAGGATTGCAACCATTTTGGTAACTGTGGTGATGCCTCCCTTGAAGGCGCCAACTTGGACCGTAACTTAGCTTGTAAATATCAATCTGTCGACCTCGTAAGGGTTTGACAGGACAAATTATTCTGCTTTCTTGGCCGCTGCAACTCACGAATAGCCGCAACTAAATAAGGTGTCTGTGGCTCAACAACCATGTTCGCGGCTCAACATAAAGTGACCGAGGCTCAACATAAGGTGTCTGCGGCTTAACATAAATAAGGTGTCTGTGGCTCAACAACCATGTTCGCGGCTCAATAAAAGTGACCGCGGCTCAACATAAGGTGTCTGCGGCTTAACATAGGGTGACCGCAGCTCAACATATGGGTGACGCGGCTCAACAAAGGTGACCGCGGCTCAACATAAGGTGACCGCGGCTCAACATAAGGGGTCCGCGGTCAACATAGGGTGCGCGTCTCAACATAAGACGTCTGCGGCTCAACGGCCACGGCTCAAAATACCAACAACCGCGGTCATCATCTTTGTTAATAACTGCGGTTATTTTATAAGTTACATTGTGCACTGCGGCTTAATAGTATGAGTCACGATATTTACTTATTAATGGCCGCGGTCACTAATGGATCCGTCCATTTGATCTGCCACGTAGGTCGTGCCAAATATTGGTTCAAACAGAGGCCCACTAATGAATATGTAATTATACGACATACGACAGACAATCTTGATGGACGATTGTTCACTGCATCAGGAAGAACCAAAAATGACAAAGGTAACCATTAGCTTGCATAGGCATACAAAAGGTGGACGATTCTGTAAAACATCAAACCAAACCATTCATTCAAACACTAGCCGGTCCGGCGCGACCACATGGAGGCGGATGATGAATTTATATCCAGACTGTCACATCCCAACCCGAAAAAATTTATCTTATTTGCTAGCTTGATTATAATAAGAATTTTACCGTCTCCGACATTGAGATATAGTTTAATTTGTCCCTAGAGGGTTTTGAGGGACGATTATTTCGGAGAGTTATTCGTAGGAGAAAATGTAACGACGGTAAAAATAGTAAATTTTAGCTAGTAAAGGTAATTTTTAATAGGGTATTTATTTTGGGGTGTTAAATTGGTGAAATTGGGTATTTTTATGATGTTGGGCCGGGTTGGCGTGAGGCCCAAAACCCATCTCTTCTTTTCTTTTCTCTTCTCTCTTTCTTTCTCTTCCTCTCTCTTTCTCTCCCTGACCCTTTCGCTTTCTCTCTACGGGCTGCCGGAAATTTCCCGAGCCCAGCCGCCGCTGTCCGGCCAAGCCAGGCCACCGCACCGGTCCCGTTCGGACTGCCGCCGCCTCCTCTCCTCGCCTGGAATGTGACCGGGCCGGTTGCGCCGTCGAACGGGGAGGAAACTCCCCTAGCAGCCGTTGCCCCTTTCACTGGAACTCCCTCCTCTGGCCACCAATCCGGGCAAGCTTGGTACGGTTTTGTAGCTCTCCTCCCGTGCAACAACCCCTCCAAAAGGCTCACTTCCTCTTGAGCTCGATAAGGAGAAATTCGAAGTTGAAATTCTAGGGCTTTTAGGATGTTTTCGTTCGATTGACCTAGCTAGGCTTGAAATTGGACTTAGTGATAGTTATAAAAGTTGTTTGGGATGTTGAGAGGAAGATTCTGTTAAAATTTGGTAGAATTTGGACGTCGCCGGAATCGGCCTCCGGCCGCCGCCGCCGCCGCCGTTTTGGGGTTTTGTATAATTTTAAATGTGTAATAATTAGAGGAATTAATGGAGTGAATTGTGGAATTTTCGGATGAGTTTTGAATAGGTTTGTGAATTTCCGAAGTTTGGTATTTTGGCGGTTAAATAATGTAAAATCCGGCCGTAGGATTTAAGTCAATTTCTAGGAAAGGTTGTATTTACGACTGTCGAGTATGATATAAAAGTTTGGATCATTTCGATTTAAGATTATCGAAGTTAGGCAATGATGAGCGTGTTTATGGCTCTTGGTTAATTTTGCCTATTTTGAATAAATATTGGATTTTTAGTTGGAAATTAATTATATATTTGGAACAGGACGTGAGGAGACTCAAATTGGAGAGACCTCGGATCGACGTCAGGCTTAGGCCTAAAGTTGTGAGTGGACCTTTGTTTTAAATAAAAAGCATGCGATGAATGATTTTATTGATCATTTATTTCTTTGACGAGACTTATTGATTTATCGACTATTTGGCAATTTTTCCTCCTTTGGAGAGATCCCGAAAATAAGATTTTTGGTGGATATATATATTTTGGATATTATGAATTTAGTATGTATATAAATGCTAGCTAGTCATACGTGCTTGGTCCGTCATAATGAGGTAAATATCATTATGGCGTGGCGTGAGTGTTAGACACAAGCGTCATAGCCCTATATGAAAACTACTTCTTTTTCGGTTTATTTAGGTTTCATATAGGGAGTCCACACGTATATATACACCGTCCTTTTCGGTCATAATGAGAAAAAATACCATTATGGCGCAACGTGAGCGTTAGACGCCAGCGTTGTAGCCTTGTATGAATTTCTATTTTTCTAAATTGTTTCTAGGATTCATACAAGGAGTATGACAAGTGTAGATACATACGAATATATGTTTATATATAGTTCAGCCAGAGAGGCTCCATTTTATTTGAGTCTGTGACTAGCCAGTGCTAGTCGTGAAATTGTCAGATTATGAATTGAGCGCTTTTGAGCTGCCGCATGTATTATATTTTTTTATGAAATTAAAATGGGAATGCATAAATATTTTGTTATAAATTATTTTTGTCCACTCACTCTAACGTTATTAAATGTCTTCCCCTGGGCCCTTCGTTTTTAAATGCCCAGTCTGCAAGATTGCATAGTTGAGACCGGGCGTACATGGAGAAGAGGCATAGTCAATAGTATAGCTTCCGCTCTTTTCTATTTATTTTTAGTTCATTTCTTCTCAAATAGAGTTGCTCTGAATATGTGGTTGTTTGTTATAGGATCTTTGTGAAATCTATATTGGGAGATGTTGTGATTTGTGAGGAGCACGAAGGCTCCAGGAGTCTATAAGGTTGGATCGGGAACCTTTAGACGTGTTGGCAGGTTTCTATTGGAAGGGTTGTCCATTTTCAAGGGAGGTTGTACTGAATTTTGCGGTAAATCTTTCCTTGGAGATGGTCCCCGCACGATTTACTTCGGGTTTAGGGTGAAATTCGGGGGGGTCGTGTCACAGACGGAGGGCATCAACCATTTTCGTGTATCCGGCACTCATGGTAAATGTAACCGTGCGTGGGATAATTTTGACACGAAACACGCGGCCGTCTGATTTCTGTACCTTGACCCAGGCTCTTTTCCCCTTGGGAAATATGGAACGTGAAAATTCCGAAATGAAATTCTGCAAGCAAAAAGATCAGTAAATGTAATGTCATAAGGAGCATAAGTCGTAACTGCAACATCAGAGAATGTCATAAGGGCCCGTACTTAACCCATAGCCGGCTAGGATCTTACAAGTTCCAGACGAGAAAGTACGCCATAAAGGATGAACGGGTTCAACTCGTTCATTTGAATGGTCTGCTTCCACAGGCTGATGTACTTTTACAAGAACACTGTCGGGGTCTTCCGCCCACAGACACCCTGTGTTTGCAACTCCATGGTCGTTTGCAGCAGAACCACATGTCGTATTCATGTACTCGTCCTGGGCGTACACGTCTTCATTCCACTGATTTCCCACGGATGAACGTGTTGGAGTCTTGAATGTGTTCCGTCGCTGTCGGTTCATAGCCACAGTCCCGCGCTTTACGTCGAATACTACAATCTGGAACCTGGACATACCCATGTATGTGAACACACAACATCGAGTGTCGTCCAACCATTTGCACGTCTAAATACTTCCCAACCCAGGTCAAGCGGAAGCGCGGAGTTTGTGTGTGCGTTGATAAGAACCTTCCAGTTATTTTTCGTATGATTTTCCCAGTGGTATGAAAAAATCTCCGGCACCCAACCTCCTCAATGAGGCGATCCTGAAGAGGACCTTCGTGAATTAAAGGCTGGCATGAAAAGAGGGGAAAAAATATATCAGGAACGCATCAGATATAGTGGTTGAATGTAATGTATTATCAAAACAACTTATTACACTATGTTTAGGCTGGATCCAAACGTCGGACACAAATGAGAGGGTGGCCGGGCGCTGATTTCTTAACATCAGCCAGCCGGCGGCATCAAATCAACGTACGAAAAACTCGTCCCGGCCAACATTGTAATGAAACATCAACAGCAAACGTGGTTCTTTGTCTCTGATCTGCTCTAGAAATAGGGTCCATCTGCCGTCAAACCACCTGTCATTGCCTTGCGCAGTGTAGTGGACCTTATAGCTGCTATCTAAGTCCTCCAACTTAATACGAGCGTGGCTCCATTCTGCAGGCCGCATCCAATTCCGTACGAAGTCGGCAGGAATTTTCTGCATAAAGCATCAGACATATACAAAATGTTTGGCAAATCCTAATCAGAGCACATCGTGTACAATCGAACAAACCCGAGACAAGGAGAGGTTCGACTTACCGCCTTATGGACATTTCGGTCGGGATAATCAACTAATATTATGAAGTAAGGGAGATGCAACTCATGCAAGTCTCGTGAGGTATGCACGCTGGACGACATGAACAGATGGTCACAATCAGGTTGCACTGGATGTGTCTCGTTGCTGTGGTAGTATATGCGTTTGGAACGGGCATGACCGATAATGTCAAAATGGTTTGTATAGGCGACGTGGGGTGTGAAACGATACCTCAATCGTTGTGCCTGTATAAGGGTTGCAATGATCAAAGTCATCTTTTCAGTTGCCGGGTTTGAACATTGGACCAACTGGAAATAGTTTACGTTTTAGATTTGTAATTACGCTTTAAACCCTTCTATGAGGGGTCTTTTCAGTTGCCGCAGACGAACTTGTTGCTGATATGAGGGGTCTGAATGTACATTGCTAATTTACAAGAACTGCCCATGTACCCCTAAACAAGTTTTGCGGTACATGTAAGTGACCACATAAACCCTTCTACTGATCCTAACAATTTTCTTTCCGTTGGTGTAGGGTTTCATGAATATGTAAGAGGATTAGGATTACAGGATGATGTACTTTAGGTATACGTCATGTTATGTTCAAAATGCATGATGTTAGAGTCATGTGTGTCTTGAGGTACTATTTGACATTTGTGTTGAAGGTAACTAGGTAAAGGGTCCATGACTTATTGTGTAAAAGACATGGTTGTGGTTTTTTTTACGGGATTTTAATTGTTTTGGGTACATGCTTTGTGGTTTAGTGTTGTCGGGTTGGTTTAGGGTTTAGGGTTTAGGATTTAGGGTTTAGGTTTTAGGTTTTAGGTTTTAGGTTTTAGGTTTTAGGGTTTAGGGTGTACGGTTTAGGTTTTAGGGTTTAGGGTTTAGGGCATTAGGATTTAGGATTTAGGGTTGACGGGTTGACGGGTTGACGGGTTAAACGACATACTACTGGGGTACTGGGTCGTTTTGGAAAATATTTGCCTACCCATCCACGGTTGGTCAGTTTAGTTACAGACACGAAAAAACGGACAGTTGTGTAAAAGACCCAATTGTAGGGTATTGTAAATGGAAAAAAATTCTTCGTCTATGTCAGATGGGTCAGATACCCAAAAGTGTTAATCGAGTCCATTGGAGTCAAACCTTTTCAAAGTGACCGTGTTCATTTTTCATTGGCTGCGGAGGGGAGGATGGTTTGTTGGGTAATTAACTAGGCCATATACTTCATCAGACGACAGTCCAAGTCTGTCGTCTAATGTTTTTTTTATGTCGTCTAAGGAGCTGTCGAGTGATGGACTATCAGACGACGAAGAATAGCCGTCGTCTAATACGACATCACACGACATATCTTATGTCATCTGAGAAGAGAGAAGATTGAAAAATTTCAGTAAACGCACCACAGTTAAGTGTGGACTGAATCAACATCAAAAAATTGTAAAATCATATCACAAGACACATCAAATGTCGTCTGTTTTGTATACCTACCACATATAAGTGTGGACTGATTGGAGAATAATTTGATTTATTGGATTTTTCTATCTAATCACACTTCAATAAAGTGTTGAGTGTGTGAGCTTACAACGTCAAAAATTTGTAATATATGTGGTTATATAGAAGATCTAATGTCACTTATCTGTCGTCTAACTTTGTAAACTATTATACATTTTGCTAGTTTTTCTGTCAGACGACATTTAATTGTACTTTCAATTCTATTCCTACCACAGACTTTTAACTTTTCCGCTTAGACTCTACAATGTAACCACATTTAAATGTTGTCTGAAAGAAACATTATCATAGTTTATCATGGTTTTTGTCGTGCCGAGGTGCTTCACTCAATATTTAAGTGTCGTGTGATTGAAAAATAAAAAACGTTCAATCAACATTTTGTCTTGTGACTCCAGCTCACACTGCATATTTGTGTTGAGGTTATGTTGTTTGTTATAAACACATATGTTGTCGCTATAAATTGAACTTCATATATAAAGAAAAACCAAGAACAAAAGAACAAAAGAAACACTTCATTGAACTTTGATAATCCACTTCAATTACAAAATCATTTGAAGTGTAGGAATCCATGAAAATAGCTACAATACCAACTTGTCCTAATCTATATACAACTGCATTTTCATTGCTCCTCCAGCAACTTTAAATCACATTCCTTTCTCCATGTCCTGTCAAAAATCTGTCAAAGTTCCACTCTCATTGCAAGAACTGATCTGCCAAATAGATGATAAAAAGAAAGGGAAAACCAAATTTATGTTCACATGAGTCACTAGTACATGCAATATGTAAGAATTTCTTTAAAATAGGCAGTATCAATAACGTTAAGAAGGAAAGGAATAGTTTAATGGAGAAAGACCATCATACCGATTCATGTTGGCTGGAAATGCGTTTCTTGAATTCCTTGACAACCTTGGTTAGACAGACTCTACCAACTGATGCAGCCAAAAGAATAAAATGATCCAAGTTACATTAGAAGTTAAAATATTGTAGATAACATTACTATATATAAATCAGGCACATTCTTTGGATGACTTTGTAAAGTAAAGTTTTCAACTACGACATATTAGTACCAGATTAGACAATGCTTCCCCATATAAACTAGAAAGTATAATATCAACCCTTACCATTGGAACATCTGGGATGTCTATGTGGCCCTTGACCATCTTTTTCTCCTCTCCGGTGATCTATTCCCCTGATAATGTAAATTTCAGATAAACCATAGAGAAAGAAGAAAAGAAACATTTATACAATGCAGCCAATTACCTTTGAATTTCAGGGTTAGTTCATATATGTAGCCGACGCGTTTCTTGTTTCACAGTCACCAAGAATGTCTGATCACTCAGTAAAGATCAACTCGTGAGGGATGATGAGTCATTAGGCTAGTACTGTATCACCAGACTCAACAGGATAATAACCTCTAGTCTCAACTGAAATAACATAATTAAGGAATGAAACATGACAAAGATTCGGGAAAACAAGAAAAACAAAATGGAACGGTGAATTTAGTGAGCATGACAATTGAATACGATAAATCCAAAGCTCTAGAACAATAAATATGCTTCCAAAGCTCTGGAACAATAAATATGCTTTAGAAATGAAAAGAAATTCCTAGAATCAGCTTTCTCATAAATGGAATTTGGCATACAATAACAATGACAAAATTAATTAAGACCCACATCCCCTACGCATTTTGAGACATCTGATATTTCTGCACAGCCCCCTTGGAACTCCACGGAACCCACTGATGCAAGCAACTCCTGCAAAAGAGCAAATCATTTAATTTCAAAGCTAAAGCAATGATAATGAAGAAGGTAGCAGCTCAACAAAGGGGTACTTTTATTGTATCCGTCGCCCATTTATTGACATTCTTCTCCTCCCAAGTTCCAGCCTAAATAGGAACATATATGTTGTTAGACTAATAAGTGCGAATCTAATTAAGATTTAGAGATTGTTCGAAAAAAGAGAATACGAAGAATACCTGATTCCAGAGAGATCCGAGGGTGGCGGGTTGAGATTGAGAGGAGACAATATCCTGGGCGAGAGCTTTCTGGAACCGGGGAGGCATAAGAGAAGGACTCGAAAGCAAGAGAAGAAGACGCAGCAGTAGAAGAGTCGAAGCGAGGACCAAGGAGTCTAGGACCGCCACGACCGCCACCAGGTCTCAAGGTCAACACCGATTGATCAGCCTGCTACATACCTCGAACTGAATAGACTTGAACAGAGAATCCGATACGATTGAAATAACAAACGAAAGATTAGACTCAGGGAAAGTAGACGCTGCATCTGATAAGATTGGATTTATATATAGAAGAATAAGATTACTGATTGGGTTTAACTTCTCTCTTCGAGTTCGGAAGAGAAGAGAGAAATAAGAGAGAAAGGGGGAGGGAGGCGTTCAACATAATGACAGAAGAGTTAGGGTTTTTAGGTTTTGAAGCTTGAGTAAATGGTTCAGATTAGAAGAGATGGAATAGAAGACTGAGATTTAATGACGGGTTTCTAGATTAGAAATTATAATTTTAAATAGGCTATAAGTTAAAAATATGTACAAAATTATCCGGGTGTCCGAAAAATAAACCGAGAGTAATTATGACCGTTTGATATAATCGCAGTAATTAAATATATATGTGGTAAAAAACTTACCTATTTTTGATAACTTATAGGTCTCGATCATTAGAGTCAACTTCATTTATACATAAACTTTCCTATTTTTCCTTGTGGGGAGCAATATGATCGGTCGATAAACGTGTCAGAATGTTCACATTGGATAGTTTTTTTGACACTAAATGAGGGTATAAGAATTGATAAATCCCAACTTTAAGTATTGGTCGGTCTAGATAAGAGCGTTTTCGTTTAGATAAAAGTGTTAACTTTTAAAAGTATTGCTCAGACGACATATATATGCCGTCTGAAGTTACTAAGCAAGATTCGATTAATGTTGACCGCATCGACCAAGACGCGAACTTTAAAATGCATGAATTTTGTTCTACATCCATAATTCACTATCATGATGACATCTGACACTCAAACTTGAAAAAAATCTATTTTCGTCATTTGAATCACAACATTCGTACTAATGTGCTATAACATGTTTATTAAGTTATTTGTAAACATACATCTTTATAAGGCAACTATATGCAAGAAACAAAATTTACCTAATCAGACCGTTGAATATGATCGTAGTACTTAAATATGTATGTGGTAGAAAACTTACCTATTTTCGATAACTTATAGGTCTCAATCATTATAGTCAACTTCATATATACATAAACGTTCCTATTCTTCCTCATGGGGAGCTATATGATCGGTCGATAAACAAGTTTGAATGTTCGCATAAAATAGTTTCGTTGACACTAGATGATGGTATAAGAATTGACGAATCCCAACTTTAAGTATTGATCGGTCTAAATAAGAGCGTTTTCGTTTAGATAAAAATGTTGACTTTTAAAAGTATTGCTCAGACGACATATATATGTCGTCTGAAGTTACTAAGGAAGATTTAATTAACGTTGACCGCATCGACCGAAACGCGAACTTTATCGAAAATGCATGAATTTTGTTCTACATCCATAATTCACTATCATGATGACATCTGACACTCATACTTGAAGAAAAAATATATTTCCGTCATTTGAATCGCAACATGCGTACTAATGTGCTATAACATGTTTACTAAGTTCTTTGTAAACATACATCTTCATAAGGCAACTATATACAAGAGACAAAATTTACCTAATCTGACCGTTGGATATGATCGCAGTACTTAAATATGTATGTGGATGAAAATTTACCCATTTTCAATAACTTATAGGTCTCGATCATTGGAGTCAACTTCATATATAGATAAACTTTCTTATAGCTTCCACAAGGAGAAGTACATCATCGTTTCAT
This sequence comes from Fragaria nilgerrensis, assembly GCA_010134655.1. Lineage (NCBI taxonomy): Eukaryota > Viridiplantae > Streptophyta > Magnoliopsida > Rosales > Rosaceae > Fragaria > Fragaria nilgerrensis. The sequence continues at coordinate 1,090,896 of CM020977.1, forward strand.
CAAAGTGTCCAAACTATTACATAGATCTGTTTTCCTACTCTTAACGGGAGTTTGAAAACCGATTAATCAAAAATATAAGTTTTGGTCGGAGGAGATAAGGGCGTTTCCGTTTGGAAAATATGCACATTTTATGTTGACCACTTATTTACAACCTCAGACGACATATAATCGCCGTCTCACATTGAACAAAAGTGAGGGAAAACTCTGGCGCCCAAATTCAAATATTTCAGGTCCAGACGACATCTTGCGATGAATACATTAAGGTTGGCGCCCTCTCCCAAACTCAAATGAATTGACTATTTCAAGTTCATACAAACGACATATTAACCTCATCTAATGAATAGATTAAAAGGTTGAGCCATTTTTCAAACTTATATTTCAGGTTCCCACAGACGACATTTATCTACTGTATTATTGAATACATTAAAAGGTAACCAAACCCAATATTTAATTAATTAAATTGAGTATTCCAGGGTCAGAGAGACCACTTTCATATGTCGTCTGAAGTTATACATTACAAGGTTCGTGCATCTTTCCAGACTCAATTTTATGGGTTTGTTAGACGTCATTTGTTTGTCGTTTGAATAAGTGAATTTAAGGATTCAAAATGGAGGTATAAATCAAAGATTTATGGTTCTTTCAGACGGCATTAATATGTTGTTGGATCAAGTACATAAAAAGGGAATTAAAAGTTGATTTCGCATTCTTTCACATACAACTTTTATATGTTGTCCAACGTATTAGCATAAAGTTGTTAAATGTTGCTTTTTTACACTACATATATATGCCCTCTGAAATTTTGCATATCACAGACAAATTGAGCAACATCCAGAAGTATGAAGGGAGCATGGCACTCAGATGACACTATGCCAAAATATTCATCAGACGACAGTCTAGGTCTGTCGTCTGACAGTTTTTTTTATGTCGTCTGAGGCTGTGTCGTGTGATTGACCTCAGACGACAGTTTTCCACCGTCGTCTGAGATATCTTATGTCGTCTGGAAGAAGCTGAATCTGGAAGGTTTCAGAAAAATATGTCGTGTTAATGGATTACATACAACATATAAATGTCGACTGAAGCCAGAATAAGAAAGAAATTAATGATGTCTCAATAGAAAACCAACAACATATAGAAAGCAATTATGTCGTCTGATAAGCTTCTTCATATGTTCATACTTATAAATTACATTGTCTGTTGGAATTCACAATTGAAATGTAACAACTTCATTGATGTTGATAATCCATTTCAATTAAAAAAGTACATAATACTTTTTTATCCTAATCCATAAAAGGCTATAAGTTATGGTCCAACTTTCAATCTAATATCTATTCACTAAAATGAATATATGGACCTAATCTATTTCTAGAAATGATATACCGAAACCTATTAACGATGTCAACATTGATGTCATTCCTCTCAACGGGGCTTCAAGTCGCAAAATGACCTCGGAATCTTCTGCAAACACGTATACCTACATATTGACCAAATCAACAACAAAAAGAATGAGAGATTAGTTCATTTGGTGCATGCTCCACACACACATGGATCCTCTTCCTGATAATTCGGTAGTATACAATCAGAAAATCATCAAATTGAACTATGGGCATAACAGGTCATAGCAAATGAGTTGTTAAATTGAACAAATTAAAACAGGGCATACAACAAAAGAAACATAAGCTCATGAGGAAGCAACTTTTATCATCTCTATTATTCCAAAAATGACTGAAAACAAAGCAAGTACTTAAAACCAAAATGACTTATATTGTTGCTCCATGACAGACATTTAATTAATCTATGACTACATACCCAACCTTGATTCAACAATTCCATTCTTTTGTGCATTGTCTGTGGTGCTTATTTCTATCAAGTTTGTCAATCTAGTAGAGAGTAGTAATGAGCTTTGCACGATATGTATACAAGTTACAGTTTGCTTTGCTTTCGTAATTAACTTAGCTATTACAATCTATAACTATATATGTATAGCTAGGAGTTGTCATCAGCAAAGACCCTTCATACATTAAATATACGTATGCTAATGTAGGTACTGAGCAAACAAACATATACTAAAGATTCAAAGCAATTTGTACATAAAATAAATATGGAATAAGTTATAAGCAAGTCATTCACCACTTTGCATCTCTTGGATGCAAATAAGACTAGGGCGACAATCACTATCATCATTTTCACTCAAAAGTGAAATCGAGCTATTACAAATTGGAAGCAAGAGCTAATAGTCATAATGGTGAAGAAGGTGAATACCTTGACCAGTTGACCGCTGCACATGCACGAGTTCAGGTTTTACATCAAGTTTTTCAGAAGTGGAGCAACCAAGTGGAATTCTACATGATCTCAGTAGCCAATACATTTTCATAAGCAATAGTACAAGTTATGATTCTTATAATTCAAAATGATATTAAAAGCTACTTTGTGTAACTAAATTAGTACGAGTTTGAAAAAATCATGAATCAGTTAAGGTTTTAAGCATGCATGATGTTCTGCAGATAACATCAAAACCTTGTTAAAAAATGCAGCAGTGTAACAAGTCTAAATTTTGGGAGTTTTATTGCTTAATCTTGTTACTGTTTGCAATTTTTATGAAGATAGATATATTTGTTGATCATAACAGCGAAGCAAATAGGATTGAAAACAATTTACAGGCCCTTATGTCTTATAGCCTATCACAGCATCAAAATTAAATCGCATTCATCTGCATAAAATTGAAGTTCATATTTCTAATTTTTATAATACAGAAACAGAACAAAAGCAACAATCAAAACTTAGAGTTCTTACCTTCGGCTCATGACTAATATATCTGCAATCAAGGTTAGCGGAAGGAAATTGAAAAACATAGTCAACAACCCCTAAAACATGATCGAACCCCTAACTGAGATGGTTAATCCCATATGCAAACTATCCATTACAAAAAATAATAATTTTTTTTCTGGGAAACTAAACACAACACGATTTGTGTTTGCTGGTTGTTCAAATTCCAGAAGAACTAAGAGCAACAACAAAAACTTCAAAGAAAAGAGCTCCAATCCAAACACATATTATTCATAGAAGAAAGGGATGAATTGTAAAGAGGATGGACATTTTCAAATGCTGGACCGGGAAATAAACCAGAAAAAATTAAAACGGAAAGAGAGAGGAGAGGAAGAAGACGAAGAAGAAGAAGAACAGAGAGTTTTCCCCAAAATGAAGGTCTAGTTCACAAAACTAAAAATTCTTGCTGACGACGAAGATTACAGAAAATCGAAACTAAGAAAATAGGAGCAAAGATTTCAGCCCAACTATGGATCCAAATCAAGCGCCGCCTCAGACAAAACTAAAGGCAATGGACGCATTGCTTCTGAAAAACTGGCCGCCTTTCACAACCAAAAACCAGAAAAGAGTTCATTTGCTGCGCCGTCGCTCTTGCTGCCGGAGGCGGCGACGGTAGTGATAGGGAAGGAGGTGGAGGCGACGAAGGTGAAGGAGGTGGAGGCGGTGATAGTGAAGGAGGTGGAGGTATGAGTGAGAGTTTCTGGTTTTGGAGAGAGGAGAGAGAAGGCTGCTAGTGAAGAAGAAGTAGAAGAAGAAGAGAGTTGGGCGGCCGAGTGAAGAATAAGAAGAAAAAGTTAAGTTGTGATGAGGAAGAGAAGGCTGCTAGGGTTTTAAGTTTTGGTGAAGTTTTTTTTTTTGGTCAAAAGTTTTGGTCAAGCTTGGAAACCTTTAAAAGTTGAAGACTTAAAATTAGGAAAGAGGAAATTTGATTTTTGATGAAAAATAAGGCGGGGTTAAGTGAAAAATTTGAAACTGGGTAAAAAAATTTATGACATTTATTAAGTTTATGTGCTCGTCAGAAAACATGTATATGTAGTCTAAGTTTATTAAGAAACGATCGATTTAATGTTTACCGCGTCGACGAGACCAGAAATTTATCAAAAATGTCTAAATTTTGTAACAAAGCCATGTTTCACTATCGTGATCATATCCAATATTCAAACTTTAATTTTTTTAATTTTAGTCATTTGAATCACAATGTGCATACTAATGTGCTACAACATATACATGTTTACTAGGTTATATCTATATGTACATCTTTATAAAAAAACTATATGAAATAAATAAAACTTGTAAAATTTGACGTACGATGTGATCACAATCGTTAGATATGGATATGGTAGAAAATTTACCTATTTTCGATAACGTTTGGGTCTCGATCGCATGGGTCAACTTTATTTATGCACAAACTTCCCTACGCTTCCTTATGGGGAACTATACCATCGATTTGTAAAAGTGACCGAATATTCACATGGATTAGTTTCACCAATACTAAAGGAGAGTTTGAGTTTTGATGAATTGAATATATAAGTTTTGGGCGGAGTAGATAAGAGCGTTTCTATTTTGATAATTGTGTTGAGTTTTTCAAGTATTAATCAGACAACATGTATATGTAGTCTGACTTTGTTGAAGAATGATCGAACTAACGTTGACCGCATCGACCGAGACCCGAACATTATTGAAAATGTCTAAATTTTGTACCATGGCTAGGTTTCGCTATCATGATAATATCCAATACTCAAACTTGAATTTTTTTAGTTTTAATCATTTCAATCATGACGTGTCTACTAATGTGTTATAAGACGTTTACTACATTATACCTAAACATGTATCTTTATAAGCCAACTGTATGAACAAAATCTAATTTGCAAAATTTGACCGTACAATGTGATCACATAAGTAAAATATAGATACGGTAGAAAACTTACCAATTTTCGATAAAGTTTGGGTCTCGATCGTACGAGTCAACTTTATTTACGTTTAAATTTTTCTATGGGACCTATATAATCGGCTTATAAATGTGTCTAAATTTTCTCATACATTAGTTTCGCAGGTACTCAATGAGAGTTCTAGCATTCACGAATCAAAAAAATAAGTTCGGCCGGAGGAGATAAGAGAGTTTCTGTATGGATAATAGACATATTGTTTGTTGACCAATTTCGGACCTCTTACTACCACATATTTATGTCATCTGATTCACACAAAGAAGTGGCGTCATAATTCGTTAAGAGCGGGAAAATTTCGAATTCGTTAAGATTGGGAAAACTGCTTCCGCGCACAATTGAAAATTAAAGTTCTTTTTGGACGACATAAATATGTCGTCTCATAAGTAAAACTCTGCACAGGGAAGTTTGAATTGAAAATTTCAGTTTCTTTCAGACAACATATAATTGTCGTCTCCAGAGTACATTAAAAGAGCTGAAAACCAGATTTGGACAGCCTTCCTCAGACAACATATATATGAGGTCTCAATTTTCAGCAAAAAGTGAGAATTTCTAAGTTCGAATTGAAAATTTCAGTTTCTTTTAGACGACATATATTTGTCGTCGTCTCTAGAAGTACATTAAAAGAGCTAAACCAGATTTGGACAGCCTTCCTCAAACAACATATATATGATGTCTCAATTTTCAGCAAAAAGTGAGAATTTATAAGTTCGAATTGAAAATTTCAGTTTCTTCAGACAACATATATTTGTCGTCTCCAGTACATTAAAAGAGCTAAAAACCCGATTTGGACAGCCTTCCTCACACAACATATATATGAGGTCTCAATTTTCAGCTAAAAACCTCATTTCAGCTCAATTTTCAACTCAATTTTCAGACGACATATATTTGTCGTCTCCAGAAGTACATTAAAAGAGCTGAAAACTAGATTTGAACAGCCTTTCTCACACAACATATATATGAGGTCTTAATTTTCAGCTAAAAATGAGAATTTCTGGGTTTGTTCACACCACACCTATATGTCATATGATTTTTACAAACCTAGAAAAAATGAACTAGCCTCTTGAAGTATATGGCACTCATACGACTTATACTTCACAAATGTCATCTGAAAGGTCGAAAAATTAATCAGACGACACAAACTCAAAATCGTCCAAAATATGTCGTCTGAAAAGTGTCGTCTGATGATGTATATGGCCTAGTGTGACTTATACTTCATAAATGTCGTCTGAAGGGTCAAAAAATTAATCAGACGACAAAAACTCAAAATCGTCCAAAATATGTCGTCTGAAAAGTGTCGTCTGATGATGTATATGGCCTAGTGATTCTTCGGTGCAACGGCCGTGACATGTGTCCGTGCGACCGGGCGACGGTCGTGCGACACGTGTTTATTTTTTTAATTTTTTTTTTCACAGCAGCCGCTGCGTTCTCCGGCAAAGCTTCTTCTATTTTTCTTCACCCTTGCCGGCTGAAACCATCGCCAACCACGACGATCTCCTCTCACAGATCCTCCTCCGCTGCTCTACCTCATTTCCAGCCCCAAAACCCTACCCCTCCTTTATCTGTCTTCATCTTCCTCTCCACCTCGCACGACCATGTTGCATGGCTGTCGCACCAAAAAAAATTTCCCCTTCGGAACTGCTTTGGGTTGTTTCGGTGAGCTTGTGGTTTTTCTGTTATATGGTTTTGCTCCATACGTCATTAGAACCGTGCAAAGACATGACTGGAGCCGTAAAAATTTTCAGTAGACTTAATTGCAATGTCTAAAAACATTGGGTTCGCGCCTCATGATGAGAATTGATTTTTGGGTAATAGCAACGGTTTGGATTCGATCATGCTTTAGGAGGGTGTGTGTACATGGTTGAGATGTGCTACTGGGTAGGGTTTTTTTCCATTACAACTGCTGGGTAGGGTTTCCTGCCTAAAATGAGGGCGATTAATCAAGGGTCCGGATTCGATAGCACTTCTCAAGGTGATATCCTGTGGTTCAGAGGTGTTGATGTGAGATCGAAAGTGGTTTAACAGTTGGGAAGGGGGGGTGGTACTTGGTAGTCCGGTAGTTTAAGTTCAACATTGAACCTTAACCCTTAAATATTTTGTGACATTTTGTTCATCCTTGCTCAGTTTCCTCAATTTCATCCTTGCTCAGTGAGGGTGGTAGTCCGGTCCTCTTTCCTTAGTTTCCTGTTGTTCATCCTTGCTCAAGGTATGCAGGAATGTCTTTGGTTTACACGTTAGGGTTAGGTCTGCACGAATGTCTTTGTGGTTTAAAAGTTTTAAGCTGCCTTTTAGTTTATAGATTTGACATATGTTCATAGGTTAGAGGGTGGATCTGAATCATCTGATGGCTTCCATATTATCGTTCGTTTGTTGTTGGGAGTTTAATGCATGGGGTTGGTGTAGTATTGGTTACGGATACATGGAACTTGTACTGGAGTTCTTGGGTAGTTTTTAGTTAAGGGCCTCCCTCTTAGTTAGTTAAGTGTAGATCCGGTAGATCTTCCTCCTAAAAAAAACGTGTAGATCTGGTAGATCTGACCACAACTGTATGTGGACAATAGTAGAACTACCCATGTTTTGGAAGGATAGAAACACATCGCCAGGGGGGAGGGACAAACAGCTGTATCACACCGGGCATAGACGAAGGTGTAATTAGATAGCTCTCCTTTATCAACGGGACCTAAACCATCAATGGGCCTCGTAGTGTTTCGCATAGAACTTAGGCTCCATTTTTGTAGTCAGTCAGTAGTCAATGGTGTTTAGGGTTCCACAGACGGTTGTCTTGTAGATCCGACAGATCTGTTTATATCTCCATTAGATCAGAGTCACATATCTGTTTATATCTACACAGACGGTTGTTTAGGTTTGTGATGGAAATTATGTTTCGTGGGTGTTTAAACTTTCCCATGTTTGTCTTGTATGTAGATGAGCGCGCAGCGAGGATCTCTCTTTCACTTTCCATGTGCCACACCTCCTCGACTGACACCGGAGTCGGTGCCGAGATCGGATCTTGCCGACTTCGCCACCACTGTATCCGGTTTATCGGGAGCGAAGGTGGCCGCTGTTACAGACTTGGAGTGGGACTCCCTCCTCAACATCAATTGTCCTCGCCTCGTCGGTCCTATATGGAGACTGATGATCAATGGGACTCACGTGGAGACAAAATCGTCACTGTTCTCGGACCTGAGTTTGAGCTCAACGGGGCCTCCTTTGAGCGTCTCACAGGAATATGGGATGGGGGTTGCGACTTTGATCTGGGTGGTACCACAAATATCATCGAGTATGGGTCGTTGGTTGCGCAGCTGAGCGACGCAAGCGGGAAGATTCAGTATTCACATCTCAAGGAGATAGTCTGAGAACGTGAACAAGCGGATGATCTTTTTAAGATCTTGTACTGCTTGTTGGCACTGTCGCAGGTTCTATGCCTGACGACGTCTTGTGATGTTGACCCGTCCCTCATCCTACCTCTTCTCAAGACAGGCCAGATTAGACGAAAGAACTGGGCATCTTTTTGTGTGAAAAGGTTGTTGGATGTCGTCAGCGCCTAGAGAGAGAGCAGTGAGAAGCAAGTCGGCGGGTGTCTACTGTACTACCAGCTTATGTACCTAGACTATGTGGGTTCCGCTTGTGGTGTTTACACCAATGCCGACATTCTTCCGCTAATGGCATGGTGAGAGGATGAGGTGAAGAAAGTCATCCGCAAGCTCAGAGAACTCGGGGGTGTGCGTAGCCCTATTGAGTTAGCGGATAAGAACAAGCGCGTCAGGACCTCTACCAATTCCTCCTTTGACCATGACGGAGCCGTGAAAGGGTTTGCCATAAGGCACTCGGTACGAGGACATATTTGTGTTAAAGCTTCAAATGGGGAGGGTCAAGGACGATGTGTGGAATCTAAGTGAAAAACTTGGAAATATTCAGCCAGAATTGGCTCTTATGTCGGTACGAGTAGAGGCAATAGCAAACCAAATCATTTTAATGAGCGAAGACTGTGCGAAGATGGTAAAGGCCCAGTTGCTAGTGTCATTGAGCGGCAAGGGAAACAGGTGCCACTGCCATACAGTGCAGACCACCGAAGAGGTGCCGAGAAGGAAATGGACGTTTGGCCATTGAGGCTGACTGGATTACCGAAACTGTGGATGCGCAGGAGCAGGTTAAGGTAAGATGTTTGAACCCTGTATTTCCTCCATGTGAATGAATTTCTCTTGTTTTATGGCTCCTTGTGACGCTAGTTTTCCATGCCCACTGCAGGAATTGAGTAAAGTAACTAGGGCTACTTCAGCCAACTCCAGCAGTCCGGGCGCACCTCTTGAGAAGACAAGAAGATCAGGAAAGGAAGGACTTTTCCAGTCGGCTATATCTACCCATGAAAGGTCGTTGTTCACATATGCAGTCAAGCACAAGGCTACTGAAGACCGTCACATGAACCACAAACCAAGAAGTCCCTACGGACCGCTGATGATGCCTATAAGCAGCGACGATAACCTTTTGATAAATTACGCCATGGCGAAGACGTCCACATAGGCTGAGAGAAGGTTGGCAAAGAAACATATTTTTGTATTTAATTTATGAATTTGTTCCTTGGTGCCTCACTGTTCAATTAAAACACGACACCACAATTTTTTTTTGGCAGGGTTCTGGTCGCCTCAACTGGGGGAGGGCAGGAAATATTGAAACGGAAGGATGTTTCATGCCTTGCGCCTGGGAAAATGGTGGACAGCTACGTGAGTGTTCCAGAATTAACCTAAAGACCCACTTATGATTTCACTGTTGTTTCACATATCCTGACCAATGAATTCCTTCCTATAGGTCACCGACTACGTAGCACTGGCCCTTTCCAAGGAGTGTGATGTGCTGTGGCATTTTCCAACAAACTTTGCTGAGAAGGCCTTGAGCCCAGGTGGAAGTAAGAACCCTGACTTGTGGGTGGAGGAGACCAGAATGGTATGTGGACTGGAGAGGTGGGATGGGAAGCTGGCCCAATGCAAGAAGGTGTGTTGTACAACAGGAGCTTCATAACTTCATTCCGGTTTTTTTAGTAATATTTCCTGACCCTTTCGATTATGCAGATGTTCTTACCTAGCTATCTTCGATGGGTCGGTCGGGGGGCACTGGATTCTCCTACTTGTAGACATGGAAAAAAGGACTGCTGAGGTCTGAGACAGCGCCCCGTCTGTCTTTTCAAAGACGACTAGGTGGAATATTGTGTCTAAAACGGTAAGAATCGTGAGGAATCGTTTCATACTTCTTAAAAATACTGATGTAAATTCTCCCAATCCGGTGTTGCTCATATTGTGTTCTTTTGGTTGCAGCTTGGCCATCTGGACAGGCGCTTCGCATACGAAAAGTTGGAAGTTTCAGGCAAGCTCTTTGATTTTGTGTACTTCCCACAGTCTGAGCCTCCTGGTGCACCAAAGCAAGAGAATGACATAGACTGCGGTTTGATTGTGTCTCTCAACATGATCCATTACAGATCCAACTGGCACAAGGCGGTAAGAATCAATTTAACGCTCAACATTTTTCTGCTTGTTGAGTGGTTGTTTACATGTAGATGTGCTGATTGCAGTACTTTTTTCAACTGCAGGGAGGGTCCAATGAATATCGGGCGAGGTTGCTGCTCAAGTGCCTCACCGCCCCCATGAACGAAATGTGGAGAGAGACGCTTGAGGCTGCCAGGGCCTTTGCTGCATCAAAGACACCTGACCCTGGTAACATGTTTGATGATTTCGAGATTCATGACCTCAACGGGGGTGGATTTCCATCTGCTATATTATGCAAGTAAGCAGGTGAATGTTTAGGGTTTAGGGTTTAAGGTTTGGGTTAGGTAATTTTGTTAGTCTCCTGAGTGGGTGAATGTTTTTGTGCTATTATACAGGTCTAGTATGAACTCTACTTGAACTACCCTAAGAGGCCCTACCCTAAATCATGATTACATTTTGGATGCCCAACCCCCTAAAGCAAGTAAGGGATGTATTCCTCTTTGATCATCGGGAAAAGATTATTATTTGTAATGTGGTACTGAATTTTGGATGTTGTTTTTTTTTTTAGAAATAGTGGGTTATTATAAACTACGTTCAACGGATAACATAATGAACATAATGCTTCCTGTGAAAAACTCAATTGCCGGCATCTTACGGGTTATGCTCTTGTACGGTATTGCATGTACAAAACTGTGATAGGGCAGTGGATAATTCAAGTTGCAAGTTGCCTATCGTCAAAGGGCCGTACGTTTTGCACTTTTGTAGGCTCAAAACAAAACACAATGCATGTAGCAAATGGTTACATGTAAAACATGGTAGTCTCTTGCAAGATGTGAAGCCCAAAAGTAGGCCCAAACCTGAAGTCACAGTTCCATCTTTAGAGAGGGAAAGGCCAGGCAGTGGCCCCCTTCGGTTCTCTAAAAGCGAGAGCCCATGTATACATCCGTCATACACCCAACATACATATATAAACAGATAGCAGCAACAATCATACAACCAAATTTAAGAATAATGCATAGCTAAACATACGGCAGCAACCAAAATACATCTGGAGAATGTAATGTTAAGAAGCATGTCCAAGTACATCCGTAAATAAACAAACAGTAACCAAAATACATCCGTCACACCCCCTGCTTTACTGTTCAAATCTAACCTTCCACTGCTAGTTTCAATTGCAAAAATCTTAAACACATCACTTGGGTAGAAAAACCAGGAGTCCACTCCTACTGCGTGTTTGGTCCGGCGCCGGCCTTGCACGTGCGCCTGTTGTGACCCTGAAGGTTGCAGTTGCCACAATTTCTCTGCTCTCGGGTGTTCCTAGTCTCGGTACCTGTTGAGGGGTTACCATCCATTCCCTTTGTCCGGGCTATCTGCAGGTCCCTGACAACGTTGCTGGGAGGCAAGTTAGATGCGTCTACCGCCGGTGGATTCAACCTGAACTCGATTGAGCTCTGAACCAACCTTGCAAGCTCGTTCATTCCCACCCTGAATCCTTCTTCTGAAAATGAGTAGTTAAAGCATGTTTTCGACGCTTCTGATACAAGAGCAGAATACCTAGCCACATGTGCCGCCTTGTTGTCAACTGGAACCTTAAAACACCGCGCCATTGTTGAATCGCCCACAGACTTTTTCCAACATTCCTTTTCCAGGCTTTCAGGGTATCTGCACATCAGCTGATCTTTCATTACACAGAAGATATGGCAGTAGAGGATACCATCTGACTCAAACTGTTTGCAGGAGCAAGATATCAAAGGGCTTGTCTCGTGAGCCTGGAACTCAACATTTCATCGTCGGTGAGGCATGTCGTACTGGGCAATGTAGAACACCACCGTGTCTGTCAGAGGAAAGGGTGCCCGGTGGACAATAACAAACTGATTCTCGAACAGGATATGAGACTTGATCATTATGAAGATGTCATACATGAACAGCCTGCATGCGTCCTCCTCTACCCCCCTCATGTGCGTCTCAAATACCGGTGCCAAATTTTTCTGCCTGAAGTTGTCTTAAAGTACCCGGTCCTGGATGCGACTGACTGACCTCTCCATTCTTGGCATCATTTCAGATATCAGAGTGAAGCTATCAAGATCCGGTTTCAGTTTTGAGTGCATCCTCTCGATACGCTGCGTACTGCACATTCCACCGTAAAAGTGGCCTCTGAAGAATGCTTCCGCCCACCTTTCTCGTCTGTTAAACAAGTTTGTCACCCACACGTTGTCAACCAACCCATGTCTGCCAACCAATGAATGCCATTCTGCCTCCCATTCGGTGACAAACATTGAAACGTATATCATCTTTCCAAGGCTCTTCTGGGCTGCATGGTCTTTCACATTTTGCCCTATGGTCCTCCCGATGTGCCATGCACATAACCTATGCCTTGCTGCAGGCATGAGGCGCTCCACAATGTTTCTTATAGCCTCGTCCCCATCGGTGAGGATGGCTTCGGGCTGCAAATCTTCCATGGATTCAAGGAAGTTCTGAAACACCCACTCGTACGTATCCTCCCTCTCGTCGCGAATGAGTGCAAAACCAAAAACAACCGTGGCTCTGTGGTTATTGCACCCGACAAATACAACTAGAGGCTTCCTATAGAAATTAGTCTTGTAAGTGGTGTCCATGATGAGCACGTCACTATACGCCTTATAGTCCAACAACGATTGGTGGTCCCTCCAAAACAGGTTGGCAAGTCTGCCTTCCTCATCAAGACTGTACCTGCAACAGAAAAGTTCGGAATCTATTCCCCTCATGTTCATCCACGTCATGGCAGCCTGTGCATCTCCGTCCTTATGGGACTTCTTCCTCAGTTTGTCCATCTTGTTGTAGAAATCCTTAATAGTGAATCCAACAACGTCGCGTCCACCGGCCTGCTCTACCAACTTCTCGAAAGCCCTGCTTGTGTGGACTTGTGGTCCACGGAGCCACTGCACCTGAGCGACATCTTTGTCCTCAACGTTTCAATTTGACCGCAAGAAGTGAACCTCGTTGGGCTGTGCCAGTTCGTGACTGTGCTTGTCAACAAAATGTCTCACGCCGTACATCTCTTTCTCGCTGTAGTATCTCATGGCGAACTCAACAAGGCAGCCCACTCTTGTGTACCTCACTCCCCTAGATACAAGGCCCCTCCTCGATCTCTTCTCCCTGGCCTTCACTTGGAGGTTCACATCCTGACCCTTCTTTTTTCCGGTCTGACCAGGAGATTTTCCTTCTTTAGAACAAACCCAGCGCCTCCTAATCACCTGACCATTCTCATCCATCTCCCTCTTGCTCCTCCTTACGCTGAACCCAACGATTCTTGAGAACAAATAGTAGAACCGTTCTGCCTCTAAAACAATTGGGAAGTATACATCCTTCAAATCATCCAGACATAATTTTGAAAACTCCTTCCCGTTAAACAGACCAGTCCCCATTTGGTGAAAGTACTGTTGCTGCAGAGATTCATCATCGTAATCAGGCATTTCCTCATCCTCTTGTGTCGTGCCCCGTGGTCTCCTCAAATCAACCGATTCAGTAGCTGGTGTCCCGTCGGTTCCCTCATCCGTGCGCGACGTCACCTCCGGGCACCTACCAACCATGCTCGACATTTCCACTTCGGGCTCATCGTCATCCGAAGTTACAATGTCAAAATAAATGTGGTCATTGTAGCGTAGTCCCCCCTCATCCGTGTCCATGTCCTCTGTATCCACATCGGCCTGTTATTTGCATGTCAATCACAACAACGTCAATACCAATCCGCAATTCCGCATAGTAAAATCACAGATCACATTATCACTCAATCCCCTACTATGAACTTTAAAATTACCGACTCGCGCTCATTCAACATAAACCGTTCAACAGCAACAGCATAAAGGAGAGCATCAAGAACTATAACGTACAAGAGGATATTTATATATGTAAATTCACCCTACTTGCTTACCATATCTTTTGAACTTGAGCCAAGGGGATAGAATTCCTACGACAACGGATGTCAAGACCCACTCCGAATTTCACCCTGAAACCCGAAGTAAGTCTTGCGGGGTCCACCTCCAAGGAAAATTTACTGAAGAACTCGGTAAACCTCCTTTGAAAATGAACAACCCTAACCCGGAAAATTCAAGAACTTACCCTTCTAGACGAAACAACCAACTTTCAATTCATCCATAAATATCCAAATAACGATAACATACATCATCCTTTGAATATTCTAAAATGAAAACAAGCCTTCACACACAACCGAAATACTAAACAATATCCCAAGGTAATCAGAGCTACTAAACACTACCGGAAGCAAGAAAATATGACAATAGGTTAATAGGTAACCTACTGATGAAAGGTGGAAGAGATGTGGGTAACTATGCCTCGCCTCGATCTAGTGCCAACCCGAACTCTGCAAACTGGGTATTTTTAAAACAAAGGGCCCAGAGAAAAAACATTTGAAACTGTTAGAGTGAGTGGACAAAAATAAATAAATAAAAATATTTATGCTTCCCAATTTATTTTCCAAAGAAAAATGAGTGTATGCCTCAAGCGATAAAACTTTCAACTCTTAAATATTGAGCCTCTCAAACTCAATCATAAACATTCAACTATATATATATATATATATATATATATATATATATATATATATCTGTATGTATCTACACACGTCCATACTTCTTGTATGAATTCTTGGGAAAAATATAAGAAAATAGAAATTCATACAAGGCTACTACGTTTGTGTCTAATGCTCACGTCACGCCTTAATGCGGTGTTACACTACGCCATTAAGTTGGACGGACGGGTGTATAAATATGTGCTCATACCCCCTATATGAATTAGATACTCATATAGGGCTACTATGCTCGCGTCTAACGCTCACGTCACACCATAATGTGATTATATACTACGCCATTAAGGTGGACAGACACATATGGCTAGCTAGCATTTATATACATACTCTCCTCATAAATAAATACTTATATTCACCGAAAATCTCATTTTCGGTAACTCTTCAAGAGAAATAAATTAGTCAAAATAAAATGACGTCAAAGGCTCAAACAAAAGAAAATGTTCAGCCATGAACCATAGCATGCATAATATTTAAAACAGAAGTCCACTCACAAAATAGGCCTAAGCCTGATGTCGATCTGGGGCCTCGTCTGCTCGAGCCTCCTCACGTCCTGTTCCAAATATAATATTAATTTCCCAACTAACAACCCAATATTTATACAAAATATGCAAAATTAATCGAGAGCCATAAACACGCTCATTATTGCCTAACTCCAATACGGTCAACACCTCAACACTAAAACCAGCAGCCTTAACTACACCCTTCCACAAATTATACGACTTAAATCCAACGGCCGGATTCTACCTTATTAATCCACCAAAATTACCAAACTTAAAAAATTCCCAAACCTATCCAAAACTCCTCCAAAAATTCTAAAATTCACATCAATAACTCCCCTTAATATAACCAATCTAAAACCATGAAAATCCCCTACACAACGGCAGCCGGAGGCCGACTCCGGCGACCTCCAATGCCCACCAAATTTTAACAGCAGCTTCCTCTCAACTCCCTCTACAACTTTCCTAACTAGCACAAACACCAACTCCAAGCCTAACTAGGTCAATCGAACAAAAACATCACAAAAAGCCCTAGAACTTCCACTCACCGGTTCTCCTTACCTAGCTCAAGAGAGGGTGAGACCTTTGGAGGGATGAACGTACGGGAGGAGGGCTTCCTTTTGAGCCTAGCAGCTCCGGCTATGGCGGCTGGAGGAGTGAGTTCCGGCGACCGGACCTCCACGGCAGTCGGGGCTTTCGGGCGGCTTTTCTCCCTCACGGCGGCACTAGTGCGGCTCCCACTGGTCTAGGAAGAGAGCTAGGTTGGAGGCCGACCGATTGGGACTGGTGCGGCAGTCTGCGGTGGCCGGAAGGCGGCGGACGGGCTCTGACAGGGAGAGAGAGAAAGTCGGGAGGGAGGAGAGAGAAGAGAGAGGGGTTTGGGCCTTTCTGCCCAACCCGGTCCAACACCTCCATATAACCCAAAACCAAAATTAACACCCCCAAAAATCATACCCTAATAAAACTTATCTTTTTACCGGGTAAAATTTACTATTTTTACCGTCGTCATAATTTTCTCTTACGAATAATTTCTCCGAAACAATCGTCCCTCAAAACCCCTCTAGGGACCAAATAAACTATAAATTCATTGACGGAGACAGTAAAACTATTATTAATTCCAAGCCAGTAAATAAGGTAAAAATTTAAGGGTCGGGATGTGACAACGGAACTCAAAAGTCTGAAACTTTGACACAAATCAATTCCAAGCGCTTGGTAGGGGAGCGCGGCAAACCGGAACGGGGAATGGGGAAGACGAGACAACAGATAGAAGGCGAGTTCCTTCTTCGCCGACCACAAGTTAGAAATTCCGCGCGACTTCGTTTCGCTTTGTGTTTTGAAACAACCTCCCCTTGCAGTTTGGGGCTAGCGGCTCGAAAGGACCCTCAAAACCCACATAAACACCTTCCACAAACCCTATCCCTTTAGCGACGTGGATGCATCTCATACGTCGAATGATTTTAACCTTATTTACCCACTTGGCCATAAAGACCATAACACCCTCCGATCAATTACCTAACGGTTGAAATGTTACCACTAACATCAGTTAACTCCGTTACCTTTGTGCCCTTAAAACTCAAAAGCTGTGGACGAGCTTGTGCCACGTCAACGTGACCCACCGTGGCTCAACTTAGAACTGGCGCAATGCATAATCACTCGTTCGGCAAGAAACTGGAATACGCCACGATACCCCGTACGCCAAGTTGCTTCAGCCACGTGGCTTCACATTGTCCACACACTCTGAAAGAGATGGACATGGTAGTAGTAAATGTACACATAATAATCGTTCAGCAGTTAAAAAGCTCTGTTAAGGTAAAATCTTAATTAAGGACATATATGACATATCCCACAATTACACCATTAAAAATCATCAATGTTTCTGGCTTTTGCAAGTCCTCTTCTTCAGCAAAAAACTTAATGTTAATTTCCATCATCAAAAGTTATCAGAGGATGTGAGTTGATGAGTT
This sequence comes from Fragaria nilgerrensis, assembly GCA_010134655.1. Classification (NCBI taxonomy): domain Eukaryota; kingdom Viridiplantae; phylum Streptophyta; class Magnoliopsida; order Rosales; family Rosaceae; genus Fragaria; species Fragaria nilgerrensis. The sequence goes on from CM020977.1 coordinate 1,108,185, forward strand.
ATCCCATCACCAAAGCAATAGATATTCAGAATCAGAGGATGTTAATCTTCAGTCGCTACCTATGTTGCCGCACCTCATCCACCATTGCAAACCTTGACAGAGGTACTCACCCTAATCGCCTCAGCCGACACAATCGTCACATATCTCTCCTCTAGACACCTCGACTATCGCCCTACAGAGGAGGAGCACCACCGCACAAAGTCGCCTTCTAACCTTTTTGCCGCACTTGAGGATTTTGACCAGGTCGGTGAGGAAGATTTGGGGAACGGTTCAGCTTGTACAGCAGCTTGCAGAGGTCAGTCCGGGACAGGCAACTGGGTTTTGGGGGAGGATTAGGGTGTGTTGGTGAGAGAAGACATTGAGTTTTGACTTGAATGGTCATAGAGAAAGAGAGAGAGAAAGAGTAAAGGATATCCGGGATATCCGAGTGAAACTAGTTGGCTGGGGCCTGAAGAGGGCACCGATATGAGGTCTTAAATTTGTGGCCTCAATCCTATGTGTTATGTCATATAAATAAAAAATATTTATTTTCAATTTCACATAATATATATTGCCAAATCATAGTATTATATTATCAATTTTGTCATTTCTATTTCCTTTAGATTTTAAAAGGTGACTTTATTATGTATTAACGACAGCCATTAACTATGTATATATTTAAGGAATGTTTCTTACATATTAAATTAGGAGTGTTTAAGGAAATTATGTTTTCGTCCTTCTGTTATGTGTCTTGCCCTAATACACGTAGGATTGGTTAATCCAGTTTCCTTACTAGAATAGATTACAGTTGATAGAACTTCTATCCTTCAAGAGACTCTATGTAATGTCTATAAATAGGCTTTTCTATCAATGAATGAGTATACCGTTATTCTCGTTATATTTTCTCCTTCAACACGTTATCAGCACTGTGCTCTAACCCGAGCTTGATAACGAAACCCTAAAACCCTAAAATTTTCTACAGCCATCCCCATCGATTTTGACTTGGGCACCCAACCTATCTTGCCGGCGAAGCCTACCCTTTGACTACAGCCCTGATCCGGCAGCCTCGCCCCGCCTGCTCACACCGACAGCAAACCGCACCAGCCTCCTCTACCACCCAAGACCCAACCGAGCCTCAGCCTGGAGCGCTACCCCCTTGCAACCCAGAACAATAGCCATCTCTCGGTCACAGCACCGACGAGCGCACAATCCCCGACAGTCCCACCTCAGCAAATCACCACCTCCGCCGCTCTCGCTTCTCTTCCGGCGTGAGCCCTAGTCGAGCCCTCATCTCCACGCGCCCAGCAGGCTTCCCTGGTGCCTTGAGCGCCGCCCTTCAACCCATATTTGGTTGCTTGACCTGCAATTGACGACCACTACCCGGCAACACAGACCCGACCCAACGCAGCCCAGCTGCGCCTGCCCTCCCCAGCAGCGCATCGTTTTGCTTCCACACCGACGCGGCCCTAGACCACCGCACGACGCCCGCGCCTTCACTGCTGCTCCAATCAATCCGGCACAGGGATCCTAGGACCCGAATCAATACTCGAATCCGTAGCAGAAGAGAGCAGAAAAGAGAACGTAGAATTGTACGAGGGGCAAAACAGTAAAACTTGCCCCTCCAGGTAAAAAGTTTTTACCACTAGTAAAAACAGTTTATTTTATTCACAGTAGTAACTATATAATTAGTTACTGTTTTCATATATATGGTGAATATGACTAACCATATGTTTTTATTTTTCATGAAACTTTTCGCGTGACGGATCGCGATGGAATTGCGCGAGTTACTTCGCAGCATGGAAGTAAACATGAAAATTACAAAGGTAACTTCTCTCACACAGCAAACTAGCACGTAAGCTTTTATAAAAGTTGCCGCTTTTGAATTTTAATTTTATAGTCGAGGTTCGTAGCTTTCTTCTACCCCCACCTTTCTTATAACGTGGGTTGATGTGAGGAATTGAGACCCCTCATATCAAAGTTGAAATTTGTGATGGTTTGACAAGTCACGGTATTACGACGAAATATTGTCGTGGTTAATAAAGGGACAAACATGGATTTGTGATGGAAATTGTCGTGGTTAACATGGATTTGTGACGGAAATTGTCACGGTTAATATCGATTTGTGACGGAATTTGTCACGGTTTATATCGAATTGAGTTACCATAAACCTTGGTCTTGACCAAATTCAATACTTGGAATTAATTGTCGTATATCGATAACAGTCAATCTTCCATCTTGTTGTTGAAATATTTGAGATAAACATGAGCCCTAAATTTGACATAAAAAAAAGTGACGAATTTCATGTCACGAGTTCTGAAAAGAGGGAGAGGTAACACCTCGAACCCCATATGTCATAAAAAGATTGGGCCAGTAAATGAAATAAAAATCATGTTATTGATGTGGTTCTACATCGGTTCACTAATTGCAATGAAAGCAATATTATGGTCAATGTATACAAAATATATGGAGTTCTTGCAACAAGAAACTCACTATATGAAAGAAGATGAGAACATTATTCTCACAATTACGGATTTTAAAAGCAAAAGGTATATTGCAGAATATATAAAGCATATGACTTCGGTTTAATAGTCTAAGTGACTACAAATCCGTTTATTTTTCTAAGTTTTGTGAAGGCATACACCTCACATATTTGACTAAAGTTACTTAGTCGTTATGTTTTGAATTAAATTCATGGTGAAGACCTCGTTATCATTGTTGGCATATATATTCAGATTTTGTCTGGCACATATGGTTCGATCTACATAAGCTATATGTTAATGCAATATATCGCATTACAACATGACACTACATTAGACTACAAAAGACCACTAGTTACTATAAGGTGGCGTTTATAAAGGTTGAAATCACACCAAGTATGGCGCAATGCATACTTGGGCATCATAATTAAACCAAGTGTGGCGCAATGCACACTTGGTATATCATGATGTTGCGCAATGCACATCGATTTTGGATCAAAAGAGAATTTATAATGTCAAGTGTGGCACAATGCACACTTACACAATTTTTATGCAAGGACATTACAAACAAGAGTTGTTTTCTACACTCTTTAGCGGATTCATACAATTGTAAAAAGAAAATTGTGTTACGTTAAATGTTATCCAAAATTAGATGTTGAAAAATCCTCTTCTTTTTCTACAAGATCCAACAGTGGCCCGTGGGCGGCGGTGCCGTCCCTATATAGTGCTCACGACCAATTTTGCCAAGTTTTGGCATGTTTTAAGCCTTGTTTCGTCCATCTATGTAGTATTACACGTCATATAATGCACTCTAAAGGATTCCAATACCTTTTTTCTCAATTTCTATCAAAATTGTTAACATATTTCGGTTTTTATGTCTTGACATAAGACTGTTGTCTCTACATTCTTGTATATGAATGTGTTGTAGAGAGATTGAGTGCTTAGCTTATTGCAAAGAATAGACAACTATTCATGGATTTAGTTCTTTATAAATCTGTTGTGACTACGATGACCAGATCATCACAAATAATCAAAGAGCGGATTAATGCTCAAGTTCCAATGCCTAATGGCGTTATGATTCAAGTCACACATGCTTTTTATGCATAAGGAAGCAATTGAACCGTGCTATGACTTAATGATATTCACGCCAACATTTATCATCTATAAACACATTGTGAGAATTAATGAGAATTTTTTATGTATTACTATAATGAATGCACAACATTCATGAGTCACTAAGATTCGGTTAATTGAATCGGTTATTGTCACCAATGATGAGAATGGAGACATCGACTCATGTAGACTTCAACATAAATTGTCCGGAACAATTTTGGACGTGTTTTGATAATCCGTATACTAAAGAGTAAAGACTCTAACAGACATCTTTTCTTTTTAGCAAAGTAATCATTGAGATAAAAGATCACCAAAATACAACTTGGTAGAGCTATGAGCAATGCTCACGGCCTATGGATGGTATTAAAGTCATTCGCGTCATCCTCCTATACAATGGAGGCACTACTCATGCTTTCATAAGCAAATATGACGCAAAAGAACCTCATATGATCTCACATTGGCCATGCTCGTTACTTGTTTTGTAAAGCCTGTTTTTTAGCAAAGATTAGGAGCGACACCCTCCTACGCTAAAGACAATGAAATGTAGAGACTAGCATATAAACAAGATGCTAAGTCGTTGTTCACTAAGTAAGACATTACAATGTCTATGAGTGATTCTACAAGAGTGATCCATAAGATGTTGGCTTAATGGTTGTAACAGTATGCATATTTGTTAACAGATTGAGTTAACGTTCTATAATCTATATCATCTATATGTTGTATGTGCCAAATTACGCCTGCACAATCGCATAATGATGGGTTATTTGATGAATATTGTCTTTGAATAAGACATGAGTTTCCAACTATAGTCCGCTTATATAGAAACCTTGACAGGCGATCTCTTTTATGTCATTTTAATGAGCCAGTCTTCCCGTCGTTAGGGGGAGATAAGAACACGAATGTTCAAGTAGAACGACTTGGAATTGTCGTGGTTTGTTCCTACTGTGTCTCATCAAGTTCCCTAAAGGGATGAGATCACATATACATGCTGCAAACATGTCTGCAAAGATTGATGTCCGGATAAGGACATGTTGATGTCCAGATAAGAGGACATGTCGTCACCTATAGATGGTGGCATGGTGACGCCATAAAGGTGGTAGATGGTGTCACTAGGCCGTGGCTCCCATGATTTAGGGGGAGGCCACTTGGTTCGATACATACTCGCCAAGGAAGAATGCGAGTTTGGCACAACTTGATCATTTGATCAATGATACTCATTCGTCTGTTATTTCTGGATTATAGTCATCATTGGGGGACGCCTCAATGTCAATATCAATCCGTATAGAGATCTCTACACTTAGAAATTACATCGGTGTACATGATGACGTGGTCTAATGAGTTTGATATCGAACCATACTTCGTTGAGAAAATACCAACGTTGTAGATTGGCCTAAATGAAAAGATGCGATCCAGTTTAAACAAAGAGATAGTGCTTTGGTTAGGTGACGCCGACACCCTAAGTGTAAACTCTATCAGTTATGTCTTTGTTAGAAAACGTAGTGAGAAAAAGAGTTTAGACTCACCTTCTGGCGCAAGGTCTCTCACAAACGCCTTGGAATCGACTACGATGAGATATACTCTCATAATGGATGTCATTGCACTCCACTACCTTGTCAGTTTGATAGTTTTCGAAAAACTAAACAAGCAGCTTGTGGTCACAACTTATCTCTGTTGGGAACTAAGAGATGTACATAAAGATCTTGAATAGATCGGTTTTCACCCAAATCAAGTGGCTCATGACCACAGAGCGCGTTTGCAAGGTATTTGCTAAGTATCTACTTGATTAGGGAAGTGATATGAAGAATTATGCCTATTTGCGTGTAAAATATGAATGAATCGTGATGAACTCTTGTTAAACTAAGAGATGTCACTGATCCAAAATTAAGAATGAAAGGATCTTAGGAATACTTGGTCTCGAAAGTGAGGACCGTTATTGATGATGCTTATTCATCTGTCAGCTTGAGGCAATCTAAAGGACGATGAAGTTATCTTGATCTGTCAAAGTGTTGAGAAGACTTGTTTCATCCATATGACGAAGAAGTCTTAGGAGAAATCTTTCATCTAAGTACGGTAGCACATTCATGTACTTGTTACAATATGCTCAACTCAACATCTCATTCACTATAAACTTGTAAGGCCAAGTTCTCCTTAGTCTTTCAACTCTCTTCCTAGCGGTCGAGCAGCTTCGCTCCCTCTTAGATGAGTGTGAAGGAATATCAAGGTAGTGACCGGATGCGCCCACACAACGCCAATGTAATAGCAGTGATTCCTTCTATGAAAGGTTCAGGCTTATTCATCCCTACAGAAAGACACATTAACAACGAGATCATAATCTGCCCAGTTTCGTAGGTCAACTTCCACGAGACCTACAAGATAGCCCACTCGTTGGAAAATAGTGAAATTAGTACCATTTGAAAGGTCTATGTATCTATATTCCAGAGACACTAACCATTTGATCACACCTATCATATTGAGTGAGTTATGGCTATTTTCGTAAAGTAGGACGGATCTGTTCGAGAATCTGCTTTGGTAGAACAGTCAATTTCGACATAGCTTTGTGATCAGTTTTGTCTCTCAAGAGTAAGAGGCACACATTTTTTCTCCATAGTTGCACATTTTTGCGAGTAAAAAACATCACTGTGTTGATTGTTTATTTACTACAATTTATTTTCTGCAAATTAACTCGTATCCTGTGAATCTGGGATATCATAAGTTATTGCTATCCTCGGATACAGAAGTTAACGAAAAAAAAAATGCCTATCACCCCCTCTAGGACTTCCAAGTAGTACCAGAGCAGTTTCTAACCTTTACTAGTGAGATCCTCAAGTTTTTAAAATGGGTGATAGAGGCACTTCTGTGAACTGCCATCCACTGTTTGAGGGAATGAACTTTTCACAATAGAAAATCATGATGACCGCATTCTTTATTTCCCAAGATGATGGAAAATAATGGATGATGGTTAAGGATGGCTGGTCAACCCCATAACAGACCTCGATCATGGCAGGTGCAAGTGTGCCGAAGCCTAGATCTGAGTGGACCGATACAGAAAAAATTGATGCTCGGATGAATATCAAAACTCTCAACAGTTTGTACTCCGCTCTCTCTAAGGGTGAGCGCAAACATATCATTACCTGTGTCTCAGCCAAACAGGCTTGGGATGTGTTGTTAACAACCTACGAAGGTAATGAGTAAGTGAGAAAACAAATGCTCCATGATCTTTGGTTAGATTTTGATGAGCTGAAAATGTCTGAAAGTGAGTCAATAGATGAGTTCTATAGTCGCATTTTGAACATAACAAATCAGTGTGCTGGCCTTGATTCTCCTCTAGATCAATCTAGGATTGTTAGAAAATGTCTTAGAGGTCTCCACAAGGTGAGTTCATGGCTTGTTAATTCGCTCTATACAATTTGGTTTTCACTCGGTTTTGATTTGAATTTCTTTGTCAACAACCATAACAGATATTAGGGTTGGGATGTCGAACCTAGAAATTTTCGGAAATGTACAAGATGAACTAGGTTATGGACCTTGTATGGTTGGAAAGCTATGTGTGTCTAGTTTCCAGAACTTTGTACGGTTCATCCATACCTATTGTATCGAAGACGTTATGACTGTTTAAGTACACGAAAGTCATGCCACACGTGAATCTGATTTTCAACGCGAACTTATGTTTTGAGTTGTTAGGCCACCTTCTCTTTCAAGATCAAAGTAATGCTAAGCATAGCAAGTCTGATCTAAGGATGTTGTGGCTGGATTAATGACTAAATCGTTGCCCAACTCTACTTTTGAAGTATGTGAAGTGCATTGGCTTGCGTCATTTATCAGTACTCCGAGATTGAGTTACCAATCAGGGGGAGTTATTGTGTAGACATCAGGGGGAGTCTGCATGCATCACATGTTATCTTCAATTGTAGTTGGTGCGTTGTACTCTTTTTCCCTTCGTCTAAGTCTTTTTTTTTACCCACAAGGTTTTTGTTTTACTTGGCAAGGTTTTTACCGAGGCAACACCATAAGCACTGTAACATATTAGGGACGCAACACAAGGGGGAGTGTTTAAGGAAATTATGTTTCCGTCCTATGTGTCTTGCCCTAATACACGTATGATTGGTTAATCCGGTTTCCTTATTAGAATAGATTACAGTTGATAGAACTTCTAGATTCTTCGAGAGACTCTATGTAATGCCTATAAATAGACATTTCTATCAATGAATGAGTATACTGTTATTCTCCTTCAACAAGGATGAGATTAACTTTTTTTTTCCTAAATATTAGTTAATTTCGTCTAAAATAAATAAATAACATTAATCAATTGAAATTGAAATTATATATGTCAAATGAAGAGGTAAGGAAATATTTCAACAAAAAAAGTTCATCACTCAAGACTAGATGTTTGTTTATAAATAAAGTTAAGAGTGTAGCTATTAGGATCTCCAAATTTGCTCACTAGACCTCACTCTATTATGAATTATTAAATGACATATATACCCTTATACACAATGACTATTAAGGACAATAATTATACAAAATAAACATTATATTTATTCTCTCTACACTTTCCAATTCAATAATAATTAATTACATTCTTTATTATTTTTTTGTATATTTTCGTTTTCTAATATATATATATATATATATATATATATATATAAATATATATATTCATACAATGATCAAATATCGATCATGGTATTAGGCACATTATATATATATATACAATGCTGATCAGGTAAGGACATCCTTAGCTTAGCTAAGGTACGGATTTCTTTATTTGACCATCTTTTCGATCATATTTTCTCATCTTAACGGTTCAGTATCTAGGTATATATGAGTAGATTATCTCTAAAAATTTTCAGTCAAATTGATAATCGTTAAGACATATAAAACTGTGATTTAGAGTTAAAAGAACGTACGGTTCAGGATGAACATATTTGGTTTGTTTATTGATTTAATACATTTTCAATACCTTAACGATAACCAAATTAGCTGAAAATTTACAGAGATGATCTAATCATGTATATCTAAATACGGAACGACTATGATGAGAAAATATGATCGGAAAGTAGGTCAAATTAAGAAAATATGTACCTTAACTAAAGTAAGGAGGTCTTTATTTGAAAATGACTATATATATATATATATATATTGATTATAGAAAATATATATTTATTAAAATAATTTATTATGAGGTATCAAATAGAGATCAAATTATTCAAAATAAAAAAACAGAGAAAAATAACACATACAAAAGAGAAAAACAAAAGTTAAAAGATATATAGAATAGTTCATGATAAAACAATTTCTTGCATGAAAAAAATAATCAAAAAATAAAGGCAGGGATAATGGATGTTCAAAAACAAAAAGGTAAAAAAGAAAAAAAAAATGAGAGGTCTATTGAGTGAGTAAGATATAAAGTAAGTAATTAATTGAAATCTATGTCAATAAATAACTAAGGTTATGTTAGGAATTTGAAATGAGGTGTAATGAGAAAATGTTTATATTAAAAAGTAAAAGGGATGTGTAGAGTGAATGAGAGGTATATTGAGCAAATTTAGAGGTCTCAATAGCCGCACTTCAAAGGTAATATTATCTAGATTTCAAAAGAATATGATAGTCTCTATCTCTTCAACTAATGCATGACATAATTTGACAAATTAGAGACATGTTTTTCGTGAATTGGCATGATACCTAAAATTGACATAACATGCACATAAAGTTAAGATCACAAAACATCACTTAGGCTGCCAATAATCATTTTCCTCTCCTATGCAAGATATAACGTGCACCGCTCATCATCAGTGGCGGATCCAGGATTGGAAACCGGGTAGGGTTTGGAATTTTTTTTTCCTTGATGACTAAAGTGATAAGAGAATCCACTGCAAACTAACTAAAGAACATTAGGTATCTAAAACTACCATTTAATTGATTACTGGAAAAAAAAATATTTTTAATTAACACCACCAAAAATATCAAAAAAAATTCTTAACATCACCAAAAGAATGCTATGTATTACCTAAGGAATTCAGACCCTACAAACTCAATAGATTCAAAACTGCATAGAAGTAAGATCCATTGTCCAATTTGAGATGATTATGCATTGGGAAAATTAAGGAAAAAGAACAATTTAAAAAAATAAGAGGAATGGGATGCAAAATTGTAAAGAAAATGAGAAATGGTTTAGTTTGAGTATGAGTGTCTGAATGTGGTGTTGTAACCTAATCAATATTTGTTCATTACAGATCATCCGTCGATTTAGCTACATAGAATATGGTTCGATTGTGCTTCTGTATCTGTAGAAGCATACTAACTTCTTATTATACTTCATTAATTTTGACGACAAGCAGTGAAGCAGGGATGAGACTATATATGAAACTAAAAGTTGTGTGCAGTCTCTAGAAGATCATATGCACAATATAACAGCCGCCAAGGAGTTAAAATTCGATAAAATCGGCGATATTTCTCCAAAAATATCGTTTTTTTGGACCTGCAATATCTTGCTGGCATACCAAGATGATATCGCACGAAATAATGAGAATATCGCGATATTTTCAGACATATCTTTTCGCCGAAATGCATGATATTCTCTCATTTATTGGGCTCCAATTCACAAAATTTTGGCCCAAATCTGAAAACTGTTCAAAAACTCAAGGTGCAGCTAAGGAGAATTGAACCCCAGTCACCCAAGTTGTAATACTTCTCCTCAGCCATCCCTGCTGAATTAGATTAATGGTGATGTCCTTACATTTTTTATTCTTATACCTTAGATAAATTTCATATTATCTCTGTAATTTCCTTCGAAATTTTATTGGTATCGATACTTTCTCGATATTTCCATCGAAATATCTATTTTCAGAGGCTCGAAATTTTTTCGATAACTGATATTTTACTCCTTGATAAAAAGTGTTCATCCTGAGCTTCTCATAATAACTTTAACTGAGGTTTGGGATATTCACATATGGCCCAAGACTTTAGACGTTTTAAATTCATCATTTTCTTTTGGACAACCATCTCCATCATTTGCAACACAAAGGAACAGTCGTTTCTTGGGAGAATTAAAGGAAAAGACAGTTTAAAGGAATAAGAAAAATAAGATGCAAAACTATAAAGAAAAATAAGATGCAAAACTACAAAGGAACCCAGGTTAGCGGAGAGTATGCAAACATAATATACCAACCCTGTAATATCAACTTTTATGCTAGGTGGATATATACTTTAAGATTTATTTCTCTAAATCTAACCTGGGCTCTAATCCAGTCAAGCCCAAGGCTGGATCCGCCTCTGCTCATCATGCAAGCTATCACCTAACAAAATATCTATAAAAATTGTGAAACAAATCTTGTTGCATGGAAGGGTCGGCGTTCAATTGGAAACAAAAATTTGGGATCATTGCATTCCCGTTCCGCTTCTAATGTTTTGTTGTTAATTAGATCAATTCGTGCTAGCTTTTCTAGGGGTTTACTTTGTTAATTATCTTCTTCTCTTATAACGAAAAAGAAATAAAATTTGTACGTGGTTAAATGAGAGAAATTTTTCAGTGTTACCGTAGCACCATGTGACGTCAACGACTTAAACCTTTGTCAAAAAATAATAATAATAATAATACTCTTCAATTTAATGTCAGTTCACCGTCATTAATAGAATAAACTAGATTTATCATCCAAAAAAAAAACACAAACCCATATTTCATGTTCTTGTTTTATAATTAAGGTTTTGATTACATTGTAAAAAAAAACACAAACCCAGATTTCATGTTCTTGTTTTATAATTAAGGTTTTGATTACATTCTTAAACAAAACAAATTAAGGTTTTGATTGGAGCTCTGGGTACCCCAAATTCATTGTTGCGTGGCCTGTAGTTCCATAGAAGATTGCTTTCATATCATAATTATTGAAAGGACCCTATTTGGAATCAATCTAATTCCAATCCCAGACTCCCACTCCTGTCAACCAGCAACTTCTTCTTCTTTTTTCTCTGAGACCAAAATATAACTCTGAACAATTACACAAACAAGAAACAATAACAACGTCGCGACAGCAAGGAAACTACATCCTAAAACCAAAACCGAAATTTTCAATTAGATATCGATATGTATTCTTTTTATTTTTTCTTTTATAAACTATTTCCCACTACCCACATATAAGATCGAATAAAAGACTTTTTGTTATAGCTAATATATACGATGTTGGCAAGCAAACTTTGGCTTGGCACAAAGCCTGAATCAATGACATATGAATTTATGTTTCTTTTTAGTTATAACTTTTTGGTCTAACCTTAACTTGAAGTATATTTTTTTTTTTGAATAAAAGGGCTAGAACGGCGGCCCTCACACTATTACCATTAACGAAACTTCAGAATATAAGGGGGGGACATTGTGCCTAAACCCCATACTGTAAGAACACCATAAAATAACATTAGGCATGTCTACAAAATCTATGCATTCTAACAAGCACCATTTACCAAAGTGTGCATCATTGGCTACTCCATTTGCTTTACAAATTCGGCGACATACCCGGAAAAAAACTGTTCATACAGAGCCATAAGTTACTATGTCTATCAGCTTTCCGGGTATGATGCTATTGGAAATTACCAATGACCTTTAGTTTCATCTTGCCACTAGGAGGCTGCGACCATTTGACAGTGAAAGGAACTCGCCGCCTCATAAGAGCAAACATGACACACTGCGTGCACCTACCGGGACTGAGCCCACATCTCCAAACCAAACGATGATCCGGATTTATTAAAAACTGTAAATAAAACACAACTGCAAAAATAAAATTGCTGCAAATAAACATAGAGTAGCCCAAAATGGGCCCAATGGCCAAACCTTCAGCCCATAACGTGTAACACCCCGGACCAAATTTTACCTATTTACTAGGTATTCTTCGAGTTACTGAGAAATTTTACTGTGCTCGGTAATTTGGTAATTTAACACTAAAGTTCATTTGTCAAGTTTTTCTAAAAATATTAAATTCTTTTTTCAAGGCCCCGAGATCGTAGTGCCCGACGACATGAGTTTTCCGATGTCCTTGGATTATTTTTAAGAGCTTCAGGCTATTTTCGTTGATTTATCAAAAAGTCTAGATCGTTGATCTTTAATCATCGATCACTTGTTGTCCATTTTTTGTTGTTGTTGTTGTTGTTAACTAGGGGAAGACTTGTCAGACCCAGTCAAAAGAACCCAAGTCGGGTTTGACCGAGCCCGACCGAGCCCAACCGAGTCTCTCTCTCTTTCGTCTTCGTCGCCTCCACGCCGGAGTGCCGTCGTCCCCACACCGGAGTGCCGCCGTCCGGCCACCACTGGCGACGAGACCACCGCCGTTATCTTCCTCTCCTTCTCTTCTTTCTAGCCTAGCCTTTAAAACTCGTTTGAAACCCAATTCCAGAGTGGATCGGTGAAGAAGAGCACGGCTGTGTTCGCCGTTTTCTGGCGAGCTTCGACGACGATGACGACAACGAAGGGTAGGGTTCTTCTCCTTCTTCCTCCTTCTCCAATTTCATGCTTTCAATCGTTCAAATCGTGCCCTAATTCGAAATCCCCCTTTCTCTGTTTTTCTGGGTTTTCGTGGTGAGTCTCCGGCGAGACATCACATCGTCTCTCTTTCACTTTCCGGCATCGTCTCATCCTTCTAGAGACCAAAGCAATCGTAGAGGAAGGTTAGAAGGGCTGCTGTCGTTGTGTTGGATGAAACCCTAATCCCCAAATTCGATTTTTAGCCGAATCTCTTCCTCATAATGAACTTATGCTTCGTGAAGGTTCAGAATCCGGCAAGGAGAAGCTGATGTGTCTTGGGTTAAGCATATTGGAGGTAAAGCTCGTGTGTTATGAAACGGTTTGTTGTTGTTGTTCTTGTATTGATCGTGCTTGGTTGTTAGGGATTAAACTGAATTGAAATGGTGTTGTTGTGCCTTCATGTCGATAACTGGGTGTTTTAGATAATGCGGGGAGGCTATGGCCAGATTCCGGCCACCGGAATCCGAACTATTGCGAACAATTCTGGCATGTCACCGGAATCCGGTGAGATTCGACGAAGCAGCAGATCCGGCAGAGAGCCAAGAAGGTAGTTCTCGAAGTTATTCTTTCTAATTCAAGTCGTAGTTCCGGTTTAGTAAAATCTGCCATTTTAGGAAAGTTTCTATTTAGAGAGACTTTTCCTTTTTGGAAACTTCCATTTATTGAAACCCGTTTGGGTGCTTTTAGTAAATTTTGAGGTGAAGTTGTGTAAAGAGGAAATGAAGGAAATTGTTGGTATTGTATGTGGGCATGCTTGAACGTAGGGAACCATAAAATAATTTTGGAAGTATTTTGGTTCATGTGTTAAGGCATGAAAATTGATGGTGACTTCGATTCCAGGTTAAGGTTTGGTATGGAACCGAATGAGTTATAGTTGCGAAGTTAGTCGAAAATGATTATTATTATCTGTTGGTCAATCCTGGTCAACCCAAGAAACCTAGTCAAATTAGGAAGAAGTCAAATCAATGATTATTTTGGAGTCCGGTCTGATTATTCTTCTGTTTATCGTCAGACGTGGGATTGGCTAGAGAGTGAATAGTTAGAGGCAGCGCTCGAGGAGTTTTCCGAGCATTGGAAGGCTTAGGCCTAATACAGTGAGTGGACTTTTGTTTTAATTAAAAGCATGCGATGCATTATATTGTTGATTGGTTATTCTTCTGCTGAAATTTATTGTTTTCTCTGATATTTGACAATTTTCATCTTTTAGAGAGTTACCGAAAATGAGATTTTCGGTGTATATGTATATTGGATGTTTATGAGTATAGTATGTATATAAATTCTAGCTAGCCATACGTTCTTGGTTTGTCATAATGAGGTAAAATTCTATTATGGCGCGATGTGAGTATTAGACACAAGCGTCGTAGCCCTATATGAAAACTATTTTATTATTTTATTCATATAGGAAGTCCACACGTATATATACACCCGTCTTCTTCGGTCATAATGAGGAAAAATTCTATTATGGCGCGACGTGAGCGTTAGACTCAAGTGTCGTAGCCTTGTATGAATTTCTATTTTTCTAATTTGTTCATAGGATTCATACAAGGAGTCTGACGAATGTAAATACATACGCATATATGTTTATATATGTAGTTAAGCCCGAGAGACTCTATTTTATTGAGTTATGGAGACTAGCCAGAGCTAGTCATGAAATTGTCAGTTTATGAGTTGAGCGTTTTTAAGCTGTCGCATGCAGCATAATTTCTTTAGAAATTAAAATAGGAATGCATAAATATTTTATTGAATTCATTTTTGTCCACTCACTTTAACGGTTTCAAATGTTTTTCTCTTGGGCCCTTCGTTTTAAAAAAATATCCAGTATGCAGGTTAGCATAGTTGAGGTCGGGCATACATGGAGATGAGGCATAGTCAATAGTATAGCTTCCGCTCATTTCTATTTTTGTCTTTCTAGTTCATTTCCTCTCTATTAGAGTTGCTCTGAATTGTGAATTGTTGGTTATAGGATCTTTATTAGATTAGTAAATTTATATTTGGAGATGTTGTGATTTGTGGGGAGCACGAAGGCTCCAGGAGTTTATAAAGTTGGAGTTGAAACTTTTAGAAGTGCTTGTAGGTGTTCTATTTAGGAAGGATTGTCCATTTTTAAGGCAGGTTATGCCTAATTTTTGGTAAATTTTCCTTGAAAGTGGTCCCCGCATGATTTACTTCGGGTTTCAGGGTGAAATTCGGGGTGGGTCTTGACAGTTGGTATCAGAGCATTAGGTTATTCAATTCCTTTCTCTTTTTAGTACTACCTCATATTCTTGGTCACGCTTAGTGTCTATAGAGTGATGGTCCGACCGCGGCGGATCTATTAGCATTTTATGCTTTAAACACTATGTGTTGATTAGGTTTGTGATGTAGTCGTTCTTATTTTATTTATGGACAGTAGTGTGCCATAAATGTCTACATCTCTAAGACTATGCCTCCGTACGCCGACCTTTTAAGTAAATCTTTCTGCTTTGAGTAATGAAAAGGTGTATGAAGTATGCTTTTTTCAAGGGTTATCGAGTTGATATCATAAATTGTTGTTTAATTGCGAGTTGGGAACTCTATTTGGGAACTCATAAGTGTGGCAGCATTCCTTTCATTTGATTAATGTTTGTTTGAGTAATGATTAAGATGCTAGGTTGGGCAATTTGTGCGAATCTGTGGTACGTGAAATGTTTCAATTTATGCCTTGGGAGTTTTCTATTTTTGGTGGGCAAGTAAGGAGTTGTTATAATCCGATAGAAAATCTCGGCATCAAGTTACGTGACTTCTGGGAGAAAAGAGTTGGAAAGAAAGTTCGAAGTAGTGGTGTATTTTTTTTATGTTAAAGTTGGTTGAAGTGATATGGTGGGGTACCTATAGTAACTCTTGGAGGTACCTTTACGAGTTGTTAATGACTCTAATCTTGTGCGATTTAGTCACGTGGGATTTGTGGGATAATGCTAGTTATGTCAGCACATATTCTGGTTCCTACAACTTTAATTATGGATAAGTTTTTATCCTTAAAGCATTTTATGAAGATGATAGTGGTAATATATTTTGAAAATGACGGATAATAGTAGTCGATGAATAGTAAGATTTCTGATGATTTTGGTCTCTATTGTGGGTTAGTTGAAGTTTGTTAAAGCATTAAGTATAATGACTTGGATTGCTTTTCCTTGGGTTGTTGGTTTTACAGAAGTCATTGGTCAATGCGTTTTGTCAACTTGTTGTGCCAGAGATTTTAGAAATTGAATGGTGGCACTAAATGTTTTGAGTTTCTAGCAAGTTTGGAATCGTGGAGTGAGATATCAGTTATATTATTTTAATCGTGGGTCCATTTTGAATTCTTTCATAATTCTAGGTGTTGAAATTTAGTTTCCAGTTTCGTTGAGTGTTTTGGGAAGATGATAAATTTAAATGGAATTGAATAGTAATGGTGGAGTGAGAGCGGGATGGTTGTGGTCGCTCCGGTTTTACGACAACACTTGGTGAACTTAATACGTGTTGTCATGGGTGTTCTAAAACAGTTGTGTGGAGCTGGTAGAAGTGGTAGCAGTGGAATTAAGCCCACTGAATCATGGAGCAAGAGTGTGTAGGTGTCCACAGTAATTTCAAGAATCTACAATGTAATACATAATATTATTCAGGCATTTTGTAAACTCACCGACATCGCGTTATGGACCATGTCTTTAACCTCCTGCGGGACTTCGCCCCAGTCTGACCACAACATAGGGACTCTATCCCTAATGAGCGCTCCCACACGACCGGAGTACGTCCTCGACTTTCCGCCCGATACTACGTCGCCATCCCCGTCAGTACCGATGACAATCCTCCCTGAGGTACCGACGATCTTCTCCAGAGCCTTTCCTGTGACGGGGCCTCTCTTCTTCTTTGCCGGCTTCGCTCCGACAGTGCCTATGACATGATAAACCAAATTGATTATTAAAATCGGAATCGGAGAATTATAAGAAAACAAATCATTCATCTTTCATTACCTGAGGGCGAGGACGCGGACGCGACGGATTCCGCCTCCGATGATGATACCCTCGCGGAAATAAGTGGCGTATCAAAAGGCACGAACCGGTACGCCGATGATGGAGCCACTGGCGGGGGCAGTGGATAAATCGGCGTCCCTGAGTCATCGACTACAGGTATGGCCGGTATCATCCGCGGAAGGAATAGGTGAGGCGGCGGCATCTGTACCCCAGATGACCCACTATCCGAAGAAGTAGGAGCTGGAGTGGGTGCCCGGTGTATCTCAGGTATACGGGGTGCAGACACCTCCGTCTGAGGCTGAGCAAACAACTGCCTCGCGGAATAAAGGAAGCCCCGCTGCCTCGATGAAGGGGCACCTCCGGCTGCCTCTGCGCCGTCTGTAGAAGGCTCGCATGTCTAGCTGTCATAGGGCCCTGAAACGACGTCTGAGGGTTGCTAGAGGTTCCCTCAGACGATACGGACCTTTGGCCCTTCGAACCCTTCGTCGATCTAATATTACCGCTCATCCTATTTAAAATATTAATTTGAATCAAGGCCACAAAATCAAAAAATGCAAACTCATTTTAAAAATGTAAAAAATATATGCACTTCCTAAATACTAATTTTCACTTCATAAATACTATTTTTCACTTCCTAAATACTAATTTTCTCTTCCTAAATACTAATTTTTCACTTCCTAAATATATACTTCAAAAATAAAATATACACTTCCTAACAACACCACAACATTGCAATTGACCGGAAAATCAAAACAAACACAAAATACAAAACAAATATATACATTTTCTAAATACTAAATACAAATATACACTTATTAAATAACAATATACACTTCCTAAATACAAATATACACAACAACACCACAACATTATATACACAACAACACCACAACATTACACTTATTAAAAATAACCGAAGCTCAAAAAATGTACTCAAGGAGGAGGAGGGAGGACCGGAGCAGCAGCAGAATTCGGCCGGAGCAGCAGGAGGAGGAGGCCGGAGCAGGAGGAGGCCGGCCGGCCGGAGGAGGAGGAGGAGGCCGGCCGGAGAGGGAGAGGGAGCGGAGGCCGGCCGGAGAGGGAGAGGGAGAGGGAGCGGAGGCCGGCCGGAGAGGGAGAGGGAGCGGGAGAGGGCGAGGGAGAGGGAGAGGGAAAGGGAGGGCGGCGACCGGGAGAGGGAGCGGAGGCAGAGGAGGCGAATTTAGAGGGAGAGGAAAAGGATGGAGGCTAGGGCATACAACCAGTCGAGCTGGGTTATACCCGAAGATTTTAGCCGACGAAATAATAATTTCGTCGGCTAAAGGTAATAATTTCGTCGGCTAACCGAACACTTTAGCCGACGAAATAATAATTTCGTCGGTTAAAGATAATAATCTCGTCGGTTAAGCTAAAATTCGTCGGCTAAACCTTTAAAATTCGTCGGCTAAACCTTTGAAATTCGTCGGCTAAACACAAAATTCGTCGGCTATAATCTTTTAAATTCGTCGGCTTTATAACTTTTTATACATTCATCAAACTGTGACTGCTGCTCGTGATGATCAAACTTGAGAACGGAAATCCGACCGTCAGATCTGACCATCATGATAAAATACATGTATGGGAAAAAATTCAACTTGATCAAACAAGGTTAAGGGCTCGATCCGGACGGTCAATCCGTTAAGTCAAACCCCTAAACGCACGGAAAAGGTCATTGGACTGTCTAAATTACGTATTTTGGCCGGACCTTCAACTGAAAATAGTTTCAAATCGATGAGACACAACAAGTCGTATAAAAATTTTACGCAAAATAACCACCGAAGATAGGGCTACCCATAGGGAGAAAGAATTGAAAATTGGATTGACCGCAACTATCGGCACCGAGACATGACCGGAATACCTTGATTTTTCAACCGTAGACGTATTTCACCATTCTGGTCATGTCTTATTTCATGACTTTTTCACGTTTGAAGGTTCTACGTATAGTTTGTTTTTGAAACGGAACATTTACCTAACACTTGGTAAACAAGTTATACAACATTAGTAGGCATGTTCTGACTGTGATGATCAAACTTGAGAAAATAAAATCCGACGGTCAGATCTGACCATCATGATAAAATACATGTATGGGAAAAAATTAAACTTGATCTGACCAGGTTAAGTGCTCGATCCGGACGGTCAATCCCGTAAGTCAAACCCCTAAATGCACGGAAAAGGTCGTTGGACCGTCTAAATTTCGTATTTTGGCCAGACCTTCAACTGAAAATATTTTCAAA